>JAAWXA010000002.1:66878347-67115723 GCA_038090715.1 Florisuga fusca
TTGGTGTGAATGTGGTTGTTAAAACAAGATAAGAAGTGCACTTGAATGATTAAGATAAATCGAGTAGAGTGTTGAAATTGTAAGTTGCTGAAATCCAAGTAGAATTTGGTAATCCAGAAAGGGCCCCCCCCCCACAGTTGCAGCCTCTGGAGTAGGCATAATGGGGGCTGAACAGAGTAAGGAAATTGATGACAAAACCCCCTTGGGATGCATTTTAAAGAATTGGAAGAAGTTTTGTGAAATACCAGGAGAGAATATAAGGAGAAAGGTACTTGTGAAATATTGTCAAGATTTGTGGCCGCTGTATAAACTAGACGATGGGGAGAGGTGGCCACTGGAGGGAAGCTTAAATTATAATACCATCCTACAACTCATGCGGTTTCTCCGTAGAAAAAAAAAGTGGGATGAAGTAATATATGCAGACATGTTTTTTACCTTAAGGGATAAGCCAGAATGGCAAAAGGATTGTGGAATGAATTTAACACCTCAAGATCCCTTTATTTTAGCCCTAGAACGGGATCAGAAAAACAGCGAAGTTAAGGAATGCTGTTGTGATGCTTGTAGTACAGGGAAAAGATGCCTCATGTTGAAAGAAAATAGTGAAGCAGAAAGTACTATTAGCCTCCAAGAATATCAGCCTCTTGTGCCAGGATGTGGAGTAACGCTGCCAATATCACAACAGAAAAGAAGCAGCAGCTCCGCAGAATTGGGAAGTGAGAAAAGAGAAGAATTGAAAAGTGTTCCACAAAAGCTAGAGTAGGGGGAGATAAAGACGAAGAGAAAGCCCTGCAGGAGACAGGGAAAAGGGTGAAGAAGAGAGAGAACAGAGCAGACGCCGAAAACCTGGGAGATGATCCAGGAGAAGGGACTAGCCATCCATATTACACAAGGGCAACCGAGCGAAAGGATAAGGAAAGGACAAGTCAAGCAAAGAAAATAGCTTAGAGCTTTATAAAAGGGTCCAGGGTGAGATGAAGGAGGGAATATCATTCATGTCAACTGCTTTCTCCTGTGGCAGTTCTTTCTGACATCTCGCAGTTTAGGTCTTCTGCTAGATAAAACATGCTTAAGTAATGCAGAAAAGCGAAGCAAAACCTCTAGCTCTGAGACAATGCTTAGCTCTTCTACCTTCACCCAATGTAAAAAAAGAAGCCCGAAGCAATAATTACAGCCATTTTCTCAAGGTTTGAAGGTGTCATAGCCTTCTTATCTGTCTTCTAGGATTTCTTTCCAGAGACATGATATTGGACTCATCTAGAGAGAAGCTGACAAGTCAAGCAAANAAAAAAAGGTGGGAGCCCAGATCAGCCTTTAGACCAGTCAAGAGCTCACCCTGAGCATGCGCCCTAAGTCCCACCTTTTATTGGCCCCCTAATGCTGCTCATTTGCAGCTGGGGCCAGCCCTGACTGGGCACAGGTGGGCTGAGCACAAGCTCGTGCTCATTGCCTGGCAATTGGTGGATTGCTGGCACCTTGGCACCTGTTTCCTACAAGGGGGGAAAATGTTTTCTCATTTGCCTTTGTTTCTCACCATTCAACTCTCATTTATTTGACAGTAAGTGGATTTTCCCAGATTCACATATATTTTTCCTGTGATGGTAACCTGTAAGAGATCCATCTGCCAATTCTTATCTCTCCCCACAACCTTTCTCATTCCTGTTCTTTCTTGTTTTACACCTCATCCCTTGAAGGAGGGGTGGACAGGTGGATGGGAATTTGCACATGACCAAGGCAAGCCCATCAAAGAATTTTCAGTAAAATTGGACTTTATCAAGTGTGAACACTAAGAGTAATCTAAAAAAACCATATAACAGACATTGATACTTAGTTCAACTGGTTTATCTGAACTAGAGAACTACACCTGGAGAACTACATTTAAAGAACTACAGTAGTTTATATGACTCACAAACCCTTTCTCCATTGCTGAAAGCAAGTGTGGTTGTTTTCTACCAGGGCTGGGCAATGTACGTTGCAGATATCTATAGGAGATTCTAGTGGTTGTCAATCATCCTTGCAGTAAAAATAATTTTTCTTTCCTTTAAATTTAAAGCCTGTATTTAAATTTTTGGCTCAGCATTTGTAATGATCACAGAGGACTTGGTTTTTCCTTCAAGTACATCACTATAAAGCAATAATAAAGAAAAATCTACATAACATATAATACAAGGCAGAAAGTAAGTGGAGAAATTGATAAGTAGATGCACAGAGAGGAGAACAGAGAAGATGAGAGGAGACAGAATATTTTGATTGGAAGGGATCTGCCATTATCATCTCATCCCACTGACTCATCAATTCAGGGCCAACCAAAAGCTAAAGCATGTTGATAAACAAGTCACAAAATCACAACAAAGATACTCAATTTCTTGGCAATAAAATTATTTTTCATTCATTTCTCTGGGTCAAAGAAGTCTTTTAACTCTCTTATTCTTGACTTTACAATTTGTCCAACCTTCCTTTCTAGCATATACCAGCTTTGGCTGTAGTCAAGCCAAATACCAGATCTGCATATTTTCAGATCCCCTGAAAACAGGAATTTAATCTACTTGGACTATAACTATGCATTTTAATAAAATTATTCACAGCACACAGAGGAGTGACTCAGTTATTACCCTAGTGAAAGTAGAAGGCTATGAACAGGATGTCATATCACTAACTCGTATCACAAAGACATAATTACCACATAGAGCTCTGTTTCTCCTTTTCCTGAATGACATCTGCAGACTATGTGATGAAGTAGACTGAATCTTTTCCTCATTGGCAAGTCCAAAGAAAATCTTTTCAAGTGAAGGCTGGTGATACAGATTCATACAAGTTCCCTGCACTGGAAATAATACCATTATGGCCTGTGTTCAGAAAGATAAGGTACAAAGGATTTACAGTAGGAGTATCTAGGAACCACGTATTTATTTTCTGATTTCTGTCAGTAGGTGTATAAGGGCAGCAAAACTGTTGACTGCTATCCTATGTAATGGTCAAGTCTCTGATAGGAGGGAACTGATGGCAGTGGGTCATACAACATGTACAGGCAAACCAAAATCAGGAAGGTCAGAAAAGCACTTTTCATGGAGCCCTCTGTCAAACTCACCTTAAAATCACTGTGGATTAAAAGGGTGACTGTCATCATAAGGAGACCACCAGACCACCAGTCTGCAGATACTCAGTGATATTCAAATGAGGAACAGGACTCAACATTCCAGGCAACAGGCCTGCCAGTTGGTGACTGTTTGGGACAGGCTGGCCATGAGCTGTTGGGATGGATAAACCCCCCAAAAGTCTTACATCTGTGGAGCTTTCCAGATGAAGTGGGAGATCCAGCCAGAGCATCTGTGCGTGACCAACATCCCTGATCTCAATTTAGGTTACTTTTGGTAACTGAAAATTCCTATTTTATTATTGCTACTTCCCAAAGAAATGGCAGGGCATGTAGTGCCTATGTTTTCCAGTTTTTCACTCTTACTTTGCCCCAATTACAAGACCACTGATGAACCTTGGGCCTGAAGAGGTGAGTGGTGCATACCCTGAATAATGGCATGATTATGATTAAAAAAGGAGTTATTGCTTGAAAAACAAAGCTTTTTCTCATCTCGGATTTTTGCAAAGTACGGACAAAGGAAACCCACTTCTTGTGACAGGTCCATCTTCGAGCCTACTGGAAGTGATTGTGTCCAGCACTGGGGAAAAATGTGATGTCTTTTCACAGAAGCCATCCCCACAGTCCCCTCACTGCCAAAATCTTGCCACATGAGTCAGATACAGAAAGAAAAAACAACAAAAAAATCTTTTTTTTTTGGTCAAGTATGGACAGCCCAATCAGGCGCATCAATAGAGCTACAGAGACAGGAAGTAGAAAATTTGTCAGAACAAATTATAAGTTAAAATTACCCTGAAATTTGTTTTGGAACAAATTTGAAGTGACAAGTCAAACATATGCCATGTCAGAAATATACATACTGTTGCTGAAGGGTTGTTTTTTTTTGTTTTGTTTTGGGTTCTTTTGAGCCAGTTCTATGTTCTTCCAAGTAAAGTTATTGTCACAATTGACCATGATATTTTATTTTTTTTTTAATAAAATGCAACCACAAAAAAAAAAAAAAAAAAAAAAAGGAAACACAAAAATCCACACCCCAAAAAAACCCCCAAACAAATCCTAAATTTACTCTGATGTACACCTATCATCTACATCTATTTAGTCAGGGCCACTTTTAGTTAATATTTTCCTAGTAAAAATCTTCCTTAGGCATATTCATACCATCTATTTTAACATCCTTATTTGGCTGATTCCATAATGTTGGCTGAAATAATTCACCTGTAATGATCCATGTATCTTAACTATTTATCAGTCTTCTATCATCTGCACTACTGAAACATCTGTAATGCAGTAGTCTTCAGTACAGTATTGTCATTTTAGAACCATTGTAGAATAACTTGAGCAAATACAAAATGTTTTGGAAATAGTACTGATGATGGATATGAAACTGTGCTCCATTTACTAGTACAGAACGTTCTCTTCTGTTACTGGGTGAGTAAATTAACTTCCTACTTAACTTCCGAGACTGGACATTCATCTGCTGTACAGCATAGCTACAGAATAGTATTTTCTTTACTAATCTTAGCAGGTTTTGTTCCAACCATCCATACATTGGGAATTGGCTTCTTTTCCAGGAACAAATGGCTGAAGTTAAAGCTTAAATTTAACTAAATTAAACTAGGTTTAACCAAAAGTTAAAATTGACCTTCTCCTTTTCCATTGCAAGAGTATTTTAGAGATTATTAAGTGACTCCACAAATCCCTGAAGATATACTTGCCACAAAATTTATATGCCACTTTTGCTGTGTGACTTCTTTGTGAATTTTTCAGTTTGATGCTCATAAAGAGCTGACTGTGTATATTTCAGGTTACTTAATAGACCTACTGTTTCTGGGGAACAGGGGAAGATCTCTGCTGTAACACATTCTCCTTCCTCCTCAATCTAATTCTACTTTTGCTTTTCAAACTGTATTCACCTCCAAGTAGATTATATTGCATTTTTATTAAATTACATTAAAAAAACACACACACACACACAAAAAAAAAACCCCAAAACCAAAATATAGAAAAAGAAAAAAAAACAAAACATAAAACCACAAACTCACAGAAAACCAAATAAGCCCCCAAACTTCCCTTCATTCACTTTGACTTCTTTAGATTTTGCTCTTAACAGATGTAATTTGAGAATTTAGGTGAATGCCCTGCCTGCTTGCTTCAGTTCATTTAGGGTCATAATTATGTTGTGAAACAATTTCTTTCCTGACTGTATGCCAGCTCTCAGCCAGACAAAATTTAGAATAGTAGAGATACTGTTTAATTAAACTCCATTTTCCAAAATATGGTTCTTAATGAAAATACTGACAGACACTTAAATATAGTGACATTAGCCGATAAAATGCTGAAGTATACTCATTTTAAAATATTCAATTAAACATGACCTGCTGTCAGCTAATTCATGGTTATTGGAAAATCTAATTATGTCAAATAATGATTATGTTAATTCTAAGTTTTACTTGCACACAGCACTTAACACCACCTCCACATACCCTACCTCCTCTCCACAGAACTGGATAGATTATTATAAAAGACCAGATGACTCAGTTACATGGAATCCACATTCTATGGAAGACTAAAAGGAATAGAAAACATTAGACAATGATTCTCATGAGATGGATACAAATCAAACATTGAACAACGTTGTGTATTTGTGTGTGTGTGTCCTGTAGCATTTTTAGAAGCCTTAATACCTTGGAAAATCTGGAAACAAAAGAGATTTAAGAAAAGCTTCACAGTGCTTTGTAACACTTATTAAATCTAGATTCCCAAATCCCATTTTTCAAATGTTATTTGAGAAGCCAAATTTCTGTGTTCTCTGTGCAGATCTTTCTTCTTTACTGTCACAGAGCCACCCAAAAAGAAGAAGGGGAGCAAAAAAATAATAATATAAAATTTTCAATTTTTATACTATAAGGAACTCTTCACTAATCTCCTTCCTCCTTCATATGTGAAGCAGTCTTTTCAGATGCCCCATAAAACTTTGGAGACAAAAGCAGAAGTGCATTTTTACTTCCACTGCCACCTTGCAGTTGTAATCTACAACTTGCAGTGCATATCCTTTCTGTGATTTAGCCATTTTTAACATGACTATGGAAGTTAAATGACATCATTCTTGCTTGCAAAGGGCAAAGGGGTGAAAGGAAAGAGGCTTAAAAGCATCTTTTTGGCATTCTCTCTTGGTCCTAAATTTGAAATATTGGCTGTTCCTCCAGTACCAGTTAGCATGAAGTAATGAGTTACTAGCAGCTTGTGTGAAAATGCTGGAGTCAGTATTTTTGAAGGCACCAGCCTATTCCATTTCCTTATAGTGAGCACACCAGAAAACTACAAAAGCTTTGAAATTCAGAAAATATGCGTTGTTAGAAAAAGGAATTTACTTTTTAAGGAGAGGAAACTCTATTTGACTGGAGCTGAAAAAATAGGAACAAAAAGGATTCCGACACAACTGTCCCTCTGCACACTGTGTACTGTTAGGGCATGTCCTTACTGCTGGGCTTTCTCTGATGTAGCAACCTTTGCATAGTCCTCTGGGGCTCCAAGGGTATTTTTCACTGCGGACTCCTCCTGAATATTCACTGCCTGCATCACTCAGCATTGTCTTCTTTGGTGTCAGCTCTTTGAGCTGAGTTTTTTTACTCTCTTGCTTGAGTCAGAAGCATGCTACTCTGCCCGGTTTACCCAGTTGCTTCCAAGGGGATGTGCGTATCTCCCCCTACCTATATAGAATGAACTGGACAATTATGCTTTTTGTGTATTATACGAATATATGCCTGTGACCCTATGTATATAAATAAATGCATAGATAAATCATCAAAAAATAAAGACGGTATCTACCCATCAGAACTTCTAATGTAAAGTTATCTTTTAATGAAAAACCTTAATGCCAGTAACAACTGTATTCACCTGCAGCACCACTTATGGGCAGCACAAGACACTCCTTGCCTCCCTCACCCCTGTCTGTCACCCTCAGGCTAGGGACTGAAAACTACTCATGATAAGACTTATTTTATTAATATTTTCAGGCATGAATCCTTTCTCAGAAAGATGATAAAACTTGAGCAAAGATAGCTAATATCTGCACTACCAAAAGCTATTTTTCATCTGGAGAAACCACTTGACCAAACATACTTTTTAATCTGCGCAAGAAACAAAAAGATAGTTTTATGACCTAGTCAGGGTAAAAAATGAAACTTTTGCTTTTTTTCTTAAAAAAGAAATCTGTCATCTTTGGGTCACAATTTAATAATCTATCAAATTATTTAAATTGCATTTTGCTTATTAAAAGCTTTACAGTATGTCTAAGATACAAAAATTCACACAGAAATTACACTGGAACCATGTGTTCATAGCTTTTCCTATTCTATCAAATGAACAGCCTTGTTAGTTACAGACTTTCAAGTACATAGGCTTCCTCTTGGTCTTTAATAGATATACAATGATTTATTAGTAAGCTTTTCCCTGCAAATTTTACTTGATTTTGACATAAAACAATGCCATGTTGTTTAAATGGAAAATGTGGGGAAAAAAACCCCACAAATATAATTTTTGTTGCAACGTCATGATAGATGAGAATTCTGACAGAATTTAATCTAAATTTGTGGAACAATGATAATAATAACTAACAAATAAATTACTACTCAGTAATTACTGTATCCGAGACTTTCTCTGTTCTCAGTTTAAAACAAAAAATATGTCCCATTGACATGAAGAGCATTTTCAGATTCTGGTATTTATTATTCCCTATTGTTTAAATGGCTCCATTTACTTTTTGGAATATTCAGTAATTAATCCAATATATTATTTCACTTTCACATCACACTCTTTTTTGCAAGGGCCGTTTAACCATGTGTGACTAAATTTTGCAGTATTACATCATAGCACTGACAATGCATTCATTCTACAAAGGTGGAACACAAAATATTTCTGTTTCTGCTAGCATGTTATTTTTTACAGATCAGTTGCCACATGAAACAAGACTTATATCATTGTGTCCTGTCTTCATCTATCACTGATGACAGCTACTTTTGAACTTAGTCAGTCTTGACAAGATCTGGTAGAAGAACAGGAATCTCAGAAAAGTGAAGTCCCTATTCTATTTATGAAAACTGACAGCTGAGTGAAATGGAGAGACCTAAATTAATTTTGCAGGCTGGAGAAGGCAAGTAGAGTTCATTGCCTAAATCAAGTCACTTTGAAAGTCATTTTGTGAATTAGCTGCCAGTTGGCCATACAGTACAGGGACACAGCCAAAAAAGCCACAACACATGGTAACTTTTACCCATAAAAATATATAGAGTATTGTCTCAGTTTAGTGGTCAGGGAGAACCAAAACACAGATAACAGAATTGCTTTCTATTGCTCCCCTCCACCCTCCCAGGACAAAGGATAAGGATAACAGAAGATAAGGAAGAGAGACTTACAGGCTGGGAGTTAAAACTGAAACAGGTTTAATAGAGCAGGCAAGGGATATTAACACATGAGATAAGGAACAAGTATACAAATATTTAGAAAACCCTATGTTGATCATTGCTGATGTAAGTGGCTCAAAGTCCCTTGCAGCAGAGACATCTTGGGAAAAGGGACCAGAGCTCTTCCCAGCACCTGGTGGATTTGGATCGTGCAGAGCATATGGCAAGCTGATAACAGAACTGGAGCCTCTCTCCAAGATCTGCAAGTGCAGCAAAGGAGCAGGAAAGAGCAGAGCACAAAGAAGGTGAGGGGGTTTCTGGTCCTCTTGACTTTATTATAGAGTATGGCAGGAAACAGGAGGGAATAGTGGCCTCTCTCTGTTCTGCCCCCCATGATCTCTCAGGGTCCAAAACATCCTCTTTCCAGGTACTTGTGTTGATACTGTAAAATTAGCCTGTGCCCCCCCTCAAACCATAACAGGTATGTAAGAAGAGACACCAAAATATCAGGGAAAGGGTGGCTTGGTAGACATTCCCTGTGGGTAAAAACCCAGTCATTTTAGTTTAACTACTTCTGGAAATATTTTTCCCTCTCTTCTTCCTGCCAGTCTTCCATTATTCATCAGTCAATGTTCTGAGAACAGAATTTTCTTTAGGGGTAACTTCTATGCATTATCTTTGTATGTTTATATGGAGTATACACTGTAGATCATGGGAGAAAAAAAAAAAAAAATTTTTACTCTCTTATTGTACACTTGTCGTCCTCAGATCCTTCTCTGTCTTTCCACAGTGCAGACTTGTTGACCAAAGAGACTGATTTATGCAGTCATGTAACAGCCTAGAAATGGCATGAATAGGACTATAGACATAACCTTTGCCAGCAATGATTGCATAAGATGGGAATTAATATGGTTTTACTATAGAGTACTCTTCCAATTGAATATTTCACTTGAATTTTTAAATGAAGCTTTAATAAGTTTCTGGTTTTTAGACTGGTAGCTGTGCACTTACAGATACTCAAAAAATTATTTATGCGTTTTGTATTAAGGGAATATCCTGGAGCCTCGCTGGGTTCAGGCTTATTATAATTGTGATAGAAAGACAGACCCCTCAGATGAGAGATCTTAAAATAGGAACAAACAAAAGACGTGGATCATCCAAGAACCATCCGTGGGAGTGATGGGCTTAGAACTTTTTATTATATGATACAAAACACTGGCTGTAATTTTGAAGCCAATTTTAAATAGTTAATTCTGCAAGAATCTCAGGCATGCAGCACCTATGTATGAAGAAATACACTGATGAATAGCAGAAATTAATGGTAATCCAAAAGCAACCAGACTTAGTGTCCTGCTTTGGGGCAGGATAGAGCTTATTTTCTGTCTTGTTAAGTGTCTGTGTTAAATCATGACTCTTAGTTATGCTGAACACCTCTACAGATGTTCTGATGCCTGATAAGAACCAGAGTTCTACAGGACTCCTGCTAGTGGGACATTAACAGTCTGTCTTTGCTCTACCTGCCTATGCTCATGAAATGAAAATGACATCTTTGAGACTTGTAGCTTTCTTTTAAATTTTCTTGAAATTGGTAAGTGCAATATAAAAAGTGAGATGAGGAATGACAGACAGTGTTATTCCATAAACATTATACCTTTAAGAAACCACATTAAAGATGCTTAATAATGACATTTGAAAATAATAATTAAAATCCATACATTTTACTAAACTGAGATACAACATACCTTACTATGTCCTCTAAGCAACAGCAATTCAAGGGATGATCTCCCAAAGAACACCTAGCAGCCATTACTGAACATGCTCTTTGAATCAGTTTTGTGACAACAGTTATAAAACATCTTTTGAATATTATCAAGCTAAAACTCAAAATAAACAGGAGGAAAATAATAATTCATTTCAGTAGCATACTGATTAACTTTGAGCACAGCCTTAAAGGATTTGCCGAGTAAGAATGGAACTAAATGCACAATTATATTTAAGCATGAGCTCATGTGTTTTGATGACTTCATCTTTAATGAAATGCTGTAAGGGAATGGAGTGTGAAATGAAAAAACACTGTCTGCTTGCAAAGTTGAAAGATTAGCCCATCTGAATACTGACACTGTTAACACAGAAAAGCTGTTTGACGCAAGTACTGATCTAATCATGTTATCTATCTGTATATGTTATATACGTGTGTGTAAATATATACAAAATTATATATATAAATATACAGTCATAACTTGAAGAGATACCAAAGGTTTTAAAATGTAAGAATAGAAAGGGTAGCTTGATTCAAGTTCTACAGATACACCAAAATAGATATGCAGCATATCATTATGAAACAAAGTGATCAAGCTACCGCCTGAAAATGTCACACATAACAAAAATAAATCTGCTCTGCAATTAACTATATTTAGATGAATTATGTAAAATCATAAGCAAAATGCTAAATAGTCTTTTATAGTATCTTGAGATAAGATTATTTATATCTCATTAACAATTTTATGGTAAATGTGTGTGTGTATGTGTTGGGTTTTTTTCTTTCTTAATCATCCTGGTGAAGTAAAGTACTGTGAAGGTCTTACAGGGCCTTCAAGGCCAGAAAAGTCAAGCATATATTTCATCATAACGTATCTATTTAAAGTTTCTCACTTTCAGTCTATTCAGTTCTGAAACATTTTACTGCCTAAGTGTTGCAATTGTAAGTGAGATTTAACAATCTGCCTCTTCTGCACTTATTCAGCTGCCCCCATTATGAAATAGTTGGTCGGGAAAAATCAGTGTGTCAGGATAGACACAAATAATGCTGCAAACAATTACTAACACTATAATTTAAATGGTGGTAAAAACTGTCTATTAGTGAGATTTGCTGAGATTGTCAAAGTTTTCAACTTCTGTTAGCTTTCATTCTTGTAGTGGATTGCATTCATCTTATTATGAAATAGAAGAATTAGTTGCCTAATTATCAGCCTGATATCTCCCTGATCTTTAGAGTAAGGTTGCTCTTTGTGAAGTTTGTTCACCTTAAAGTCAGCTACAGCAAAATATCCTGGTACTTTCATGTCTAGTCATTAAAATACTACTAGATAGAAACACCAGATCACTGTTGGTCTTTACTGAACAAGGAATAGAGACATAACTTAATGGGTCACATGTAGCCTTGCCACTGCTTAAAGATATTCAGCGACATTCATTCTTATAGGTAAACACTGAATGATGTTACTTTCTACTTCTTCTACATAGTAAATAACAATACAAGACCAACAGCTGTCAGCTGAGAATTTTGAAGGTGGGATATAAGATACGCAACATTAGATGTTATTTTGACCACATACAAGATGAATTGTAGATATGGCTTAGTGGTGGACTTAGCAGTGTTAGATCCACAGCTGGACTCGGTGATCTTAAAGACCTTTTCCAGCCTAAATGATTCTCTGATTTCATGATGTCTTATTTCCCATTTTTTCTTTATAATTTCTACATTTATAATTCATCAGAAAGACATGGGATATACTTAGCCATATAAATACATCTATTTTATATACTTAGCCATTGTAACAGAAGCTTAAAATCCACCATGTTAAAAGCAGAGAGAGGACTTTTAACATTTAGGTTTGTCTATCGTTGGGAACTGGAATCACACAATCATACAATTTTCAGGGTTGGAAGGGATCTTTAAGATCACCTCATTCCAACCCCCCTGCCATGCACCCTTGACTAAACTTCACAGTGACCAGCTCGTACTGTACAGGTATACAATACAGAAATTACTTTAGTGAAATAAATCATAATCTAGACATTTGTAAGGGTGCAATATTTATGCAGAAGACAAAGCAGAGAGAAGCAGGAGTGGACATTTTCTTCCATTTTCTATCAGTTCCCCTTGGCTTTTCATGTGCTTGCTCACAGCAAAATATTTTGGATTACAGCTGAATGATCAGACCTCACATGCAGGTATAAGATGGGAAGTGAAATTCAGGGGAAAAAAAGAGTTCAGACAGAAAAGTACTCAGACTCCAAAAGCTCTCTATTAGAAAACATCTTTCCAGTCTACGTGTGTTTTGGACTATTCAGATTCTTTTCTCTCTCTCTATTGGTGTACTCCAGGGAGACACAGAGTTGTGTCTTACTCTTCTAGAACTAAGAAGAGCACTACTTTTCCTAAATTGGTAAATTTACTTAATTTTATTTAGGTTTTTGAGTCAAAACTTGCTCTTTTGTCAATAAGTTAATCTTCCTAACCCTTTTACTATAAAAATGTTGTTCACACTGTCTTGCTAAATAAAAAGAAACAATTATTCTCTAGTAGTTACCATGAAGACTGATTTTTACAACCTGCCAGCCATCTACGCTATTTCCAGCTTTTAAGTAAATACATAACTGGTAATTTTACCAAGGAAGGAGTTATACATCTACTGAAAAATAATGAATTACTATGAGACAATATTTTTGCCTGCATTTCTTGCCTCTCAGGGTCATTATTATATTCTAAAAGCTCAAAGCCTTGATAGCGAATATTTTGTTCAACTTATAGTAATGCACCTGGAGCATTATTACCTTAGTTATTCTATTGCACAGCAAAGTCTGTTCTAACATACTGCTGGAAATGTCATCCCTGAAACTCACAGATTTAGGAAAATCCATCCACCCGTTTGCACTTTGAGTTTTTGGTACCGATTATTCATTTACTACAGAAATCCCTTGATTTCTGAATCCCTTAAGCTGTTGTTTCTGAACTTCTCAAACATCTTTCTTTAAAAACTTAAAATTAGTAATAAAGGAACTTCCATACAATATTAGTGAAATGCCAATAGTAAAGAAATAAAGGATGCTGGTGTATTTTAGAATTTATGTTTCTGAATTCTCACCCTCTGCAGGTTGTGCTTTTAAGAGCACCACTCTTAAAATACTGGGCTGAGCACACAGAGGATAATGAGGAAACTCTGGGCTCTGGATCCTCCAACAAATCCAGAACTGAACAGAAATAGAGAAGATTTTGTGGAGTCAAGGTGGAAAGAAGGAAGAAAAGACAGAATTCTGAAAGTTTCACTTGTTCTGTTTGGAAAAATTAGGTAATGTAGCCCTGGCATTTTTATGTGTGTGTGTAAATGAAGAAAATATCAGCACTAAAGAAGTTATAAACTTCAAGACCTGTAAGAAAGCATGCATATATTTGGTAGCTTCACTTACAACTCTACTGAACACTCATTGGCTTTTAGAACTTCAGAAAAACAGATTTTTATTAACTTCAAAAAATATTTCATTTAAATACTTCAAAATTAATCACAAACTTCCAAAACAACTGAAGAAGGAATCTAATGAATGTCAGGAAATTGATAGACACTGTACTTTTGCTCATTGTTAATAATACTTTGTCTAGTCCTACATAGTTTGTAGGATCTGCCAGAAAGATACAACATCTCCTACTCCTACTGGATGGCAGTTCAGCTGAAGAAAGGTATTTCATCAGTACTTAAGATCGTCCAAAGAAGATTTTTCCTCAATATTTTGAGAGTGCCAGTTTAATTCAGGACTGCAAAAAGCTCTGATTTTAAGAATGATTCAAGATAAGGTAGAAGGACATTTACTTTATTGCACATACTTTTATTTTCTCTCCCTTCTCTGTCCAAGCATGATACTATCATGGGATCTTCCCCGGTTGCTGGTATCCCAGGTGTGTCAGTCAGCAACCCCATCTAAAAGAAACACAAGGAAGTTTTATAAATGCTATCAAATTTGAGTACATAGAATCACTGTTCAGATTTGAACCACTGAAAAGGCAGTTAATTGTTTCACAAGCTGCTTCATATTTCTCAAGAATCAGTACTGAAGTCCTTGATCTGACTTCTCTCCTTTTCAAGTGCTGTGGCAATATTTTCAGAGTGCATACAGCATCAAATGATAGACTGTAACACTAACAGTCTGTCATATAAGAATAGATAAAGTGCTGATAGCATTGTTCATTTTTAAATATTGCCAACACTATAAAAACACTTCCAAGTTAAAAGGTTCTTGAAGTGTGAGGCACTGCAAGTGCACTCAGTCTAGTCTTTGCCACAGATGTAATAATCATTCACACTTTTGATCTTAAACTTTCTAAGCACCAGAAATACCTTGTGAAATGCAGCTGGAATTACCTCAGCTCTTCAGTGTGACATGGTATACTCTTCATCTTGAAGAGTGTCAGACATCTCAGATTCTCATTGATTTCACTGTCATGGAAAGGAAAAAGTTCCTTACTCTATTAAGAATTTTGGCTACTCCTTATGCTGGGTCACTTTCCAAAAACTTGTGTTGGCCATTAGAAAATGGAACTTATCTGCTCCTGCAGCTCTTCCTATTTAGGAAACGTGCAATAATCAACCAGAACATTCAGCATTAAAAAAAAAAAAAAAAAAAAAAAACTATGTCTGAATTGTCTCAAAAAAAAAAAACCATCATTTTTCCTTACCACATGAAAAAGGCAGACAGCATGACTCCTTGACTCCTTTCAAAATTAATTTGGGCACAATAATCACCTTGCAAGCCTGCCTAGCCTACTGCAAATCAACACTCAGAGCTTAAAACTCACTTAAAGATGAAATTAGGATGTGTTAGGGGGAGCAATATGGTTAGCTGTTTAAGCAATTGTTTCAGTTTCAGGCAGCAGCATAACATCTGTTATACAGCAGCCTAGAAAGTCTGCAGGTTTTGTAAGACTATTTTCTTAAGCTACTATTTGCTGCAAGGTTTGCCAAATAAAATTAGAGTAGAATACAACAACAAGCAGGTTTCTCAGGTCCTGCCTATATTTGTTTTGAGATACTAACCTTTTCTTGCTGCAGTATAATGGATGTTTCCCTGAATTCAGGCTGCACTTCAAGTTTGAACCTCTTCAGTGTAGAGTTTCCTACAGTCAAAGGTAATATAAACCACTGTAGAGATTTCTGGAGTGTACAATTTAAAATACACATCTAGCACTGTAATTTCAGCCAGAAATTGCTATGAAATGCTAGATACATACTCTTTTTGGATGTCTAAGGTTGGGCCTTGATTGGCATTGTGATTTCATGTTCACAGTTTTCTAAAAGGCTGTTATGTAGACTGCAGATCAGGGGAGAAAATGCTTCATGTATTTTTTCCTATGAAATTATATATTTTCTGAAACAACACTTATACCGTTTATCTGACCATTGTAGGTACATTTCACAGAATCTCAGATTCACAGAAGGATTGTTCTTGGAAGGGACATCTGGGGGTCATCTGGACCAATTCCCCTGATCAAGAAGGGTCACCTGGAGTAGATTGTTCAGGACCATATCCAGACAAATTTTTAATATCTCCAGGAGTAGAGTATCCACAGCCTGTCTGGGAAACCTGTACCACTGCTCAGTCACTCTCACAGGGAAAAAGTATTCCCCTGATGTACAGGTGGCCACTACTGTATTTCAGTTTTTAGCCATTGCCTCTGGTCCTGTTGTCTGAAAAGAGCTTGGCTCCCTTTTCTTCACAACTTACCTTCAGGTGTCTGTAAACATAGATAACATCCCACTTCTCTTGCTCTATTCCAAGCTAAACTGTCCCAGTCTCTCCAAACTCAAGAGCTAACAATTTCATGTAAGCGGTTAGGAGTGAGAACTGCGATAACTTCAGGTAAAGGTCCATGAAAATAAAATCCCTATGCACAAAGCAAGACCTCTGTTATAAACGAAATAAAATTGTTACAAGTTTTTATGTCATTCTTAATGTTTCACAGTGAACTCAGTGAGGGCACAGCTGCTGGGGCTGTATTTGAGAAATAAATGACAAAAAAGCAACACAAACATTTTCTCCTGACAGATGGAGACCTGCAGAATTAAAACCTGTAGGCATTTGCAAAAAATATTTCTTGTTCTTTACAATAAATCAGGGTCCTAAATTATACTAACTTTATTATACTAACTAAATTATACTAAATTACACTAACTTTAGACATTTAGAGAAAAAAGCAAGTACGCTGGAGTTAATAATAAGCAGACCTAAGATCACAATTGGATTAGATACAGTTTTTTCCAATATGCAGAAATGCAAGTTTTCTGAATTTTTTTTCTTTTCTGCTCAATACTCAGAGAGTCAGCTATTGTTTTAAGTGGAAATAAAGATTTGTGGAGTATTCTGATATCAAGAGGAGCAAAGAAGTGGTTGGAAGGCTGTAAGGAAGCGCTCCTTCCAGAGAATCTCTGGATTTATTTTTCTCTCAGGAAAGCAAGAATGCAAAGGGTATTTGGAGGTTACAAAGGACCTATCTGACACAGTCCTCAAGTCAGGCAATTAGTACATTTTGTGTCAATAATAAGGATTAAAAAACAAACAAACAAACAAAACCCAACAGAAAAACACTTCCTACTGATCAAAAGACAGTACATGTTCTCTTTTACTCTCTGGCACATACACACAAATCTAATATTTGCAGTATTTTTTTGCTCTGAGACAATTTCAAAATAAAAACAAGATTACAAATTCAACACAGACTTCAGTAAGGCGTATTAAATGTATAGAGAAAACCTTTGGGATAACTAGTGAAATCAGTGGAAATATTCCAGGGAAAAGCTATAGTCGTAACTGTATTTTCTATGAAACAAATGTTTGCGGTGAATAATAAAAAAAATACGTCATTGTCAGTAGTGTAATTGATCTTGAGAAGCTACAGATAACCAGTACTACATTATGTTACATATTATGAGACAGTTCAAGAAATGAGAAGAGTTCTAAAACAGATAGTTGTCAGGGAATAACTTTCTGTTCACTAAGAATTGTGTTTTTCCAGAACAGATCAAAACATAAGGTTTCATAAGTAACAATATATCACATGTATTTGACCAAGTAACTACCTAAATTGCTGGAATTTTATTGATGCTATGGACATGTATGGCCAAGTTGCTGTAAGGCTGGAGGAATACCGACTGATAGGCAGCAAACTTTACACATGTAAATAAATATAATCCTTGTGCAGAATAGTTCAGTCATCTTTTGCAGTCCTACCACTCAGAAAAGATCACGGGGAAAAAACAACATGAAAACAAAGTTCAAAATTAACACAATCCTAAAGTGCAATACAAGAGACATTTAAAATGTTTCATATTACACTGATTGTACCTTCTGATTATCAATAATAATAACACAGAAATTTTTACCAGCAGGAGCAAAGACAATGTACCATAACCTTTTTCAATAAGCTATCACAACAACTTTTATTACTACTAACTTCTGCAGTACTTTTTACTCAGGAATTCTAATATAAAATTAGCAGTGATCATGTTAATCTTACACCACCCTCTGGAAAAAAAATGTAATCCTACAAATAGTCAGAATAAAAGAAAAAAACACAAACCAACAAGAAAAATGAAATACGAAAGGTATCAAATAATTCAAAAGAGCACCAATTTACTATGCACCTTTTTAGGAAAACAGACTTGTTTTGCCTTCTCCTAACTAAAATGGTGACTCCCAGAAAGGTGTTGTGGGAATATGTATGCACAATAAAGGCTATCCCTACCTTGGGTTACACCAAACTCTAAAAAAAAACCGAAAGGAGAAAATAAAAACCTCTTTTCCATGCCTTCTGTATATAAGACCTCCTATAAATCTGTTTTGGTTTGAGTTGACTTTTCCATGGAAATATCAAGAAAATATTAATGCTTACACAAACTTCACAATAACAATAGATATAATTACAATAGAGTAGCTTAAGTTTGAGCTGTGTCAAAGAATGATGCTCTGAAAACCACTTGCTTTCATCCTTCTCATACTTCGGTCTGGTGACTATTATCTCAGGGTTCTCAATCTCCTTACTACTTGAAAAAAGACATTCCCAAAACTGTTTCATAGCCAAAATATGAGTTTATAAAACCTTATTTAATTGTATACTTTGTCTGATGTTTTAGTTTCTGTAATTTCTGTTTGATAGGTTTCTCTGATAAGAAGCCTTATTTTAATAGGAGTCAAGGACAAGTGATAGCTAACAGCAAATTTGATAAGAGCTATGAAGGCTTGAACAAATCATATCATAAATTATATTATCATAGAGGGAGTCTCTATGATAATAATCTATGTGTGTTTATTATTAATCTATGTGTGTTTGATTGGTGGTGGTTTTCACATTTTTTTTAAAAGAAATAATGAATATTTAAATCTGTATTATAGAAAAAAATAAGACCTATATTCAGGTTTTTTAATGTATTCAGAAATACTTGATTCTGAAGCCTCGTTTTGTTTTTAACCAGTGTTGCCAGAACTTTACAGTGTATTTTTTGGTACATATTTTTTAAAACTTCAACTTCTAACATTCCTGAATAGAGTGGCTTACCATAAAGGCTTCGCAAACTGCATCTAATAATCACAGATTATTCTAGCTGCACAGGTTCATCTTTTGATGTTCTTCTCTTCACAACTGATCAACTGCTGCTCAGGAATGATTTTTGTTTTCTTGGATGTTGTCCTGAAGTCTAGATTGTCCATCATTTTCTTCCATAACTAAATTTAGCCCCAGATAGCCACTGCAATCAAGAAGCAAAAATTAAGAAACAACATCTTCTTCCGCATTATATAGTTAACACATAATATAGTCAGCCACTTGTTCTTTATTCACAACTCTTTCTGTTAAAAGCCATCTCACCATACACTTTGGCTACTAACTTGTATGTCTCAAAGAACCCCCCATAGAAAGTACTAGTTGCATAATCAGAGAAAATTATATTTTAGCTATGCCATCTATTGTAACAAGCCAGTGGTGGTGCTCTGATTCTTGCATTATGTAAGAAATAACTTATTTTTTAACACATTTATTTTTGCTTTTGAATGTTTTACCTTAATCACAGAGGTCCCTATGAACACTGAATACCTGAAATGTTTTGACATCATGATTATTTTCTGTTGGAGTTTATTAACATTTTCTGTTCTTCCTAGAACATCCTTTGTATCACTTTGATGTTGGTGCATCTATGCATTATGGAAGTATGAAATATGAATTGACTTGAAATAATGCAATTTCTGTTATAGAAAATAATAAGACTTGATTGTGAGACTAATAAAAATAGGTAATAGAGAGAATTTAGTCTGCAACTGGATGCTTGGGCATAGTGAAGACAGATTTGAATCAAATTATACGAGTCATGCAATTTTGCATCTGTGATTGCATTTAGATGCAAAAAAAAAAAAAGGTAGGGAGGAAAACAGTGGCAAAAAGATTGTAGATCTTGACATCTGCAGAGGGTAACGAAGGATCTACAGAGACTTGTGTTTCTGTCAGAAGACAATTATTGACAGCAGAATGTAAACTGCAAGGTAAGAACTTTTACATATATATTTTTTTTTTTTGTAAATAAGAACACAGTTGTGGTTTTTTCTGATACTCAGAGCCAGACTTTCCTGTCACCAAGTATTTTCTCTGAGTATATGTCAAGTGCTGCTGAAGGTATCAGCATAGCTGACTGAAAAAATCTGCTTTGAAAAAAGAGAATGATGTGTCTCATTCTTTGCAAACAACAGCAAGCTCCTACTTTTACCCCCCAAAAGATATAACAACATCTGTAAGGCAGAATAGGTAGTGCATCATCTGTGAAAGGTGAATTAAAGAAAAGTTGTATTTTTAATATCTTTCTGGTTTTTTGCAGAATACACATGTTCATGTTCATTCTGATTTTTATGAATGCAATCCTTTCTAGTTTCTGGTGGCTCAAGATTTTGATCTTGGCCAAAGCTTTTATTTTCGTGTTTATAGTTACGAAGACATATTACAAAAATCACAAGAGGAAATATTTTTTTTTTTATTTCATCTTTCCTTTTAATTATGAATTATATTGTTACATTAAAAAAGAACAAAAACAAAAACAAAAGAATTACAAGTTCCAAATCACCCACTTGTGATCTGTTGCAGCCTTCTGTGTTTAAACATACACCAATCATAGTCAGTTTAACTGATCAGTCAAAAATTTATATGATATACTCCAGTTCAGATAAGGACAAAAACTTTCAGGTTACTGGGTACAAGGGTCTCTAGAAGAGTTATATTTTGCATCTGTGGTAAAACCCTGTTCCCAGTGCAGTATTCCCCATCTAGCCCTAAGAAAATAACTCATACACCTAAATTAAGATGATAGTTTCCAAAGCTTTGCAGGTACTCAGTGAAAAGTAGCATAGAAAGAATCTGCCAGAAGAAAATTCACAGCAAGTGTTCAAATTAGATGCTCTGAATCATCTTTTGAGAAGCTATTATTTCTTTGGTTATGTCTACAAAGACAGACTCCATAGTGTTTCTTCAGGTAGGAGCCCTAAATTTGTCCTGATTTGATGATGGGATGCAGGAAAGCACAAATCTTTTCCCTTTGTAGTTAACCCAATGTATGTGATGAAATATTTTACTTTATTGTAGTAGAATAAACATGTCACTCAGAATATGTCCCCCCAGAATGGCTTAAAAGGTGCCATATATTAGTTCTACAAATATAATTATATTGTAAATACATGAATCAAGATCCAGTGAAGTTCAAAAGACCATTTTTACATCCCTTTTCCACAAAATGTTTGTGACCCTTGAGAAGAAAGTAAAAGAAAAATACCACAGGGAAAGAGAGTACTGCCATGCATTTGTTTCGCTTGTCTTCTTCTCTTATATGAATACTATTGAATACTTTAAATGTATCTTTCATTCTCAAACATGAATGTAAATTCACTGGTGACATTTAGTGTTATTTTGCACATCTAAAATCAGTTCAAGCTAGTTATGATAATAATTGTGCACAAATTTAGCCTCTGAACACCCTTTCAACAGATGCTCAAGTTGTTGTTTTTTTTTCTCTATTACCAATTTCACTCACCTCTATATCTCATTTTCTTGATACTTTAGGTTGTCTGAAACTGAGCTCCAAAGTAAGTTGCTACTGTTTCAGTGTTTTTCGTGACCTAAGAGCCTTATTTTATAAGTCCCATTTGTCTCCACTGACAGCCTAGGAAACCTGCAAAAAGCCCCATCATCTCACTCATCTTGGAAGAGAAATGTGGAGTTTCCTTCACATTCACTGAGTTGAACATGACCATCTCCATCAAACACCTGGAATTCAAGAATGCACTTTATAAGTATCCAGACAGATTCCTGTAGCTACACTTTGGTCTGAGCTATGTCCCAGGGAAAGTCATCACTGCTCTTTCGATGAGATTGCTACATTTATATTTTATTGCTTTGAGCCTTGGAGGACAAGATGACAGATGCCTAAGAATAACAAAAATGGACAAATGGATAAAGAGCTTTGAACTTTGGCTAGAAATGCTCTAAAAGCAATGTCTCCAAAGTGTTTGTGTGGAAGTTTTTACAGAATTTCACAGATTTTTATTTTTTTTAATTTTTATTTTTTTTTAACCTGGTTATTGATCAAAGAGTTTTAATTTTTGCTGTTTCAGAATGAAGAATCTCATGACTTGGAGATCATGATGGTCTCCAACAGTTAAAATACCTAAAATGAATGAATCATCTGTAATAAGATGACTCTTTTAATACCTTTAATCCCTACTGAAAAGAATTCTTTCAGGTACAAGGTCTATGACTAAGAGTTAGAATATTTGGCTAACAAAATAATAAGGCACTTTGACAGGAAAATACACAAAAATGGGGGTGGGCCAGCAAGTTAAAAGAAAGCTACTATGTATTTCAGCTGTTTTGAATTCTATATAAAACATTCTCCAATATGATCCGCTCATCTCCAATGATGAGCAGCAACATGTAACCTTGAAAGGAATTTGATTTTGCCAATGTCAGGAAAAGTGCTCTTTTTTTCTCTAGACACAAAAGGGAGCTCTGCTTTTTTTGGATCTTCTGCAATTAAATTGTCTTTCTACCAGCTCATCACTGGAACAACATTGGTAGTAAGTCTGTGCTTTCCTCTGTGACCAAACATAACACCAATGAGTGAATAAAGAACTAGCCATTTATACTCTTTTCATTGTGTGATGTTAAAAGGAAGCAAAATAGTAGCTGAAGATAATACATATTGTTGTTCAATATCAATACAATTTTAACATGGGAATAGAGATAAATTTTGAAAGTCTGCAATTTTATTGACTGAAACACAGATTGATCTCTCTCAGCACTTCTAGCCAATCAGACTTGAGACAATATAGTTAGTCTCAACACACTACAAGTAAGTCAGTTTTGGGACACGAGATGTCAGATCTGAATCATGATCAAGTATTCAAAATGGTCTCATAAAATATACTCACTGTATCTCTATTATTATCATAAAAAAAATCTAGGCTTTTTTCAAACTCAGGCTCAAAACAAAACCAGGCAACATTTACACTTTCCTAAATAACCTAATGAAATTGGAAGTAATTACATAGGACTTTAAGGGGTACTGAAATAAAACAAATTTATGAAGTTACATTTACCATAATCAGTATCTTACTCCTCTATGCAGTACCGCAATAAGGAAAAAAACCAGCCTATTAATAATAAACAGTTCTCAATTATAATGTGATTCTTAGATAATAAATGTGTTTATTTCTTTTTCCATCTGTCCAGTGATTATTTTGACCATTGAAACATTAGTAATGCTAACATAATAAACCAATTAGACATCTAGCACAATCGCCCTCCACAATAACAGCTGCTTTAATATACCACTTTTTTGAGTAAGATTATATGTAAATATTTAAAACCTTTTTTTTTTTTTTTCCTGTGGGCTTTTTGTTAATCAGTTTTTGCCTATAATAAACCTTCATTACAGTTGAGATACCTTATAACTGAGACCTTTTTTAGAATGTGATACATACTGTGAGAAAACAAATTCAGTTGCCAAAAAACAGGTTGAAACCAAACTTTAAACTTTAACAAGCTCAAGTGAATATTTTTGCTGGGAATCAATGTCAACCCAATACATTCCCCCAGTCATTGAATCAAATGAGACATTTGTTTTCACCTTAGGTGGAAGAAAATGTTCTCACTTAGGAACAAATGTATTTATTTATCGTTGTACCATAACCATTACTAGTTGTGAAAATATTAGAACCATTAGAACCATTAGAACCAAAATATTATACCATAAACAAACTCAGTATTGTTACTCAAGCTGGTGTCCATTTATTACCAAAAAAAAAAAAAAAAAGTTATCTACAAGCAACATTTAAATTAAAACCACTAGGTGTCAGCATATAAATATTCACAAAGACATTTATCTGCCAGACAAAATTACAGAACATTGTACATGGTTGACCATATCCTTAAAAACACATGGAATAAAGCTTTATTCAGGTTTTATTAAGCTCACTGATAAATATTAGAATGATGAAAGAAATATTTTTACACTTGATAAGTGAGTCTTGAATGGAACTGTTTAGTTTTTAATAAAATGCTCTGAATATTCTAACTTACACAGAGCTTTAGTAGCTTGACTTAAAACTAAATGTTATCCTAACCAAAATCTTCTGACATCAAGAGGTGGCCTTGCTGTCATAAAACACTGTTTTACACAAATTCTTCATACTTACACATTCATTGAGTCACTTAGCCTTTTTACTGCCATTCCTCAGTAGAAATCGAGTTCCCCAGTAGCTTTCCGTTGTCATCAAGATTCTAATGTGAACCACCATATGAGCCATGATGACAAAGCCTACGGGGAGGACAAAGGTAAAGGAAAAATTAGTAATTTCTTGTTCTAATGATCTATTATTAAAGTAGAGCTCAAAAGAGTGGGGTGTTCAAGGTGGGTAATACTGCTTTAGCTGTACTTCAGTCACTGTGGCTTGGTACTTCCGTACTGTAGTAATGTTCCTTCTTAGGATTAACAGGGGAGTTTATGTGTCTTACGGGGGAGTATGTGGCCAAAACTAGTTAGTATTTCTGACTCATCCCTAGATCTTGCAGCTATTGACAGACTCCTGGCATGTCAACTCATGTAATTCACTTAAGGCTCTTTGTTATGTTATTTTTCTAATAAGTAGTGACATTTCCTTGAATTTACACAATACTGCTCACTGGATATACCGTAAATATCTAATGAAAACCATAGATACCTGTCAGAGAATTCAGAAAGAGTCTGAATGGTTTTAAGAGCTGTTGAACTATTATTAATAAAATATTTAATGACACAGTAATATAAGAGTGATATAGATTTAATAGCCACACTTGTATAGAGTGATAAAGATTCTACACTGATGCTAAAAATGTTGGGTCTTTATTTTATTTCTACCATTTTCTGCATAACTGCCTAGACTGTGTGACTAATCAAATTGAAGGCACTTTAAACAAAACCAGGATAACCTGTGCTAAAGTTTAGAATGAAAGTTTAATTTTTGGTCAAACTACAGAGGATACTGCTAACGAAAAGTGTGGTGATTGCAGTAAAAATAGATCCAGAATAAAGTGTAGTTCAATAGTTTTATGGGCTCCCCTATATGGTAAGGATGTAAGCTAGTCTCTCAAACCTGAAGTAGAAAGAAAGAATGACACAGATAAAGAGAGAAAGAGGAAAAGAGTGTCACAGTACATGCAGCTCTGAGAGATGAAGAGCAAAACCAGAAAATAGCTAACGTCTCTAGCCATTTGAAATGCAAATCAGACAAAAACTAGCACTAGGCTGGGATTTTTACCCACCTATTGATAGGATATACCCATCAGTGTTGTTCTCCTTCAGTAATTTACTGTACATGTATATAATAAATTCAGAAATATGACGGTTCTCTTTCCTCAGGAGATCAGGTTGCCCTGTTGTACCCTGCCCCAGGAAATAGCACTGAAGAATAGTTTTACTGAGTGAAGTCATGTCAATAGCACTGATGTTATAGATCTGCAGAGGAGCTTTTTTAAAGAGAATACTTGCAGTCAGATAGTAAATTAGCTTTTTCATTCCTAAAATTTTCTTCATTATTTCCCTACACAAGCACAGGTAACTATTTCTTTCTATTGGAGAAGCCCTAACAAATAGAACCTTAGAAGCATTTTCCTAAATGAAGCTCTTGACCTTCCTGCTTCTCAATTGTCATGAAATTATAGAATCAGTTTTAATGCTTTAAAGGTTTCCTTATGCAAACTTATTTATAGACATCAAAGTACCTTTTCTGAAAAGAATTTCAGTATCAACAAATCAAACCTACAAGAACACAAAGAATAAAATAAAATTAGAATACAATTGTGCAAAAATAAACTAATTTATGTGAAATTTCATTACCAGATTGGAGATAAAGCTTAATACTAGGACACAAAACAGGTTTAGCTCTAAGGAAGATTATTAAGAGAAAAATACACCAAAAGTCCTTGCACTGTGACAGGATCAAAGTAAATTCCACTAGGACAGGAACTTTGAAGGACAGGAAAAGGAAGTAACATATCTAAGACTAAAACATACACTCAGAAATAACATTCTATCTTTAGGCTTGTTAATTCACATTCCTACTGTGAAGCACATAAACTCTCATTTTGAGGCTTTTCTGACAATAGGCAAAGAGCTTACTAGATCATTCAAAGATAAATTCTTCAATATTCCCAATGCAGGTGCTGGACCCTCCTCCATTGATTGATTACTCTATTTGTGTATTTCAACACTCAGAGAAACAGCAATAAATCCCTCTATGATTCCATCTACTGATATTGCCATCTTTTATTCATCCTTCCCCCTTTTTTTTAAGGAGCAATACTCAATCAATTGACTCTAGTAACCTTAATCTAGTCCCTGAAGTATGCTGCTAAACTTCTTCAGTCAACCAAGTTAACTTTCTCCCTCCTTCCTCTGATGAAATTTCCTGTATCATAAGAGAATATGGTGCAGTTGAGGTTACTTTGGCATAGCAGGAGCTAGATGCACAAGAATTCCACTCTTTATGAACCCCTAGTTTTCTGAGGGGAAAGAAACCTGGGTTTGGAGTTGTTTTTTTTTTAAAAAAAAAACAAAACAGTTCATACGTACCTTCAGTGCAACATTGCTGATCATAATGAAGAGGCTTTCTTTACAAAGGCTGTCATTCTGTTTCAGTCATCACACACTGCCTAGGGCTGTGAGGTACCTGAGGTACCAGGCAGACTTGTGGAGGAAGGCTGAGCAGATCTGTGGGCAACCTGCCCTCTTGGAATCAAGACACAGAACTATCCAGCAGCTCAAACCACTGCCAGAGAGGAAAGAGGGCAGCAGAATGCCTGATACCTGTAGCATGACATTTTCCATTCCAAACTTTTCCTCTTCTAAGGTGGGAGCAGCGCTGCAGTGCTTCTGGCGCTTTTAACTGGGCACTCTCTAAACAATGATCAGCAGTTAATAGAAATCCATATTTGATCTCTTGAACTGTTGCCACCTTCTGACTGAGCTTATTGTCAGATTGTTATCAATTGGCAAGCTTGGCCAGGACAGGTACAAGTAAAGTATTGCAACCATCAGGGACCTTGGTGGAGTTCTGCTATCAGCACTCCCCTCAGCCCAGTTGAACTGGGGCTTCCAGAAGCCATCAGGTGAGGGGGTCTCCCACTGTGCTCAGGAGCTGCCTTGCAGCCTTGACCCTTTCCTGGCCACCAATCTCACTGCCCTAACCTGCCACCCTGACTGCCTGACCTTTCTGGCACTCACCTACCAGAACATTAGTCTTCTAACCCCCTTGTCCCAGCCTCTCACCACTGGGTTCTTTGAGGCTTGGTAGGGTTAAACTAGATGGGGAGGAAAGTAGAAGGAAAGAGAGAGGAAGAGAGGCAGAGCAGAGGGGCAGGGCTCATTCTTATCTCAACTCACAAGCCTTTCATTATATTTTCTCTCCCCTGTCCAGCTGGGAGTGATAGAGAAGCCTTGGTGAACAACTGGTGTCCAGCCAGGGCCAACCTACCAGACATCTTGTTTCCCTTACTAAAGCACAAGTTGAAGAATCTGTCTTAGAAATTTATTTGTATTCAAGGAAGATAAACTTGTTTAAGAAACCTGGTTTGATGACAACATAAACCCTTCAGAAGCCTAGTAGATCTTGAGTTAATTATCTAGAAAGTTTGAGATGCAGCTGCCTCTGTTCTTTCTTCTCTTGCCTACTGAGCATCTCACTTTCTTTTTGTCACCTCTTATCACTGCTCAGCTCCTGGATTGGGAGGCAGTGCTGAAAGGGGGGCTGCCTGAAGGTGGGAATCTCTTCTGCTAAGGATCAAGGGCTGCTGCTGGTCTCTCTGTCCCCTCTGAAAAACGCACTTGAGAAGGAGATAGATGACAGCAGCTTCAATGAAGTATAATCTGAACACAGCATTGATGTTATGCGTGCATTATTCAAATAATCATGGTCGGTCTGGAAGTGATATTTTTAGTGCCAATTATTTTGCAATTTAACTCTTCACTACAGATCTTCATAACCTGGTGTGATTCTATTTCCTAAACCACAAGTAGCTTCACAGTGATAGAGTCATATCTTGTTTTTTAATTTTTTATTTTTTTAAAAATCTGTATCAGCAGCTACTGATCAGTTGTTTGGTTTTTTTTTACATTTCCTTAGCATGGTGACCTAGTCCTTTACCAAAACCTACATTTCAAGATTATTTAAGAGTTACTATTGATTCAAAGAGCTGTTATGTCTTTATGCAGAAATAATAAATGTCTGAAGTGAACTAATCTATCTGCTCAATAGGTGCCCTGTTGCTTATGAGTAGTGAGAAGTCTGTTCTTTTTGGACCAGCCTGGACTGAGAAACTCCCAGAGTGCTTGTCTCCTCAGTTGTGTCATGACAGCAGTGACAAAGGATGCACTTGCAATAAAAATCCCTACCTTCTCAGTAGCTGTGAGGAATAGCCAGGTGTCCTGCGGGAGGAATTTGACTGACTTCTCTCACCAGTAATCAGATGTAGCACTGACCTTTAGGTGCAGTGCAAGACATATCCCTTTCCTTATTTATTGGCCCACAGGGAGGTAGAACTGTTTGCTTTAGCCACTTGTTCTTTTCTTTCTGACAGATGTAAATGTCAAAGGTTTTCTAGGTATCTTTGGAAACAATTTAGTGTCACAATTTTTCAGGTGAGTAACAAAAGCTGCTAGTGCATCTATAAACATGATGCAGTAGCACTTTAGAAACTAACAGGAATAGGGAGAGAATTGTGAAAATGTCTGCAAGATAAAGTGGGACCTATTCTTATTAAAAAAAACCACAAAACCACAACTTACGTGACTGGCAAAGTAGCACCAGCCTTATCTTCTGACAAGTTCAGCTGCTACCTGGAGGGAATTCTAAAACTGTCTGCCTTTTATCCACCAATGAGTACACAAGAACTGTGTCCAAGCTATAAGAGCTGCCTTTTTCATTTAGGAGGATGTTTTCAGAAGATGTGTGTGAGGTTAATAAATCTGCATCTTGTTGGGATGCCATGTGGTGGCTGTACTACTTCCTCTAGCACACTTTATAAAAGTGATGCCCTTTTGTACCATGAAACCTCACAGCAACAGCACAAGCCCTTTGGAATAAAGGTTACTTGGAGAGGAATAGGATACTTTTTAAAATGAGACTTGGAATTACAAGAATTTGATAACAAATAAATAGACAAAAAAAATCTTCATCTGTGATTTCATCTCAGGAAAGTATACTAATCACTGCACCTTTATAGCTCAATTTAAAACTGGATGTAATGAGATGAACAAGAAGTGCCTGATCAATAGAATAGGGAGAACAGAGAGACCCTTTCCCTCTTAGTTATCTCCAGAAAGGACATAGACTTTATTTTCCAAGTTGAGAGCTTATTTACTGTTTTGTACCTTTGCAGGTTTGTACACTACAGCCAAGGTATCCAGTAAAAAATGCATCTCCAAAGCTCAAGATTCATAGTAGATTATGGCAAGATACTGACGCAATTTTTTATTTTTTTTTTTTTAAAAAGAAACAATCAGACAGGCAATGCTTTACCTGGAGGCTTAAGGAACTTTCCCACTTGTTTCTTTCCAGTTATCAACATGTATCATGCTGAACAGTCACTCCCCACGACTATCAGAACTCATGCTACTTATCTTTAACTCATGCTCTCCTTGTCTTCTCTTTGCTACGGTTTTGTTTTCTTGCCAGCTAGTTATCAAATGAACTAAACTGAACTCTAGATGTTAGCCAGAAATTATCCAAAGCAATTAATTTCTCATCAGGAAATCCAGGTTTAAGAAATTGAAACAGACAAATACATAGATTTCCTCCAAGGTTAAAATTTATGTTTTTCATTTCCTTTAATCTGAGATAATAAAAAAGAAAAAGCAAACAGTTTTGCCAAACATCTGTAAGACTACAGTTGATTTGCTTGTATATTATTTCTCCATCCTGTCTGCTGTTCCATTACTTTCTGTCTCAGGAATTTTCATCTTCATTTGCAAATAACCCAGTGCAATATCATCTTCAAACCCACATGGAATCTCTTGGACCTAATGTAGTATAAATGTTTACTTGTAATCAAAGAAACACTTTTGAAGAGAGCACAGAACAAATAATG
Organism: Florisuga fusca; assembly: GCA_038090715.1. NCBI lineage: Eukaryota > Metazoa > Chordata > Aves > Apodiformes > Trochilidae > Florisuga > Florisuga fusca. The sequence goes on from JAAWXA010000002.1 coordinate 66,908,262, forward strand.
TTTCATTTCTGATTATCTGCTATGAAGTATCCACAGGGCACTCTAAAAGGGGAAATATTTCCTAATTAAAATAAAAAAAAGAGGTTTGCTCTTTCACTCCAGGCAATTAAATGTAACATTTGCACGCATATAATTCTGTAGGAAACAAAACCCCGGAAGCGGCTGTTTGAGTGTCTATTAATTAAAAAATCCAACATTTTACTGGTTGTACTAGTTGGCCTTTTATTCAGTCTCTGTTGGTTAATAATTGAATTTAAGTGTGCACAAAATTATACCAGTGAAGGACTGCTTAAAAAGAACCAATCTCTGTTCATGGTAATAATCTGATTATTTTTATTTTCATTAACAAAGATGTACAATGCAAAGGAAAATATGATTCCAGAATTAAAAAAAAATCAGATACCAAATGAATCAAGTAGTCATCATGTGTACACAATGCCAGTAGGTTTTGGTAGTCTCCTCTTGGGAATTATTTTCTTTTTCTGTGACTGCTTGACTATAAAAAGGAATGGAAGCCAGAAATCACTGTACATGTATATAAATTATTTACTCTTCTGTAACAGAAAATGAAAAAAATTTTGAAGAAAATACTGTCATCTGATAGGCAACCTGCAGTTATCTTTAGACACAAAGCAAGTTCAACTAAATCCTGTGAAACAGCAGAGTGCAGAGACAACGGTCCATTACTATAGCTAGATCACTATAAAGGTAAAGACACATGGGCTTCATTTGACTCCATCACTCTTGAAAATTAAGTACTGAAGATTTATCAGTTTCATATAGGAGGATTTGCCTCCCTTCTCCTCTATCTTTTCAAAAATTGCACAAAGTGAAATGTAGCAAAAAAGTAAAGGGGAAAAAGTGCACAGACACTATACCATTCTTGCTTCTGATTTCTTGCACTAAAAGAGAACTAATAATGGGCTTTTTGTTTGTTTTAATTTTAGTGAAAGATGAATATTTTTACACTATGGCATACTATAGCAAAGATTCATGCTTTTGGTAGGGCTCCTCCACTTTACTGCAAATTTTGAACAGGATGTTTTTTAGAAGTTTACTTGATTCTTAAGCTTACTAGGCAGCATTTTATGTTAATTTTACAGTGGTGCTGTAGAATTAACCATACCGCATTTGACACATAAACCCCCACTCTGGCTCATTAGGGTAAATGAGAAAGGATTCATTGTAGCATTAAAGTGAAATGTACAAATGAGAAGTATGAAGAAAAAAAATGACAGGCAGAAGAGAAAGAAAATAGAATAAAATCCTCTGAGGAACACCACCTATCACTGATCTCCACTTGGACATCAAGCCATTGACCACAACCCCTCGAGTGTGAAAATCCAGCCAATTCCTTATCCACCATGTGGTCCATCTTTCAAGTCTGTCTCTCCAGTTTAGAGAAAATCTGGGGGCAAAACAGTATAAAAAAGACATGAAACTCTTGGAGAGGCCCAAAGAAGAGCAACGAGGATGGTGAAGGGTCTAGAAGGGATGACATGAGGAGCAGCTGAGGTCCCTTGTATTGTTCAGTTCAGAGAAAAGGAGGATGAGGGATGACTTCATAGCAGTATGGGGCTTCCTCACAAGGTGAAGAGATAGGACTGATTCTGATTTCTTCACTCCTGTGACCAAAGACAGGACTCATGGACATGGTAGGAAGCTGAATCAGGGGAAGTTTAGGTTAGATGTCTGGAAAAGGTTTTTCACCCAGAGGGCAATTGAACACTGGAACAAGCTCCCCAGGAAAGTTGTCACCAAGTCTGCCTGAGTTCAAGAAGCATTTGGATGATGCCTTCATGAACATAGTGTGATTCTTTACACAGGTAGAGGAGTTGAACTTGATGATCCTGATGGGTGCCTTCCAATTCAACATATTCTGTGATTCTATGTTTCTAAGGATATCATGAAGGACACTGTCAAATGCTTTTTACAAATCCAGGCAGATTACTTCAGCATTTCATCCATTACCCACCTATGTTGTAACCTCATCATAGCAAGCCACCAAATTCTTCAGGCATGATTTGCCCTCGGTGAAGCCACGTTGGCCATCACCACACACTTATCTATTTTCCACGTACCTTAGTAGAGCCTTCAGGAGGATCTGCTCCATCATCTTGTCAGGCACATAGCTGAGACTGACTGTCCTACAGTTACCTTGGTCTTTCTTTTATCCCTTTTTAAAAATGGGGTTAATGTTTTGTTGCAGACAATCCTTTCCTGGACCACAGTGTTTTGAGGTCCAGTAGGTGCAAGAACAGTACCCCAAAAGTTGCCCATAGAATCAGTTAATCTTATCTTGGTGCTAACACTCCAGAGTCAACTATCCTCTTCCTCAGGCTGGTCAGGAGTGACCTGAGCTTGTCTCTGGAAGCCCACCTTTTATTGGTCCCCCAGTTCTGCTCATGCGCAGTTGGGCCCAGCCCTAATTGGGCACAGGTGGGCTTAACAGGAGCTCACGCCTTCCTCCTCCTAACTGGCAACACCTGAGTGTCTTTACCTGGTTGCCTCTACAATGTTTCCTCTTCTCCAGCCAGTGGAGCTTCACAAGACTGCTACAACTCTTCAAATATGATAAATATTGTGTTTGCAACTTCATCCCCCAGTTCCCTCAGGGTCCACAGATCCACCTCGTCAGGCCCCATGGACTTGTGCACCCTCAGATTCCTAAGATGGTGGTGAAACTGATCTACCCCCACTGTGAGTGGTTCTTCATTCTCCCAGTCCATTCCTTTGCTGCCCACTTTTTTGAGACTCAGTGGTGAGGGAAAGAGGTGGATCAAGTGAAACAAACTGAATGCAGGATAAATGGAATGGCTAGAAGCAGCTAGGAGCAGCTAGGAAAAAGAAAAATAATAAAAAAAAGTATCTGTGTGGTTGACTGAGATGTGGACTTGGTCAGTATTTTTTTAAATCTATTGAAATTTTAGTGATTCTTTCCACCTCTGTTAGAGAATTCAAGTCTCTTTCATATTTTCCCTTACCATCTATGTATTACGAGGCATACTATCCAAATAAGTAGGAGAATGACACTTAGCGACCTATCACAGAGAAAAAAATGAACTCCAGAGATCTTTTGTGTGAGTGTCATCTTTGTACTGGGTAAGACTTATTGGCATCCACGTTCACAAGAGTTAGCATTTTCAAAGATGCCACAGAGATTCAGGTGCCCTGAGCATTGTAAGTTAAAGGTGACTGACTTTTCAACTCCTTTGGACAGTTCTGCTAATCCCTCACTAAATAATATTTGTTGGACACTTATTATTTACTATATGTACAGAAAGGAAGGGGCAAGAGGACCCCTACTGTTACATTTTGGTCTTTAATTTTAATCTTGGTTACACTAAAACATATCTCGAGCCTAATTATCAGCATTTTTTTTTTTTTTACTGGCATTCAAGTTGTCACCCTGCCTTCCTCATGTCAATGAAAAAACTACTTTCTTAGAGTGACATACTGCATATCATCTTATGACAACAGCATTACTCTTCTTTATAATTTCCTTGTCCTGTTGCTCTGTAGAGAATAACAGTTATGAGAAGGAACTATTTATTTTGTAACAATTATTTTGTTCTAAAATTCAAGAGCTTTTTTTACAGTTCTTCAAATTATTGTGTTCATTGTTTTGTTTCTTCTTTCTTTTTCTTGATATCATTCCCCTGTGACCAATATTTAGCAAGGTGCTACATTTTTTTTTCCTTGATCAGGTCCCTCATACTCATACTTAAAATTCTCAGCAGTACCTACCCAACCTGAAGAATTTTGAAGGGAATTTTAAGAGTTGTTAAAAAAAAGGAAGCTATTTATAATATCAAACAGGGAGCATGTTAATTGAATTCAATCAGCCTGGCAAGGATAAAGAACCACTATCAGGCTTATGGTACTATAAATGGAGCAAAAAATTAAGTCAATTTGGACTAACAAAGCTACAAAGTTTTACTAATTAACATCTACAGGGACAGAAAACTGTGTCTGCAAAAGAGAGACTTGTCTTCTATGTTCAGGGAAAAAAAAAATCAACATGTTTCTAGGCATAATTAAACAAAATGTGACATCTTGCTAGGCATGTAGAAAAATAAGTAATACTTCTCTCTGATCCCTGGATTGAGCAATTTTCAGACATCAGAGAGCTGCTCAAAATTGAAGGTGTTAATGTGAAAGAAGCGGCATGTTACAATTTAATTATATTAAACTGGTTATAAAGAAGTAAGCAGTTGATTGCGTGCACATTAATTTCAGTCTGTGTAGCATAAAAGGTAGTTTATGAGTGAATCGAACTTGCTAAAACATGAGGCAGACAATGATATGAAAAGTAACTCAAAATTTGAAAGGCTATCAGCTACTTCATTCATTGGTTCTATTTGGAAAAAACACTTCAGCTAAAAGCATATACAGATCTCATTTTAGAGAGTGTTATACTTCAGTGAATGGGGGTAAAACATGTAATTCTTTGTATGCCTAATTTTTTTCAAAGTATTAAATAACAGTAAATATATGTATTGGATGCATATTGTGAGGTTGCATTTTTTTAATGTCTGCATACGTATCTTGTTCGAAAAAGGACTAGAACAACGCAAATAACATGAGTGATTGTTTCAGTATTTCATCCTTAACATCAGTGCATTGTTTGGTCATTGCAATGCTTTTAATTAATCTAGTAATGATTTCAGAGAACTATTTTTCAATTTTAATGTTAGTCAATAATTGTCTGCCCAATATTCAGGGTAAAATATGTATTACACTTACTGCGCTGCATTTTTAAATCTCAAAGTAGCTTTGATTTGCCTGATGAAGAGAAAAATGTCACTATGTTCCATTTAATTTACAAGGCTACTAATTGTAGACATTTGTGCACTAGAATCACTCTAGACAGCCAAGGAAAGAAACTTCAGAACAAGTCCTCAAAATCTCATCATGAAAGTAACTCTTCTTATTATTTTTATATCATTTCTTTTTATATAATTACAAGAATAATCTTTATCACTTTATTCCTTACTTGGCGTATAATGACTTTTTGGACTATTCAGGCTTGGCCTGAGTGTTTAATCAGTTTCAGCAGCTGTTCATAGCTTTGAATACTACAAAGCAATAGAGTTTAATTGCTTAATTTAACTCAAACCCCAACTGTCTTTTTAACAGGCAAACTCTTGCCTAGCTTTTGGATAGTCAAAGACAATCAGAGAGAAAGCAGATGACATTGCTCTTCTCTCAAGGATGGCTGATCTAGGGCTGTTACTTTGCCACTGAAAAGGAAAAGTCAAAGGCTACTTCTGGGAAATAATCAGGAAACTTTTTTCTTTTTTTTTTTTTTTTTTTTTACCTGAATTGGAATGGAAAAAAATTGAGGACATATTTTTGAACACAGTACAGTGCCTTGTTGAGCTTGATTTGCGTGTGTCTTGGACACAGAGGGAAAATGACAGAACTAATAAGGTGCAAAAAAAAAAACCAACACCAAAACAAAAAACCAACCAAAACTAACAACCTATGAAATTTTGAGGATCTTTTGGTTTTGTTTCACTATACTAAGATTAATAGCTTGTGTGGAAAAAAGCTTTAACTTTTTAAAATTTCCTGTAAAGTGTCAATGCTTGTAAGTAGCATTAAACACACATGCATAGGTAAATAATTGCAAATCATTCATCAACATAATGTATTTGGGGGAATTCCCCCTTATATTTAATATCCAAATCTAGTTAAACTATTAGTATGAGACACTATATACAGTTTCCAATTTAATATTAGAAATGTTTTGTCCTTTACATATTAAACCATTATAAACATGATAAAATTTATTAGAGCATGAAGAAAGTATCAGAAAGGAAAGAAATTTCACTCAGGAAGCGTGACCTTAACATAGATAAAACTGTATAGAAAAATTTAATAGTAAATTTTCTAGCCAGATTCTCAATTACCATAAATCAATATGATTTCATTTATTACAGTGGAACACTGCCAGATTCAGTAAGGCTTTATCATCAAGTGAGGATCTGTCTGAAGCACTGGTGTTTTATCTGTTATCATAATACCTCGTAATAAGTCACATATTTTTCCATTTAATATGTTAAGTGGCAAAGTATCATTATTTTTTTTCTCATGAAGACATTTGTAAGTCAGAAAGTTCAGGCTCTCAGTTAATATCATTCTCTAAAGCATGCAAATATCTTAATTCTTGGGCATGCCTATATAAGATGTCTTTGACACAGAGGGACATTGACAGAACTAATAAGGTGCAAAAAACCCAAACCAAAACAAAAAAACAACTAAAACTAACAACCTATGAAATTTTGAGGATCCTTTGGTTTTGTTTCAATATACTAAGATTAATAGCTTTTGTGGAAAAAAACTTTAACTTTTTTAATTTACTGTGTCTATGTAACTGTGGTCATTCCTCCATTTACAAAATGGAGAATCTCTGAGAAGACCGTTGCAGGAAAACACAGCTTTTGAGGCCACCAAAATTGCACAATATAGGAATTTAAAGTAAGACAATAAAACACACTCCTTATTTGAACATGAACGTGAACATGGGTGTGATCCTGCGGTAATGTGGACATTCTGCAATCTATTTTTAGCATGATTTGACATGGGGATGGAGTTCACAACTGAAACAGTAAAAGAATCTACTCAGAAACAGTAAAACGTCCATAAATGCACTTCAGGACTACAGAATACAGTTAGGTATGCATATCTTTTTAGATAGTATTACATAATAGAGCAACATAGGAAGGATGACATCTATTTTAGCGTGGGCAATAAACAGTTGAAATCCAACAAGGAAACAATTTTTTCCACAAAAAGGGGTTTTGTTAGTAACTTTTGACTAGGTTTATTGATTTCTCTTTGGTACTTTCATCCTAAGATTGAAGATCATGTATGGATCCAGACTGCATTATGTTCTTGGCAGACATAGTGCTGGTCTGATGGCAGGGAAAACAGATGGATTGCTGACAGCTGTAGTTACAATTAGCCGCAGGACTTATATGAATACTTTTCTTAAATGTCGCAAAACCATTTTTTTCCTCACTTGTGAGATAATGGAAAAATCCTCTATTGCAAGTACACCAAAGCAAGAAAATACCAAAAAAATTCATATAAAGATGCCCCCTTGCTCTGATTGTGTATCTGTAACAACCTGACTCTACTTAAAGAGTGAGTCTTGATCTTATTCAGACTGTCTAGTGAAGAGAAAATGTGGACATCAATTTGGTCTGTCCTTCCAATCAGATTTTAAAGGAAATAGCTTGATATGCAACACTCACACTAAAGTGATATGAAGATCAGCTGCAGTTTCTATTGAAATCACAGAAATTTTTGGAATCTAAAGTGTCTTCAAAAATATGTTGAGTTCTATGGATATCTGAACTACAGACCACTTTGAGTAATTTAAATACCTGTTCTTGGAAATATTTACAGAACCAGTCCCTCATTTCTTTAAATAAAACATTCAGAACCTCTCTAAGCATTTGTAGTTACTCAAAAATAGAAGTACTACATTAGCCAGGAGACTTTGCAAAGAACATTTTCCAAGCTCTGAATAGGATTTTTCTTTTTTCATGAAACTCCTACTTAGTTTTGACTGGCTTTACACAGTTAAAACCTTGCATGACTGTTGACTCCCAGAAACGTATTGCAAACTTCTTTTCAGGGCAAATTTTGCTCTGACTCTTACAAGCAGAATTATTTAAACAGGTTTCCTACCACACTGTTATTTATACTGGCCATACCAGCAAATACAATATCCAAATGTCTATTAAAAGTGATTGAAAGTTTGCATAGGAAAATACATGGGAAGAGGTATATGGGATCTGTAATTGCCAAACTTCCCTTCAAAAAGAACCCTTGTCTCTTTAATTTCATGGATGACTGGAATTTTCAGTCTGAAAACATATTCAATGCTCCATGAAATTTACTTGTATATAAAATGTCCACTCCTGTTAACATGGACAAATAGATCTTCACTCTACTTGGTTACATATAATTACACAAGAAGCAATTTTGCTATGATCAAAATCTCATGTTTTGACCTCCAAAGGCAAAAATACGTAATACTGCCATTTTAGCAAGGACAATTGCAAAATTTTATGTAATGGCCTTTCTTTGTCATTTTAGTGAGTTTTCTTTTTCCTTTTTCATGATGTGTTTTAGCAATTACCCAGAAAAGTAAAAGCCCTGTAGACTAATAAAAGATAGACTAATAAAATATATTGAACCAGAAGCTGAATATCACTGTAAAATTTAACCAAGAACTTAAGCTAATGAGGGCAATGAATCCAATAATTTTTATGATGATAGAGAATGAAATCTCCTATTTAGAAACCTACTAATTAGAGTTCTCAAAAAAAAAAATCTTTAAAACTTTTTTGCCCAGCAAGTGAGATTAGTCCTTATGGTGAGGCTATCACAGCTACAGGGGTAAGTAGGCAGTTTTCATAAAACAAGCCAGGCAAGCATATTCAGAGAGCTCGAATCTTTCACAATTGTATTTCGCCTATACTTTGGAGGATGGGAAAAGTGAATCTTAAACCAGAAAAAATAACTTTATTTCTTTAAGAGGGTGATCAATGTCAGACAATGGCCAGTCTGTCAGTGCCAGAATGAAGTCTTCAGCTCCCCCTTGATTTTGTAACTCAGTTTCCTTGTATTCTATTGAACGCTGTAGGGGGAAAAGCATTAGCATTCCCAGGCAGACAAAAGAAAGGTTTTTGGTTTTTTTTTTCCATTAATTATAGTGTTTACTGTTCTTCGTCAGGTGAAAGGTCTCATCTTTCAAGTTACATGCACATTACCTTGGTCCAATACATATTAAAATTAGAATTAATACATACTAGGTTTTCTAGAGTAAATACCCCCAGGGGTACTATTTTCACATGATGACAAATAAAATTAGCATGTTGACTTCTTTTGCACTGAGGATCTATAAATTCACCCACTAGTTTGTCAGGTTGTGTTCATATTGGTGGCCAAACAAAGGTACTGTTGGAAGAAGAACAGACTAAGCTCTGAGAAATGCCCTTCTTGATATGAAAGCTAAAGTGTTATCTGTATGCCTAATTTTAGGTAGAATTTGTCCAAAGTAAAATTAATACTGTTATGTACAGACTTAAACATGTATGAGACAAAAGCCTGAGACTGGGAATTTCTTGCATCACCAGGTGTCTCTTTATTGTGCATACATGCAAAATACCTAGCAAAGTAGAACTGCAGTTTTTTAAATAAAATCACATTACACAGCATTGGACAAGCATTATGATTGATAATCTGAAGAAGATAGACAGCTAGTGGTGATAAACAAACTGGTATAGTTTAATTTGTGATGGGGACAGCAGAAGTAGATTCCACAGGGGCAAGTGAAAAATTTCAAAGTGAACTTTGCCAGGTTTTAATCCTAGAAATACACTCCCATTTTTAAAAAAATGAGGGGGTTTTGGCTTTTGTTTTGTTTTGTTTTGTTTTGTTTTCCAGTAGAGAATGCTTGCATGGTGTCTGTAAAATTTTTCTTACTTTGGAAAGTTTAATTAGAAATAAATAAACCTTCAGAATAATTTTTTTCTTGGTCACCCAAACGAGTATATAATTTTCCTCATAAAATCCTTTCCTACAGTTTAAATGATACTTGACTGTGCTTTATTTTTGCCTGTAGTTTTCATTCCAACAATGTCACTGGTGATACTCTTATGGTATAAGTTCTTCCATTTATTCTGCCAGAAACATAGTGAGAGCAAAAGACTAAGCAATAATGAAATAGAGCAATAATTAGAACCAGAAAACACAATAGGAAATACAACAGGTTGTGTCTTTGTGAATACATGTACAGAACTAATTTCTAAAGCCTGTAGTCAAGAGGTTTTAAATACATATAAAATATTACATAGACACCCTTTCCCTGCTGTGAATTCCTAATTACTGATCTGATTAAAGTACCTACCATACTATAAATATTCCAGTTCAGCTATTTTACTTAATATGCCAGTAACAATAAGCTAATCAATATAAAATTCACGGTGCATGTATTTTACCCATATAACCCCATTTTTGTTCTTTCTTTGTAGTTTATATATTGGCAGTATTGTCTGACTTGACAGGTTTAGGGCAGAGACTTAAGGCTATATAGCAGATATTCACTGATACTTGCAAAGATAAGAAAAATAATATTTACAAAATAAACCATGTGAATTGTTCCATGCTGGGTTTTTTTGGGTTTTTTGGTTTGTTTTGTTTTTTTTGTTTGGTTGTATTTTTTAATATGTTCTGAAGACATTTGGCAGCAAAAATTACTGAGTACACCATAATTGACATCATAATCACCTTTCTGATCACTGACCCATGTTTTTGTCTTGCTGTGCTCTACTGCTCTTTTTCATTTACTTCATACTCTAAAATGTAAAACTTCAGAAGAGTGACCTCTTTATATACCTGAACTCTTAACCAATTATTTTCTAGCCCTAGGGAAAAATTCTTGGTATTAACACACCTTTTTCTCAAAACTCCAATTTCAATTAGATGGCATTTTTCTTTTCCAGCTTCTCCCATGCATCTTGTTTTACAGATGGGATAGGAAGGTTAAATCCAGGATGACATCAAGCTAACTCAGTAGCTTGTGAATCTTTTTCTTAGGAAGGACTAAATAGGGTTTTTAAAGTAACTTAGCTAGAGGCACATGTTAATGAACTTTTTAAATATTAACATTATTTTTTGCTAATTTTAAATTGAAAGGTATAGGCCATGTGGAATGTTGCAACACTGACATATCTACACATATATCCCTATTTCAAGCTGGTGGTATTTTAGACCATTGTTTAAGACATCAGTATTTACATTACCGTGTATGTTTGAGGAAAGAGTTTAACATACATAACAGAAGTATTTCTTGTCATTACCCTTCTAGCTAAAAGTGATCTGTCAACACTCTATTTCGGAGATGTTATACATATTCAATTCCAACCCTAAGACAATTATATGGAAAAACAGGTTGAAACGACTCCGTACAACTTCAGCGAAATAACTGATGGAGAAAACTTATGCCATTTGTATGATAAGAACTACCCACAAAGAACCATAATAAACTGCCAAGAGGATCCACAAAAAAAGAAAAAAAAATCAATTTTGAATTGCAAGGGTTCTTTAACTTCCTGAACTCTACTTGCAGTGATAAACAATATTTTTTTTTCTTTTTTTGAAAGGAAAACACATAGAAAATATGTTTTATCAGCACCTTGTAGCCTCCTTCTTTTCAGGAGTCTACCTTTAGGTGTGTTACTATTTAAATGTAGATAGGTAGAAGGCATAAGTTTACAAATACTACTGAGAAAAACTACCGATATGAGAAAAATAATACTTTGGTCAGTTTACAACTCAGGAATTAAATTTACTTTAATGAGGCTTATAGTCAGAGTGTGCCACAAAAGGACACCACAAAAGACATAGGCAGTAGCAAACTGCTCCTTCTTTGAATCCATAGATCCCATGAATCTGCTTGATTCAAGACCATTACAAAGAGAGTGGAGATTATCTTATATATCTGTAGAAGGAAAAGGCTTTGCAATTTTAGAAATGACAGGAAAAAGTTGAAACAAAACCAAACCAACCACCAAAGAAAGAAAAAAACCCAAACCAAGCCAAAAACCAGTCTTGATTAGGTTTGAAGGAATTTTCTGATTCTCAGCAATTTTAATTTGAATTTAAGTATCTGAGAATATCTCCAGAAACTTGAGACTGAATATCACTCCACACCTCACTTGCAAAATGGAAACAGCACATTTTTTCTGCAGGTGCAGTCAGATAACAATACTGTCACGAAGCCACAGGGACCAGCAGCTATAGGCACCAGGAGGGTGAGGGGCTCCCTTCAAGGGCTCCTGCACAAATCAGGGCCTTGAAGCCAGGGCACAACCCATTTATTCATTTTATCTAGGCATCAATGAATTCTGGGACAGGAACTCAGAATATAAGCCAGTCAGTTATAAGTGAAGACCTATTCAATTATGAACTTTGATATCAAGTCTTCTATTTAATTTCAGGGAGGTCTCTGTGCTCTTCACAGGGACATATTAGAGGTAAAGGGAATAGTCTGCAGTCTAGTTATAAATTGCACACAGATAAAGAAAGAGTAGCAAGAATATGCAAAAGAAATATAGAGACAGCAGAAAAATAATAAACGTGAAAACAAAACAGGAAAAAAAGGGGAGCTTAGTGAAACTCTTGGCAACATGAGCAGAACAGAGAAAATAAAAGTAGAGTTCTACCATGAAAATAAGGGATTCTAACTTGATATTTGTTATAATTTTCTTTGCTGTAGTAATCTTTGTTAAATATGAATGCTATTAAACTCCATTACCCATAAATATTTATGTACATAACACATTGTGGATAACAAAAGTTTGGCAGAGTGACTGTATATGGGCTTAAGTAGATACATTCTCTTACCTTTCTGTTGTATCTAGAAGCATCACTGAAGTTTATAACCTCATGTAACTCTGTTCATACAAGTGGAACTCTGACACTTGCCACCAGTGGAGATATTCTGGGGGAATAAAGCCATCTTGGTAAAATTCTACAGAGCATTTTAAATTAACAGAAACAATCCAGCACTTGTTATGGCCTGCCTGAATGCTGCTGCTATGGCTTTACTTTGTATCTATGGAAACATTTTCAAGCTTTCCAGTGCCTCCTACATAGGAATCGTGGTATGTTCAGAGAGAAGTAGATTTTCCATGGAATGTCATCTAGGGATAATTAAAAAAAATAAAAGAACTTAAAAATTATGTGAGCAAATGCCTGCATGTTAAGATTAATAAAATATAGAAAAAGATATATTGATAGATATTTGAACTAAGAAGGGATTCCTATCCTTTTATTACAATTAAAAACAGATACAGAAGAGAGTTTTTGTCAAAACAATAATTTCTACTGATATAACAGCCCCTGTGGGTCTATTGATTCTGGTGACAAATGACAGAAGAAGCCTTCTACTCAAATATCATGTGTTCCTGGATGGGAAGATACAAGATTCTAATTTTCTGTTTACCTCTGGCAAATTCATATTGTCCTCTGTGTTCATGCATTCTGCTCCATTTCTGTGCTTTTTACAGCTGGAAATTTTTAGTTTGTTTCTTAAATCAGGGATATGCACTATTTTCAACATATTACCTTGCTGGAGATTTTAAGAGATATGTATACCTTCTTTCCAAGATACCAACAGGTAGAGAAGCAATCTATGCAATTAAACATTAAGAAAGAAAATAAATTCTGATTGGGTATTATAAGAACTTGAAATAATACATGAAATATTTTCTGTTAGTTGAATGTTTTCTTGAGCCTTTATTAGAGAAAAATTTCTTCCTTGATTTTGATTCCTTTTACAGAGAGCTCTAGCTGCACATCCTATTGCTGAGAAACAAGAGGGAAATAAAAGATTCCATTATTATTTTTCCAGTCCCAGTGCATTCCATCTGTTTACTCCGGGACTGAATTTGGCCTGAATTTCATCAAAAGATCCATATCAAATATAAGGATCTTTTGACAGTATCAGATTGTCACTTCAGTTTTGTGCATGTTTTTTTCTGATTACTTTTCAATTTCTCACCCAGCTTTGTACATAGATAGTACAAGCTCATCTTGTCAATGTAATTTTAATTTTCTAGTCTATCTGATTGAGCAAGAGTAATAGAAAAAAAATTTAAATAACAGCTTCAGATATCCTTTTCATCTTTTCTCTCTCCTGGACAAGGTATTTTATTTTGTTTTATTTTTTAGTTATTCACAGTATTTGAATCTCTGGAAAACATATGAGTAATAGCCAAATTATTAAGAATATTTTGTTCCATTATTAGGTATAGAGAAAGGATGGGTTCAGATCTAAGTAGTGGAAGTAATAGGCAGAACTGTCTGAAGAACTCATCATGGAAATAAGAAGTTCTAACTACACTTCCTACTGTTCCATTCTGTCCTGCACTAATAAGGAGTTGCCAGAGAGTTGGTCTGCTTTTGAGTAACATCTGTCTTACTGTGCTGTGGACAATTATAAGAGAATTTGCCAGTGGATTTGGCCTGGTATGTTCATACCAAGAATGTAAGTACATAAAACAGGTTTATTATTTGGTCGGTGTCTTTGAACCATTGAAGAGAGATCTTCTGTTTGAAATGACTTTTTCAGTAAACTCAAATCTGGAATAAAAAATTTTGGAATAAAAAATTCCAAAAGTCCAGTTTTTGCAGGTATGACTTCCTGTAATACGCATAAAGACATTGCACAGTATGGCTCATATGACATCAGAGACTCGTGTTCTTTTCCAACATGAATTTTCTGTGCTCACGGGGATTTAAGAATCAGCTTTTCTCCTGCACATAACACAGCTTCTTCATCACCATTTTATGATAGTTGGGGAGTAGCACTTTAAATTAATTAGAATCATCACCCTTCAAAACTTTAAAAGCAGTCTTTGATTGCCAGTCAATAACAAACATTTCACATTACACATTTGATTTCCTCTCTGTTAGGGGACCACATTTTCACTCACTTATGCCATTTATGAAACTGACCTGTTTTGGTTTTTTGTTCTGTTTTGTTTTTCATGGTATTACATACACCGATTTTGTGCTTGGGTCACCACCTACGAATTTACATCGCTTATGTCACGATCAATATGTTCTCCAATAAAGAGATTTAGTAACATGCTCATTCAAGACTGTAGATGAAAAGCTTCAAGTCATTGAAAAATAAGGAAGAAAAGAAGTGAAAGCAAATTGAAAAGATAGGAATGAAACAGTGCTGAAGCTCTACATCTGAAAAAAAATTGTCTAAGTCTTGTCTTACAGGAAAGCTGGCAGAACAGATTTAGGAGCTTACTGAGAAATAAGAGAAATAAGTCACAGTTACCAATACAAAATCAAACTGCTTTTTTCCATTATTTGGTTTACTGAAGCTCAGCCTCCTCCTAATGTACATGATTTCCCTGTTTTTTATTTTCCTCAAAGGTAGCTACTTTACAGGTACACTGCACTGGAGTTGGGGAGGAGGGTGGGTGGAGCAGGCTTCTCTCCAGATCTCAATTAAGAAGGGCGTGACAGCTTTTTCTGTATTCATATAGGAATAAGAAGTACAATAGTAAATCCCACATTCCTTCAGGTGGGAATGCTATACAGGTACTGAAGGGAATGACATGGAGCAATATGTCTGCAACAGTGGTGGATATTTCACAACCTAATTTGCCCACATCCCAGGCTGTTTGGAAATCATGTTCTTGGAAGGAGCTCTAGGGATTGTCAGTGCTCAGACCGACTGGGACAGTAAAAATGGAATGGTGATTTATGGGCATAGGACTTTGCTAGAAGTATAAATATGGTTTGTGCTTCTAGATTGGTCAGATTGTCTCACCTGGTAATAAGTTACATACTTATTGCCAAATATATTGCAAAAAATTGTAGAACTGTCTCTACCTATTTCACAGTCCATTCGGTATTTTTTAAAGGTATGGTTTTGCCTGAAATATTTATTTTTTTTATCTGTTAAAATGTATTTTAAGAAAACATTTAACTACTAAGTTCTGTGGCCCCCTGAAATGAAAGCAAATTAAAGATTTTTTCATTTCAAAGTTCTGTAGAGTCTCAGTTCTATTGTTAACAACTTTAGAAGGCAGTTGCATTTTGAAACTTAAGAAACAGGTTTATAGTCAAAAAGAGGATACATGTTTTCAAAGCTGATATATAGCTGAGGGTATTTTCCCACCTTATTTGAGATAGTAGCTCCCACCAAGGCTTCTGAATGAGCATTCATTTGATGCCAAAAAAGTCTTCAGAGGAAGCAAAGGCAGTATAATTGTTATCATCCTTCAAATACTTGCTCCTGTGAGAACTAGGGATCTGGAAACATCATCGTAAAAATCAGAGGTAAAGTGCATCCCTCAGATCTTGGAATCCTTTCTAAGGCACTGTTTATAAATCCTTCACCAACATTATTCATAGACCTGAACTGTATCTCAGGCCTTACATGGAAGAATCATCTCAAGTCATAAAAGGGCAAATTTTGTCTCCAGTTTATTCTTTTTAGTCTTTCTGTTACGACCAAGAAAAGAGACTAAATAATGCTAGCCACGGATACAGAGATATTTATTCTTTTGTCACATAAAGCTAGAAGCAGAATGAATTATCTTTTTTCTGTAGGACAGACTGGATAACTGTGCAAAGGGGACCTGATTAGGAAGTGTCCATCAGGTTGAGGGAGGCTCTTGTCCCTCTCTACACTGCCCTGTTGAGACCACATCTGGAGTATTGTCTCCATTTCTGGGCTCCCCAGTTTAAGAGGGACAAGGAGATACTAGTGAGAGTCCAACAGAGGACTACGAGAATGATCAGGGGACTGGGGCATGTGTGTTACGAGGAAAGGTTGAGAGGCTTGGAGCTGTTGTACTGAGAAGACTGGCAGGGGATCTTGTTAATGTTTGCAAATACCTGAAGGGTGGGTGTCAAGAAGGGGCCTTTCAGTGTTACCCTGTGATAGGATGAGGGGCAGCAGTCACAAACTGGAATACAGGAAGTTCTAACTCTAAATGAGGAAAAACGTTTTTATTCTAAGGGTGACAGAGCACTGACACAGACTACCCAGAGTTGTGGAATCTCATCTAGAGCCTTTCAAGAGCTGTCTGGAAGCATTCTTGTGTGACCTGCCCTAGGTGATGCTGCTTTGGCAGGGGGGTGATATCCAGAGACCTCTTCCATCCGATACTATTCTGTGATTCTAAAAATTGTAATTGTCTCCTGAGCAGAAACCAGAGGAAAGAGGAAGAAAAAGAGAAATTCCTTGTATTTCTCCGAAAACTGTCAAATAATAATGCGTTACTACTGAAAAAGTTTGTAAATAAAATGGACTTCTTGCTGTCTTTCCCTCTTCTGCTACAAACCAGCCCAACACTATTTTATTTCCATTGGCTTCACTACTTTATATAACACAGCCCAAAGGTGGCCACAGGCAGCAGTCCAAGAAACAGGATTGTATGCAAAGTGACCCAGGGTGCAGATGTCATAGCCTTTTGTTTATCTGAGCATGAGTTTAACTAGAGAAAACTCTTGAATAGAGTTATATAGCTTATATATATACAAAACAAAAAACAACTCTGTACTAACTCAACGCTTTATTATGATTTTCTTTCTTGCTTATAAATTTTATTTCACAATTTAATGTAGTAAACCATAAAAATAACCAACAGGTAAGATACTGGAAACAATATAGCTATATTAGTGCAAAGTCTCAAATCATTAATTTGCTCAGCTTCATCTCTTAGTAGCCACACTTTCAATAGCTGCTGTTCTCGAAAGTCATTATTCAGACAAACATCTTGCAAACTGAAACATCTTGCAAACTGAAACTAGTATATACTTACTCTGTAAAGAAATCAGAAGTTAATTGACCTTGCTTTAGGAAATGTTTATGTATACTTTAAAAAAATCATATTGTGGATAAGTGCGATAAAAAAGTACTATTAAAAAATGGCACATGCAATGTGGTATTTTACTAGTTAATGAAAGATGATGGAAGAAACAGGACCTTTTCTTGGGAATATAAAACGCGCGGTGGTAGTTTCTACAGAATCAATGCTGTATTACATATCTGTAGACTGATATACTTTTCACTAATTTGCTTATATGCTTTGATGTTGTGCTTTTAAAATATTTATTATTGAAAATGGTGTTTAGTGCTTTTACATGCAATTTAAATTACAGTGCAAAACATGCAGAATTGATCAAGCTTTTCAGAGTGACAGGAAACAACCTGAATTTGATTTTGTTTAAAGTTTTATTAGCAATTTGTTTGGCTTATTAAAATTTGTGAATTTTCATCTTTCTGGGATCACCAGATACTCACTGACATCATCTGACAGACTGCATGTACCTTGAATAGGAAATGACATCATGATGTTTCATATCCAAGGTGAATGTCACCACTCACTAGCAATAATTTGTGTTAATGGAATACCTCATGCAAAGTTCCAGCTAGTCCTCCAACTATAAATAGTGATGCCAGACTCTGGTAGGCAATTTGACTGACAAGCAAGGACCTGTGGCAGCAGTAAGATGCAATAGCTCAGCAAGGGCACCGAAGAAGAAATCAGAGAAGTAGGGCAGTTATTAAAAAACTACTAAATTGTACTGGCAAAGAAACTTTGTCAACAAGGGTAAGGTTTGCAGTTCAACATTTTTTTCCTTTTATTCTTGCAACTCATGTGAAATACGAGGGATTTGATACAGGGCTGGACACTTGCTTTTCAGTAGTGTGACTCTCTTCAAGATTCCTTTGTCTCTTCCTCTTAGTAGCACACAAAGATGTAGTTAGATACCAAAATCTTTATATATTCCTCATAATCTCAAGGTGTTGAAAGTGAAAGTGTAAGTAGTAGTTGATATGAAATGTAGTGTTTCAAATTCTGCTTTTCTAAGAGGTTTGGTCATATTACTGTGGTATAAGGAGAATCTTTACTTTCTAAAGAAGTTTTCAGTTCAGTAAATGCTGACAAAAATAGTTGATTAAACTTTTCCTCCCTCTCACTCAGAAATAAGATAGAAATTATCCCTTCCTTTTAAACCATACTTGCCATTCTATGTACCTTTGGAAAGAAACCTTTTTTTTTTTTTTTTTTTTTTTTTTTTTTTTTTTTTTTTTTTTTTTTTTTTTTTTTTTTGTTTGTTTTGTTTTGTTTTGTTTTGTTTTTGTTGTTGTTGGTTTTTTTGTTTGTTTTGTTCCACTTATGAAATTGTAATAACTATTGATTTTGCCTTCAAGGTGAAGCAAAAAAAAAATCAGTGAAATGTTTAGAAATACAGTAAATTTCATGTACTGATCAATTTGAAGGGTCATTCTTTCTCCAGTACTCCCTTAGAAAATCAACACTTCCCTCCACACCTTTTCCTTCTTCATACCACTCCTGAAATGTTAGAAACAAGAAACCTACTTAACACAAGCTTAAAATTCTACAGTCTCAACAAAAATTGCAACATGCAACATACTGCAATTCTGAGAACTTGTCAGAAATTGAAAATTCAGTCTATCAAATCTTTATAAGTCATAAGCAAATAATTTTTTTTTTATCTTTTCCAAGTTTTCAATATTTTCTCTTTCTTCCCATAGTGAAGCCTGGTTATCTGCTCTCGGTTGCTCTGTGCAGCTGCTCTTTGCTCATCTACAGACTTTAAGCCCCTTGATATGTCTTGCTGTCTTCTCTTCTTTGTTCTCTCTTTCCTACCTCTTTTTTCTTTGAAGTATCTGAACACTTTTGCTTTGGAGGGACACTTGGTGGCTGCCCTGAGAGGTGCTCCGCAAAAGTTTACACTACCTCTGCATTCCATCTAAGATGGACATTAGCCCAAAACTGGAAAAAACACATACATACCAGCAATCACCCCATGTAATGGAAGTAGTTAAAAATCACCAGCTTGTTTTTTAAATTCACTGTCAAGTGAATCGAGGTCTAAGTAAATAGACAAAATTATCTTTACCCATATGAGTAATATTGTCTTACTAGAGGCAGCTTTGGCTCTATCTGCATTACCTCTCCAAAATAAGAGGAAATTGATATTCTGTTCAAGTAAATGCTCAATTTTAACAGTAGATTTTGGAGTACAGCATGTGGATTCCAGAAAATTATTTTAAATGGGCAGTACACAATCTAAGAGTTAGACTGTTCTAAATTGCAGTGCTGGCTGTCTCTCATAATCCTATATAAGTCAAAAATAACTGTCAAAAAGCTTTTTTGGTTATTCCGAGCAACTCATGTCACTGCTGTCTAATTCTTATCTCCCTCTCGATGGCAGAACCTTCAGAAAAGAAGCTCAAAACAGATTTCCCTCACCCCCAGTTCTGCTGTAACAGGCTCTTTAATGAAAGCTCTGGTTGACTTAACAATTCTGATCTCTTATGCCAAGCACTGTCAGTCATTCTGCGTTATGTAACAGGCATAATGCTACACTACATGTCAAATCTAATGCAAGCTGTGCTACATTTCCAGGATGACCAGCTGAATGCAATTATTTTATTTTATTTTATTTTCATTTCAGTAAGCAAACTTAAACATACATTAAGTTTGCGACACTGTCTTACTGAGATTTTCTGTAAGCAGTTTCAGGGGGAGATAGAGGAGTCCTGGAATCGACAAAAATATCTCTCAGCCTTTATTACTGTGTGATGTTAATTGTTTTTTTCCTTATAATTACATGTACAATATTATGTAAAGAACACAGTTGTAAAAGAAAAGGATGATTTTGACTTCAACAAACTTAATCCAGTCTTGGAAAAAACTAGTGCAAATTCTGTGATTTAAGAAAGTCTATATCCCTCTCATGCAGTTCAGTAGTCAAAAGGCTGGATATAAAGTAAATTAGTATCCTCATATCTAGTGAGTTTATCTATAAATAAACAAATAAAAGTGACTACTGAGAGCCCTAAATTAACAAATAAGAGAGATTACTGAGGTCTGCTTACAGTAGAATATATTTCATGCCAGTGTAGAGAAGAAATCTTTCCAGTTACACAAATGATTTGAAGATTCATTTGAGATGATGATTGAAGCTGTGAGTGAACCAACAGATGTCAGAAAAAAGGTAGAGAACTTTAAAATAAAATACTATGTTCCATACACACTTGGAGCACTTAAAGATATTTAATTAAAAGTCCAAACAAATAGTTGGCTCCTGTTGGATGATTTACTGAAGAAATTTAGTCTCTCTGTTCCCCTTGTTGGTCTAGGTTGTAGTTATAGCTAGCCTCAAGCTCTCAAAGTTTTTCTGCTTATGGCTGTCTACCGAGCACCTTGGAGACCTGTCAGATTTTAGAGCTATGTAATTTCACACAATTTACTCCACACTCTCATCTCTCTGCCTCTTCCTTTCCCTCTTCCAATCCGTAGTTAAAGTGAAATACAACCCTTTTGCAGTTTCATGCTACAGTTTCTGTCCTGCTCCATGACTCCAATTGACAAAATATGTTTATAAAGTTAGCCAGTCAGCTATTGACTGGAAATGAAGATTGTATAGTGAAAAAACCAATAACATCTTTGGGGTCTAATGCCTTGATAAACATCTGTGCCAGTAGTGGCTTTAATATGTTTTAACTGTTGGAAATATCAATAGAAAATTTTACAGCAGATTAATGCCTTTGTGCATATGCACACATGCATGCACATATGATCTATAGAAGATGAAAAGAAAAATATGCTGCAAAAAAGAACAGTATGGGTTATTCATCATTGAGATAATACAAATAAGACAAGTTTTATTTTTTATATCTTGTAAAACATTAGAAGTCCCCTGTCATCTGTTGTTTCTTCCTAAATTTCTCCTACACACAGACTGAAATATTCAGCTCAATTTATCACGTCAATTTGCACAAGCTTGAGCCTAGACAGTGAAATCCCCAGGAAGGGCCATAGTAAAAGGTCCATGAAAGCATCTAGGATCCTTTTAAACTTTAAAGAGTTAGCTGGAAAAAAGGGCACACTAAAAGTGAACCTGTGAAAACCTTTTACATATCATTATATTGTTCTCTTAAGCTTCTTTTGTCACCATTGCACACCACCTTTTCTACAGAACAAGAAATTCATCTTGTGCAAGGTGTGTAATATGCTGGTTAGGATGGACTCTGCAGTCCCCTGTGTATGAGTCATCCCTGTCCAAGCCCAAAAAAGCCCTTGTGGTTACATATCGCAGCCCTGTCACTGCTATGTGACAAGCACAGATAGCAGGTCAAGGGAAAAGTTTATTCTGTATTTAGCTCTCCTGAGGCCAAGCCTGGAGTATGCAGAGACCAATTCTGGGCTTCCTCGTGTAGGAATCATGCAAGTAAACTGGAAGTAGTATGGTGCAAGGCCACCAGGGTGTTCAGGTCTTGAGCACCTGGCATAGAAGGAGAGGCTGCAGGAAGTGGATTTGTTTAGCCTGGAGAAAAGAAGGCTGGCAGGGACTGAGTAGCTGCCTTCAGCTACCTAGGGAGGTGTATTGAGAAGACAGTCTTGGAGGTGCACCATGAAAGGAACATAGGTAACAGCTGCAAGTTGCAGCAAGGGAAATTCTCTCTCATAGAAGGAAAATCTCTCTCAGTGGGAGTTAAACAGTAGAGCATCTTGCCCAGAGATTTGTTTGAATCTCCGTCCTTGGATATGTTTAAAAGTTAAGGTTAAAGTTTTAGGGTCTGAGCAACCTCATTTCAATTCGAGGTTAAACCTCCTCTGAGCTCCAGGGATCTTTTCCAACCTCCCCTCCCTTACGATGGTTTGTGTCCTGCTCCCATTCAATTCTATGAGTGAGGACTGCCTGAGAGATTTTATTTCAGTCATTTAAGTCAGTAACTATATGTATAACATGCAGTTGTATATATACTACACATATATAGTACAATAACCTACATGTAATAGCAGAAAGTCCACCAAGTATTGAACTCTGCAGCTTCTACTAGAGAGGTTATCTAAAGCTTATTACCTGGTGGGAGGCTGTGGAAAGTGAGATGATGTGTGAGAAACTAGGCTCTGAGTTACTTATGCAGAGGTTATAATGACAATTTAGGGAGCCTATCCTGCTAACAGATCCATTTTAGAGAGATTCTTGAACTTGGTGTGAATTTTCCTTGCACCAGTTGAAGTTTACAAGTCATCTTACATTTATCCCCATGTAATGTATATTGCCATAACACACTGGGAAATGACAAGCACATCAATAATTGTGGTCATGGTTATATCAGCAAGGCTGTTGATCTTGTAGCTTTTTAAATAAGGCTGTAAAGCAACATAAGCTGAGATAGTGTATACTAAGTTATCTTTTCTAAATGCAAGGAAGATCACAGAATTCCTTTACTATGTTTTAGTTGAAAATTGATGTAGCTGCTTGTTATTTGTTTGAAAAAAATAAATAAATTGCCAAGTCTGAAGATAAAAGGAAAATGAAATTTCTTAGTAAGTCAGTCACAATTGAAGCACTGACGTGTACAGTTTTACTTGGTTCAGACACTATATCATTGTCAAGAATGGACATTGAGTAATTTTTTGTCTCCTTTTCCCCTCTTAATAAATGTGAATCAGCTCTACAATCGAAGCAGTAAGTAGGAAACAAGTCAAAAACAAACAAAATGTCCAAATATACGAGCAAAATAAGAAAAAAACCCTCTTTGTCATGCTACTGACTTCTTTATGTTGGGATTATAAGCTACTGGACCAAAAAAAAGGAAATTAATCTCAGCCTGGGTTACTAGAATGTGTCTGCAAAAGCCCCACATTATTAAAAAATGCCTTAAGTAGCACCACATACATTTCTATATGTGCATAAAATGAACAAAGCTGCATTAAACAAATATTAAGTGCTATTGTAGTGGATGACTGAAAATGTACATTTTAAAGGAAGAAGTTATGAGAAAAGATAAGTTCTGACAGTGGAACAGCAGTGGCATAAACTAAACTGTGTGCTCATCTAAGTGTGTGTTTCAAGTAACTTCCATTAATATACTCGGCAGAACAGGAGTCACTCCAAGTTATTTCAGCTAAGAAATGTGCCCATTCACTGTCACTAATGTCATTCCCCATACACTGTTAGAGGATAAGTCAGATAATACTCTCCTACAAGACCATTGCCTCAGGTCAGAATAACTATCAAATTATCTTTCTCTCTCTGCTGCAGGATGGAAAATAACTTGGGCTGCAAATAAACAAGTGCAACTGAGCATATACCTGCAAGAATTTTAAGCCATAATTTGTGCATTTCCTACACAGCAAAACCAGGGATTATGTACTTAGCCTCTGGTTCTGGTCCTGTGAATATCTGTTGTTATAACTTCCTTTTTTAGGTTAGAGACAGACTGTATTTTTACAATAGCTTTACCTTATGACCCTAAGGCAATGCTCTGGCCTGGATGGGTGCACCTGCAACATGGCTGAATGTGCCAGTAGTACCAGCAGTCTTCTCTAATTCTAATTTGCTTTATGAACCATGAGAACCTGTGGGACTAATTTTCTCTTCCACTTTTTTTTCTTATTCCATTAGGTTTGACTGAGTCTTGTTACTTCCAGTCCGTTAGTTCATAGCAGTTGAGTATATAAGCCATACCAAGTTTTTCAGTCCCACAGAAGTTGCAATCACATGTTCAATAACATTTTAACAATATATAAAACTAAAAATTTGTTTATTTTTGTATTTAAAATTCAATAAGTACCTTTATTCGTACATTAAGTAAAATGGTGAATTACTAGAAGGAGAAATGTTAATGCTAGTATTGAAACTTTAACATCTAGACATCACTGAATTTCGAGAATGAGGGCATGAATTTATATGTGTAAATTCATCCACATACAGAATAAAGTTCTGACCTTAATGAAGTCAGTACAAAAAAGGTGAAGTTTTTAAAAGATTTTAAAAGATATTAATTCAAAGATAAAAGGAATTGATATTGTCAATGTTATCCTTGAACTGAAGTTATATGGAGCAGTTGTTGACACAGCAGAATATAAATATTGCAGGGAAAACTCTGCCATTTGTATCCCCCATTTGGTACAGTTATATCAGCTTTTAAACATTTTGATCTTCATATTTTCATTCTGTCATGGTGAAACAACTATCTTAGTGCAGGGTTAGAGCTGGCAGAGTCTTTCAAACCACTATTAAAGGAAAACAAACCACTCTTAAAGGAAAAATAGTCACTTGCTTTCTACATTGTACTCTTTGGACCAATTGAAAACAGGGCTCCACCACTCTCATCCCTGCACAGACACAAAGACAGTAATTACTTTGAACAACTACTGAACTAAGGAGAAGCTACAGTCTTAAACAGAGGGAAAGGAGAATAAAACAGAAGAAGTTTGGAACAGTAAAAGATGTAGAAAACATTCTGCTTACTCCTTAAATTAACATACTTGAAGGCAAAACATATCTAATGCCCATTATTCCAATGTATGTTTTCCATTTCAAATATTCAAGCAAAATTCATAAAGAAAAAAAATCATATTTCCTCTGTTTTCTTTGACATGATCACTGTGAAAATTAAGACCAGAACTAAAAATAGTGACTTTATCTCCAAGACCTGACAGTCAAATAGGAGTAAATATTAGCATAACTAGGCAATTCTCCACCAACTGAAACAGAGAAAAGATCATTAAAGGCACACTGTAACAAAAAACACCACTACAAAATAATAAATTTTTTTGGGGGGGGGAATAAGTAAGAGGGCGAGAATAACTGAAAATCAAGCACTAAAACCTACAACATCTTTTAATTAAAACAGCTGTGAAAATTGTAATTTTTCACTGGCAGAAAATTTTCCAATGACAGTAAATTTTCCACAAAATGTCTGCTTTTTTGGAAGGTAAATAATTACTGTCTCTTATATTTGATATACATGAATTTAACATAGATTCTGCTGTTATTCACATCTGAAACCAGTGTTTTCTGGTTAGAGACCTACCAGTTTCAGATAAACATTGCAGAAGTTGTATTTACACAGACAGTGTCGATTGCTTTGAAGTAAAATGCATTTAATGTCTTTCAAATTTAAATATCTTTCTCACTAAGTGGCTTAGTTCTGCACCCTCTCAGTTAATACTAGAAGATCAATTTGGCTTTCATCTTTAAGTGCTAATGGCATTAGTGACAGAGAAACAAGCCTGAATCCTTCTAGTAAGTTGTACAAGAGTCATCGGTATCTTCCATCAAAGGCAAGACACTGGAACTTCTAAATCTACAGAAATAAATATTTTCTCACTGTGGTACTAGCAACCTAGTCAGGAGAGTCATATGAGGTCCTGGGAAGCACATCCAAAGAGCAGAATGGAAATTTATCAAGATTTTCTACAACAACGTACTTGTAAAAATTTCAAAAGCTCTCCTGGGTTCCGGGTAGAATTCATGTCGCTTTGTGTGCTTTCAAATGAGGGATTTTACAGTTATCTTGAATCCAACTTTTCTATCATAATTTCAAAGGTTTTTAATCAGCTTTAGCAAATTCTGTAGACAGATAATATGTTTATTAAAAGAAGAACACACAAGGAACACAGGGCAGTGATTGTTCAGAGAGCAACCAATTATCTCTCAGTCAAAAAATTATTAAAATCATCCTTGTTGACCTTTTTAAACTGAAAGATCCTGATATTTCTCTAGTGGAACTTCAAAATTCCCTTTATGAAATAAACCTGTGAAATAGTAGAGATTTTTATATGAAACTGAATGGGAAATTTAAAGGACTAAAAATAATATGTGTAAGATTAAAATATTTTATGACTATCTTATTATTACATCACGAGCTTATTAGTCAGGGGATCAGGCCCAGACAGCATGGGTTCAGGAAAGGAAGCTTCTTCTTGCACAACCTGATCTCCTTCTACGACCAGGTGACCACTCCATAGCTGAGGAAAAAGCTGTGGATGTTGTCTACCTGCACTTTAGTAAAGCCTTTGTCACAGTTTCCTACAGCATTCTCCTGGAGAATCTGGCATCTCATGGCATAGACACGTGTACTCTTCATTGGGTCAAAAACTGGCTGGATGGCTGGGCCCAGAGTGTTGTAGTCAACTGAATTAAATCCAATTGGCAGCCAGTGCTGTTCCCCAGAGCTCAGTTTTGGGGCTGGTCTTGGTCAATATCTTCATTAATGATCTAGATGAGAGGATTGAGGGCTTCCTCAGTAAGTTTGCAGATGACACAAAGTTGGGTGTGAGCGTTGATCAGCTTGAGGGTAGGAAGGGTCTGCAAAGGGATCTGGGAAGGTGGAATTGATGGGCTGAGGACAATTGTATGAGTTTTAAGAAGGTCAGGTGCTGGATCCAGCATTTCAGTCACATCAACCCCATGCAACTCTACAGGTTTAGGGAGGAGTGGCTGGAAAGCTGCCTGGAAGAGAAGGCTGTGGGGGGTTTTGGTCAGCACTTGGCTGAATATGAGCCAGCAGTGTGACCAGGTGGCCAAGAAGGAAATTAGCATCCTGACTTGTACCAGGAATAGTGTGGCCAGAAGGAGAAGGGAAGTGATGATGCCCCTGTACTCAGTACTGGTGAGACCGCACCTCGAGTACTGTGTTCAGTTCTGGGCCCCTCACTACAAGGAAGACAGTGAGCTGCTGGATTATGTTCAGAGGAGAGCAACCAAGCTGCTAAAAGGTTTAGAGAACAGGTCCAGTAGATATTTTGGGTTTTTTCAGGAAAAACATTTGGCTTTTTGAGTAATTAGAAAGGCTGATTACATCATCTAGTTGAAAAATTTGGCAACTTTCTCCCTTCGAAATCCCCAGAAACCCTTAGAGCAGGCATTTCTCTACAAAAATTTAATGAAACCAGGCAGTAGTGAAGAGATATGCAATTCACAGAAGCATGAATTTTCTTCACAAAAATCACGGAAGCTACAGGTACTTCCAAGATAGAATAAGATTCCAAACCCTATATAATAGTCTAGTTTAAGAAGCTTATATCTAAGGGTTTACTCCAGTTCAGCCTAAGGGAAGTCTTGTTTTCTTCCTTGATCGTTGGTAAGAGTACTCTAATAACTTGGCAAAAATAGAGTGAGAGGGCTGGAGACTTTCTCCTGCCAGTCTACTGCACAGTGAAGAACTGACATTCTTGCAAGCAGCTAAAGAAAAGAAAAATGTAGAACAAATCTTTTTTTTGAGATTTTTGTTTGTGATCTCAAGATTTCTTCTAGATTTTTAAACTACTAAGTCAGTAGCTAAATAAAAAATCACCAGTAGGTATAGACTTGTGGGGACCTGATCAAAGATTATTTTCTCAGAAGCGAGGAATGCATTTACATTCTGCCACAGAAAGATATTTTTTCCAAATTTTGTTTGCTTTCCTACCTACCATTCCTCCATTACCACATGAGACAACTTGGATATTTAACTCCAGGACACACTTCCAGGCTAAGTGCCTCGAGCCATGACTGGTGTTTCCATGATGCCAGGACCAGATAAGAGATGGCAAATGCCCTCTGTGGGCTTTATGTCCAAACTAATGGTTTTTGCTATTTCCATCACAATATAGAAACTTGTCTGCATGCACTGTGCAGTTAAGGTCAGTTTAGAATTCACAATAATAAATTTTAGTTTTAGATTCTACCTATGTAAAATGCTTCTATATACAGATTATGTATGGTCAGATGTCTGTCAATGACAGACATCATGCTAGAACGTATCTCCTCTTTTGTATTACTTGGGATCTTGAGTCTTCATTTGTACTGATGAAAAAAAAACCCAACCCAAACAAACCCAAGAAGACATAAGTGTTTCCATAACTCACAGAGGTATTACAAAGTTAAATGTTCTGAATACACCTCAGAGTTCTGAAAAAACCAAACCAAAACAAAATAGCAAAAATAAGCCCAAAATTTAATAGTTCTCTGAAATAAATAAATGAAATATTTTAAGAGAGTTTCTGCATCTGAAAGGTTCTACAGCTATATCTATATTTAAAATTGGGATGTCAAAAATCTGAGCATACTAAATATGCAAGCTCAGGCATTAAAAATCTGGTTTACTCGTATGCCATCTGTTTCTAGCTTTTGACCTAAGTAGTTTAACTGCTTTTCTTGTAGCATAAAGAAAATGCAGCTCTAAAAAAATAATGCAATACCATTTATAGTCTATATCTTAAATATAAAAATATAATTTAATATTAAAAAAGAAAAATATTTCAAGTATATCTATAATGACTACCAAGTTGACTAAAATACTGGAGATCAAATCAGATATAGTAGCAATAGCATCATATGATCACGTGGAAGCTGGAATGGACTCTGGTGTGAGAAGTGCCAAGATACAATATTGGATTCCCATTTTCCTCTTCAAATCTGATGTCTTATACCTCTGAACACTTCTATTGCCAAGACAGAATGTAGAAAAGCATGAGAAGTAATGCATGTGAGAAACAAATTCAGCAGAAGTTTGGCCACAAAGCTACTGCTACCCCGTTAATGTTATTCTTCCTGGGAATCCAGTCTTACCAAGGTTGTGGCTCCCACATTATTTATGATCGATAGGGTTTCTAGGCAATTCAGTAGCAAGAACTTGTGCCCTAAGTCTGCAGGTTTACACACATGCAGTGTTTCCCCAGTTCTAACAGGAGGCATGGAAACCCTGAGGTATGGAATGGTTTCTGTAATCAGATGTAGTATGCAGACCTTAACCTGAGAGCTGTCTAGTCCAAAAGTTACGAAGTGAACTGGCAGAAAGTGAGGCAGACTCCTGCAGGAATCTAGCATAGAGAAAACCAGACTTCTGTGAAAAATATGCTTGCTTATTGCTGAAAGTTCATCTCAATCATTGATTAGAGATTTTTAGGTTTAATGAACTGATATTTTTTATTAAAAAAAAAATAAAAAGCAGCCCCCCCAAAAAACAAAACAAAAAAACAAACAAAAAAACCCAACCACACAAACAATTTCACTAAAAAGTTTTTTAAAATTTTCACTAATTGTAAGTTTGTAGGTCTGGATGAAAAAGAAGCTCATTTGGATTTTTTTCTCAACTTTTCCATGGATTCCACATGTGACCTGTAAAATATCAGGATATCTGGTATCATTTCCATGGTAATAGGTATAAACCCCACTCTTTTTCTTATTTTTTAAGCTTTGCCTCCTCACATAAATATTTCATGTAAAAGATGATAAATTTTTTATGCATATAGTATATCAAATATAAGAAATACCAGACTCAGCTGAGAACTCTGGAAAGGACAATATACGAGCAAAGTATCTATATACTGTTAGCAAAATATGTCCAGTATTCAGTTTTCACTAAACTTCATTAATCTTTTTCATTTGGCTTTTAGAACACATGGGTAAAGCAATAACAATCATATTAAGCAAATGGTAGAAAATTTTATATATTATCTGTTGCTTCCAATACTAAATCAAATCTACAATGATTTGTCTTCATATCTGACAAGCAGAAATTAGATTATCTTTTGCCTTGTGAATATATAAAATATATATTATTTCATATATTAGAGTTACAAATAATTACATTAATTAATATTAAACAGAAGAAAGCAAATCAATACATCAAAATATTCTTAGAAAAACACCCAACCTGACACTGAAAATGCTTTACATACATACAATACTACACCACTGCTATTTATAAGAAATGAAAGTATTTTTGTTGTCTTCTGTTCACTGAATGTGTGTGTCCATCAGTGGCATTGCTAGTAAAATGCTGAAGTCTCCCCTACAAGGAAAATTAAACTGTGATGTTTTTATCTGAGTAATATTCTTCTCTTTCTCAGA
Organism: Florisuga fusca; assembly: GCA_038090715.1. Taxonomy (NCBI): domain Eukaryota; kingdom Metazoa; phylum Chordata; class Aves; order Apodiformes; family Trochilidae; genus Florisuga; species Florisuga fusca. The sequence goes on from JAAWXA010000002.1 coordinate 66,938,493, forward strand.
ACTAAATATTTATGCTCTTTATTAAATTATTACTGAAGAAGAATAGTCAGATCAACTTGTCTTCAGAGAAAGCTGCTTCTTTAAATCTTTAATGTGCAACAAATCCTGTGTGTAATAAGACCTGAAAACTTGTGTCTCTGCACGTTAGGCAAGCAGACAAAGTGACCATAGTATTTTTTAATTTAATCGCTCTTTGTGCAAGGATTAAATGTAAATCCAATTTTCATTTCCAGATCATCATTATCAACAAAATAGTTAGTCTGCATAATAATTCAAAGATAAGTAGAAGCAGAAGGGAGAAAATATGTGTTGAGATACTCCTCAACCTATTTTTCATTCTCTGTGTCCTATATCTCCAGTCCTCTGAATGAACTGTGTTCACAGTCTTAATATGTGATAATCATTGGAGACAGCTATTAGAGTAGGAGCACCATCATAACCAGTAATAACTGAGATAAGTTAACTCAAAGGAAAAAAATTAAATACAATTTTTTAACTTGATAATTTCTGGAAAAATGTGAGATTACAACCTTGCTAGTGTGAAAATACCTTGCCAGTGATATCACTGTACAATAACATATAAATTCCTAAATTCAGAAACAACCACCTATCCTTACACTCTTACTGCACATACTAAAGGTTTTTAGAATTCCTCCCGTGTTCACTTGAACTAAATATGCTAGAACAGGCATCATGGGTTTTTTCCCCCCTCTGCCCACCTCTTATCACCTGGGAATATTTTCCATTTGGAAATGTCCCTACAAAAAAAACATTGTATAAAAATATTTTTAAATAAAAAATGCAAATGTAGTCAGGAAAATAAAATAACTTCTACTTAAAATGCAGAAAGAAAAGTGGAATTTCTATAGGATTATTAATCTGAAAATCTGTGGAAGTGTAGATAGGTAAATACAGTCATTAGATGAAATGGGTACTTTGTTGCACCTCTAGCAACACAGGCCTTCAGCTACTGTCCTAAATTTCTTCTACTCCTTTCACCTCTGATATTTTTGATCTCCCAAGACATCTCAGCTCTCAAAGCAAGAATAATTGCATCCCATCTTCACTCTCCTTTTCATCCCACAATATTTCAGGTCGTTCCAGCTATGACCCCTTTGATCTAAAATACATTTAATTCTAACTCCTCCAGGAATCAAAGGTAAAACTCTTTAGGCTGAAGTCTCCTATCTGAGACATAAGAAAATGGAATTTGCTGTCACCTTTAGATTTTTCAGTTTTACTTGGGGATAATGGTTACAATGCTGAATAAAGAGGTCTCTATGTATATTTTCCTGTTCAGGCAATAGTTGAATTAAAAAAAAGTGTTTTCCTACCTTGTTTTTCTAATAATGTTTCTTGGTTTTTTTCTGTATCTACTTGTTTCTGCTTTGGACTAATGACTAGGAGTTTTGTGTTACTTTTCCTGATAAGGAATATCCACCTGAATTCTGTTGCCTTTGAAAGAGACAGGAGGAATTACTTCTTTTGATTTCCTCCCAGATGTATTTCTTTGTCAAATATGAATTTATACAAAATAATAGTTATCCTGTAAGAACTACTTATGTCCAGAGCAATAAGAAGAGCTAATAATTCAGACTCAGTCTCTCTATGCATTTTTCCTGTTAGCTTCTATCATTAACATGCATGAATGCAAAAAATTATTTTTTTAAATGATTCTATATTGAATCAGATTTTTCTAATAGAAATACAATTTTTTTTTCTGCTTAATGCTTAAAGATGGTTTTGTTCTATTTAAGTGAAATGAATTATGGTATGCAAAAAGAAAGATTTGTGTAAATCAAGCATATATGCAACATGTGAACAAACTACTTTTTAGTTCTTTATATTGGGGCTTGATTACTATATTTTTTAATTAGTTATGAATTTAATTCCATCTTTATTTATTAAAAAAGGCCAACTGCTTTCATTTGGAATAGCTAAGGAGTTCAGAAAATCTGCCTTAATCACATGAGAACTTAGAGGTGAAAAATCATACATCTAGTTATCTTTCTGGTCAACACTCATTGCTTCACTATGCTATGTGTAACTTTTTGTGCAGTTACAGGTCTAGTTCTGGAAAGTACTCTCTCTCACACACACATGTGCACACAGTGAACACAGGTTTAGCAGCAATGTTAAAATCACAGTCACATACCAGAGACTCCCTTTTCTGCACAAATACTGTCCTAGGAGAATAAATGTCCACGTCGGGTGGACTAACCAGAAGGATATATCTGTATTTATTTTGTCCTTTAATTTGTCACTATTTGCTTTACAATATTTCCACCATATTTTGTTCATTTCTGTTTTCTTTGGGAATTCAAAATATGGGACTGGTTAGCTGTAATAGAGCTCTACCATGGTTTAGACCACTAGATATTTAGCAGATGAAGCTGACTTGTGGAAAATGGCTCTACAACTTGGGAAGTTATAGAGAGGGGTATGTCTATTCAGCACTTGGCGCACGAGGGAATAATTCCTCCGAAATCCATGTGCATCGATCTTGCAGTGAGGCTTTTGTTATATACACTGAAGTTTTACATAGTCATTAGATTTCTTGATACGCCTATACAGATCCACCACTGACTCCCTCTCTGTATTCAAATTAGTCCCAAGAGGTCATTTTCATAATCTCCTCCCTCTCCTCCCTCCTGCGCTTGTGTAGTGTCTCCTGGTGGCCGTGGGGGTTGTGGGGATGAAGTAAAAATGAAGCAAATGTCTTTCTCTGGGTTAACTTTTCACCTCTTCTCCAGGCATGTTCGTTTCTTCAGTCTTCAGCCAAGCTGACAATGTGTTCTGTTTCTTATTTCAAGGTTGCTATAGTTATCATTTTAGCATATATATGTCCCTTATAAGGTGATGACTACCTAAACAATTTCTTAGCTTCTATTAAACAAGCATTCTGTGTTAGCTTCTATCAGGTAAATGTGACCCCTAGACAATAACTAGCAGGCATTTTATATTAACCCTTACACCACAGCCAATTCCAGAAATTAAAAAAAACTTATTTAATATAAAATTACCATTGCACTGATAGCGGAGAAACAAAGAAATTGACTAATCAATAGCTATTGAAGGAAAAGAAACAGTTGGGGATGTTCAACTTGGAGAAGATTCCAGGGAAACCTTACTGTGTCATTTCAACTTACAGATGGCGTTTATGAGAAAGACAGACTTTTTGTCCAACTACTGCAGTGACAATAGAAAGGACAAGGTTTTTTAATTGGAAAAGAGTAGATTTAGATTGAACATAAGGAAGAAACCACTTACAGTGTGTGTGATGAGACACTGGAACAAGTTTTCCAGAGAAGTTGTGGATACCCCACAACTGGAAGTGTTCAGGGTCAGACTGGGGCTTTGAGCAACCTGGTCTAGTGAATGATGAGCCTGCTTGTCATGGTGGGGTTGGACTAAATGACCAATACGGTTCCTTACAACCTAAACTGTTCCAGGATTCTGTGAAAAAGCAGACCAGTCCTGACACAGATGAGGATTTATACAAACAAAACATTAAAATGTACAATAGATGTACTCTTCATTTTTTAATTTTTTTTTTTTTTTTTTAATATTTTATATGCTTCAGCTGATGTGGCATGAATTGGGTCCATAATATTTGGACCCCAATATTGGGTCCAGATATTTGTGGTCTATAAATTGAATGGACAAGTTAACAAGGAGTATATTTTGAAAAAACAATGGAGGAAAACTTTTTGCATGCTTCCTGTTAAATGTAAAACACAAGTAAAAATTAGTGCTATTTTTTTCATCTCAGACACAAGCAAACCATATATAACATTATGAAAGAGTATCTTGTATTTCAAAATGTTCTGGTATGCATGAATTTGTGCTAATTAGAGCAGAACTTCAAATGATAAGTATTAATAGTCCACCACAGTGTGATTATTAATGAAATTACGTGTGTGCATGCAATCAATCTCTCTTTGCGTGGTTACAGAAGATTCAAATTATATTGTCTGTAAAGGCAACTCTTTGAACAATTTCTCTTCCATATTATTAATCAATATCATGTCAAAGTCATATTTTCTGTTCTGAGTTCTACAAGAATAATGCAGAAAAAAATTAAGCTGTTTATCCAAACTCCAGCTACACAGGAGTTGAGCTTTGGTTGTTCACAAAGACCCAGTGTGTGACTGATGGGTACAGCCCTTAAGCTTCAAGGGAGTAAAGCTCAGCAGAAGCAAAACTCTTCTCATGCTAAAAGTGTTTCCAGTCTGTTCCTTTTTAGCAACAGTATGTTCTGTCACTCTATCACTCTGTCAATACAGATGGGCAGGGCAGACAGACATAGCCAAAGCAAGTAGACTTGCAGAAGTTGCAGTATAAATTTCCACTGGAGCCAAACAGAAACTATGCATTTTGGTTCTTTTAGGCATGTAGTTTCAAGCATTTTCAAACCACACAGAGTGTAAGGTTCCTTCAGAAAATGCTAACACATGGTTAATGGTTTTTGCATTTTCTGTTTTCTTTCAGTCTTTCTTGTGTTTGTTACTATTTTCAAAAAAAGGCAGTTGAAGATTGTAGGAACATATTTTTGCGTGGAAGAAAGATGTCAAACAACAATCACTTTGTTCTCCAAATTACTGAAAACATGTATGCTAAAGAAACAACAAATCTTAATGATATTTTGTGGGGTTTTGTTTGTTTGTTTGTTTTCCTCTCTTTTGGTTGTGTTGTTTTTTTGTTGTTTTTTTTTTTTTTTAATGAGGCTACTACCTTAGTCACAAGGTTCTTCTTAGGTCCTAGTGGCTATTAGAATCAAAAGTAACAAAGATCTATAGCAACATAGCCTGCAATCAGAAGGGTGATGACTTTTACTATTCCATAGTTTTACTAAGATGAAGAAACCACGAGAGTTGGAAGTTTTAAAATAAGAGATTTACTGTTGATTAATGGGCTTGAATAATCTGCCCATTTTGCCAGTTCATTAATTTTCAGCTTGGTAGTGTAGGTAAGTCTATAACTTTTGTCACAGTGGTGTTATATTTGTAGTAAAATATTGCTGGACATCTTATGTACCTCATCTTCTTAAATATTTCTTTAGCTTCATGAGATCTTAGTAAAAGTTATATTTCTATTTTAGAAGGTTCTAAAACATCCCATGTTGCATTAAAAAAATCTTTCAACTTTAGCATTCCAGGCTGATACTAAAAAAAAATCTTAAAAACCTAAATAATAATAAAAAAGGGCTGTTCACCTTTAACAGACCTGCAGATAAGATGTATACAAAGCATTTAATTACTCATGCAGCAAGTTCATCAAGAGGTTTTCACAGTAAATAATTATGTTTAGAGGCAAAACATTTGTGTTCCTATGATTGCTGGTAAGGTGAAATCCATTCCCCTTCTTTAGGATTACAGAAAAAATGAGCAAGTTTCATTATTCAAGACAGAGGTCTCCTTTTTTAAAACGGCACAAAGAACATCTGACTTTCAACAAAACAGCTTTCAAAATTAAGAAAACAGAGACTGTATAAAAAATAGTTCTTGCAATTTCAAACATAACCTGTTCTCTGTTTGCATGAAACCAACTCCTTTGAAAGTTTTAAATAAAATAGAGATACAGTATTGTAGCATAATCAATAAACTTAGAGCCAGGACAGTTACTTAGGTTCCCAAAACCACTCATTTAGCCTAGGATATTGTAACTGTCACACATAATTTAGTAGTGAGATCATTTGGTGTGGAAGATTCATTTATGTCATGTCTGCTCCAAAGCAGAAATTCAATTAATCTAGTTTTGGTCTCTGTTTAGGTTTTTTTGCTAAAATAAAGTAAGTGACCTGCAAGAAACAATGGGCATAAAATGAAGCAAGAATTTCAGACAGTATATTAGGAAAAAAATTTAAACCCTGAATCAGCCAGATAGTGAAGTATGCTGCCTGGAGAGGCCGTAGCTTCTCCATACATAAGGGTTGTCAAGACCAGACTGGACAAAGCCAGTTTTGGGTTTTTGTTTTTTTTGTTTGTTTTGTTTTTTTCCATTTATCTAACACAGTTGAAAGTGCCCAGGTGAATATTTGACTGAAATATATCTCCAGGTATTCAATTATAAACAAACAATTAATTTTTTGTTTCAGTGAGTCAACATTTTTCACTTCTGAAAATTAAATTGGATTAATTGTTTTGTCAGAAATATTTTTTTTACCCTACACACTGGTAATAAAATTATTAAGTTATCAATGATAACGGAAGGAAAGTAAGGAAAGTAATTTCATGATAAAATATCATTTTCCAGGTTACAGCATACATTTGATCGTTCCGTTTGCAAAACACCATCTCATGCTTTATTTAAACATATTATTTAGATTGATACTGAGTATTTTATATGCTGATATTTTATGTAGCCCATGAAGTCAATCTGTTTCTTCATTTTGTCTAGAAATATCATGGCAAGGAATGCAGATCAGATATAAACATAGATGGTGCAAAGTCATAGAAGAGGAGAAATCATATTTTTGTGTGTGTGATACTGGGCAATCCAAGTTACAGTTCTTGAAATAGTGCTTGCAGCCATAATGTTAGGTAAGAAAATGGAGGGTGAGGTCAGTGTTTCTCCTTCATCTCTTTCCTTACTCAAGAGCTACTTGCTCTGTAGCTGTACTTTCCTTCATGCCTTGTCTTAAACACAGTGTCACATGATATGTCATGATACTGAGACTTTGGAATCTATCTACAGTTATACTAGAGAAGTTTTGCTGGTTTTTTTTTCTATTCATGTCCTAAATCAGGTAAGTAAAAGAGATTAGTTCATCCATTACAATGCAAGATCACTGGAAAACTGGTACTAAAGTTTTTGCAGGCAATCTGGTTTGGAGGTTTGAGACAGATGGAAGCTAAGTCTGTCCTGAAGTTCCCTCATTCAATTTAGATTCTTGGTATAAATTTTAATATAAGTTATAGGTTTTAAAAAGTAGTTTGTTCCTACTCATTTCACAAGACATTTCAGCTAAATTTTCAATGTAACTAAAAGCAACACACTGTACAGATTTTTTTTCTTTGCAGAACTAATAAAAAAGCTGAAAATGAAACTTGTGTTCTGAAGCTTGTGAAGGGAAAAATGCAGCACATTCATTTATGTGAAGTCGACTATAAAACACATGGAAATTATCATGACTTTGTTTCATATCACATAGTCTGCTTGCTTAAAAAAATGCTATTCAGCACATCTGCTTATTCAGGTTGTACATTCCCAAACTAGTGTGATTTACATTTGAATGAAGTTTCCAATTTTATTGAGTGACATGGAATCTAATTAGATTCTGCCTGTTAGAGAGGATTGTCAATTATAAAAAGTAAGGCTCTGGAAAATTAGCCTAAATAAAATTTTACTGAACAGAACATGCAATTACAATCAACATCAGAGTGTTTCTATTATTACCTCTAGATTTTATTTCTTATTTTATTTCCTCATGAAAGAAATGGAGAATCTACAACTGGACTATTAGCAATATGTTATTGATGACATTATAATATGTTCTTATATTATAAAATGCAAAAAAGAGGGTTCCAGTTTTAGTGGTATCAAGTATGAAACATCCCTCTGAAATCATTTGTCATTAATAGAACCCAAAATATGCAGGATTTGATCTAAAAAATTAATATGCAACATGTTCAACACTGTTGTGGGGGTCTCTTACAGACGTCTTGATTGGGATGAAGAAGTAGATGGGGACTTCTTCAGAGAATTTGAAGAAGTGTAAAGTTTGCAGGCGTTGGTTCTCATGGAGGACTTTTCCCACCTAAGTTAAAAGGACGCCACATCGAGGCAGAAGTAGTACAGGAGGTTTCTAGAGTTCATTGACATGTAGAAATAAAGAAGATATTTTGATGCATGACAATTTTTACCCAAGCTTTGCAGTGAATTACCATAACAAGTTTAGATCTTGTGATAACGGCACTTTTCTTAAAACTTCATTAAACCAGATCTGAATGTAGTTCTTCTTTTTTTGCCTCTGCTCAAAAATAATGGAAAAATAATAAAAAAAAAAGTCCACCATAACATATTTCCTTTTTTCCTTCTTTTCTAGGAAGCCTAAGGTGCCTTTATCCACCTTTATTTCCTGACCTTATATAGTCCACTATCTTACTCCTCTGTTTAGAGTCACCTGCTCCTGCCTTTTTTGAGACTTCTCAGTGTAATGAGAATCTTATATGGATTTTTACTTTTTTTCCTTTGATTTGCTTACACACACACCAACTAATATGCAATGTCTTTCTGTCTTATGCTCCATCCATTCAGAGTATGGCTCAGCAGGTAGTAGTCAGTCTACCTGAGGACAGGTAAGCAAGGACAGTGAATGAAACACATTTTCATGGTATCAGTATATTCAGAATTAATTACGTCATGAACTCAAATGGTGCGATAACAGCATTTAAATCAGGAAAGAGATCAGAATATTTTCTCTTTAACCTAAACACTAACAAATGAAGATCATCTCTGCATCCATAATTAGTAGCAGCTGAAAAATAAATCTTAGATCTCTCTTTATACCACTGGTGTCCCTTTTGGCTACACTGCCAGTACTGTGGACTCCAGTAAGCCTGGTAGCTTGAGCCAATGACTCAATGAAACAGAAGCATAATATCAGATCAATTTAATAATTTACTGACTTGCACTTCAGACACAGTAAAGGATGGATCAGATTGATTTTCCCGGGTGCTTTTCACCAAATGTAAAAATAGTTTGATAGCTTGGTCAAAAAAACCCTCTGCTTTTTTACTCTAATTATTTTATTACTCTCTCTTATTAACCTAAGGTCACATGGAATGTTGTTGTTAACCGTCTACACGACTTCACTTGGTGTGAGAATAAAAGAAAAAGTATCCCATAAATCCTGTGTATATTGACTACAAGTCAACTGCTATCAGGTGAGCATGCAATCAGGGAATATTCCTCCTGTTGTCTCCAGTCTCTCATATACTGTTTCTTGATTCCATTGCTGTCTTTTGGGTTGGCCCTCATTTGCTATTCCTGGCACACAGAAGAGGAAATATAAATCCATGGCCTTGAACATTTCTGCATAAAAATGTAGAATTTGATAATGTCTTTTCTGGCTGTTTTCCAAATGTATATATGTAGCTCAAAGAGTCAGCCTGCTGTTACAGAATAATCAATCTTTGTCTTCTGTTGGAACACTTTTTATCTTTTTTGGTATTACTAATAGTAGCACAAACAATTTTTCAAATATGCATACTTTACAGCATCATTTATACACAAAAGTATTTTTTTTATTCCTTTCCTGTCTCTCTGACTGTTTTATTTCAGGTTTGTTTTCTGAATGTACAGCTAGTCTCATACTTGGATAAATTATGATGTATTAATTTCTTGCTTTTTCATTCATCAGAAAACAGTGCATTCATTCATCAAAAGACAGCGTCTAAAGGGTAACTGTCTGCATTCAGACAGGAACTGCTCTCACTTCTCTTTCTATTTACACCAGAAATTTTTTTTTCCCTCACCTCTCTGTTACTTGTTATGCTCTAAAAGACCATCAAGGGAATTATTTTCTGTGCTGGTGTACAGGATGTACAAGAAGCGATCGCCCTTACAGAAACAAGATTTGAACCCATTTAGGGTAATTGCCAAAGTCATTATACAAACTGGTAGTCACTTAAGCTAAGTAGGATAGAATCAGTGTCAGTGCATGTGGGTCAGTGGCATTTACTGTAAAACATTACTCTCCTTCCAGACCTATATTACTCTGACTATGTCTGCTAAGCTTTTGACACATTTTAACACCCACGTACTCTTTCCAGGCCAAAAAGTCCTTTATCACTACCAACTTTTTTTAGAAGTGGACTTCAAAGTGTGTACTTTTTAGTGAGTGAGTTTTAAGTGTATTACATGGGCATATTGGAGCATCAGGTGGTAGTCAGTCAGAAGTCATAGCATACAGAAATACCAAGAAACACTACTGATCAAATGACAACTGACTTAAAATTAAAAGGGTAATTTTTCAGGAAAATGTCCCCATTATTGCAGGGGCACTTTTGTGCTAAGAAAGAACAGGCAACTACTCATGTTTCATGCATCCATGTCTTCTTCTTCCCTCACTTCTGGGATTTATGCCAAAAGATTGGAGGTACTTGTGGAGGAATAATGTAGGTTTTCACTCTCATGAGTGATGCTGACAAAGGAATGGATTTTTCCCACTTGTAAAAGAAGAGGTGCATGATGACATTTCATTTTTAAAATATGATCCAAGAGATCTTAAATGAAGCTTGAGTAGCAAGATAACAGGCAGAGAGTCCGATTCAATACTAAGGGGTCTGAAGGTGTACTTGTAGAAATTCTGGATCATTTTAGCCACAAGTTGTTATATTAGACTATTTGTGGTGACGTGCACTCTTTTTCTTTTTTAGACTTTGCTCCTTGCTTGAGTGTTGTCATTATGAGACTGCTGACTATCATCTTTGAAAGAGTATGATGACTGTGGGAGATTTTTGGTGACTAGAAAAGGAAAAATGTCATATCCACCTTTAGGAGCATGACGAGAAGGTCTAGGGAAACTGTAGGCTGGTCAACCTCACATCAGTCTCTGTGAAGGTTTTGGAGCAAAATCTTTGCAATTATTTCTAAATATATGAAGAGCACAAGGTGACTCAGAACAGACAACATGGATTTATTGAGGGCAAATCATATATGGCCAATCCGATAGTTTAATGTGATGACATGACAGGGTGTATGAACAAGAGGAGGGCAATGTATTTACCTTTACTTCAGCAAACTTTAGAGATAGTTTTCCATAAAATGAGATAAGACATGTACCTGGTAAAGTGTTGAAATTTTGGCTACGTTGCCAGGCTCAAAGGATTGTGTCCAGCACTAAGAATCTCAGTTTTCATCCAGTTACTAGCAGGTCTCCTCAGGAGAATATTTAAGGATATTTATATTACGTAGATATATCTATTGATTTATATAGAAATCTAAAAATAAAGTTATTGGGCACATATATAGGAATTAGCTGGGTGGTCACACTGAAAGAATTGTGTTTAATGGCTCAGTGTGCAAGTGGAGACTGGTGATGAGTGGTGTTCCTCAGAGGTCATTATTGAGGTTGGTGCTATTTAACACTTTTATCAGCGACATGGACAGATGAATTGAGTGCACCCTCAGCAAGTCTGCTGACAACACCAAGCTGTGTGGTGAAGATGACATGTTGGCAGTAAGGGTTACCATCCAGAGGGACCTTGACATGCTTCAGAGGTGAGCCTGTGCAAATGGCATTTAGTTCAACAAGGCCAAGTGCAAGGTCCTGCACCTGAGTCAAGGCAACTCTCAGAACAGTTAGAGGCTGGGCAGAGAATGGATTCAGAACTGCTCTGAGGAGAAGGACTTGGGGATATTGATTGATGAAAAAAAAAATTACATGATCCATCAATGTGTGCTTGCAGCCTAGAAAACCTATTGTATCTTGGGCTGCATCAAAGGAAATGTGGCCAGCATGTTGAGGGAGGTGATTGTTCCATTCTGCTCCACTCTTGTGAGACCCTACATGGACTATTGTGTCCAGTTCTGGAGCTCCCATTATAGGAAGGATGTGGAAATGTCGGAGTTAGTCCAGAGGAGGGCCATAAAGATGACAAGAGGGCTGGAGCACCTCTGCTATGGAGATAGGCTGAGAGTTGTTCAGGCTGAAAAGAACCAACTCTCAGCATTTCTTCATATAGTAGATGCTCCAGTCCCCTAATCATCTTAGTGGCTGTGTGCTGGAGTCTGTCCAGTACTTCTTTGTCCTTCGTGAACTGGATTCAGGATTTTAGATGTGGCCCCACCAGGGCAGAGGGGGAAGAAAATGTCCCTCAACCTACTTGCTGCACCTGAGGATTCCATTGGCATTCGTTGCCACAAGGGAATATTGCTGTCTCAAGGTCATCCTGTTGTCTTCCAGGACTCACAGGACTTTTTCCTCAGAGCTGCTTTCTAGCACCAAATACTTGTATTGGTGTTTGGGCTTATTCCTCTTTAGATGAAGGACCTTACATTTGCTGTTGTTGAAGGTCCTGCAATTTCTCTCTGCCCAGCTCTCCAGCCTGTCCAGGTTATGCTCAATGGCAGCACATCTCTCGGGAGTGTCAAACACTCTTACCAGTTTTGTATCATCAGCAAACTTGCTGAGGGTACTCTCTGTCCCTTTATCTACATCATTGATGAGTATGTTGAATGAGACTGGACCCAGTACTGACCCCTGAAGAATACTGCTGGCTACAGGTCTCCAGCCCAACCCTCCACCATTGATCAAAACCCTCTGAGCTAGTGTATATGTTAGTGTAACAGCAGGAAATTATACAATAGTTTGTAGCGATACAGATTATTTAATTAAAGAGGGGAAGAAAATTGCTTTCAACCCCTACCAGTGGAATTTGCAATTAAACTTGACATATCTTGCAGTTTGAACATAAACTGCCATACAAAACAGAATTAATTGCTCAATTCCTTAATAAAGTATAAAAATGCAAGGTCAATATGGTGCTATGTTTATTCCTATTTGTAACAATTATGTATTCATTGTTGCCAAATATAAGAGATTTGTCATCCTACAATGAAATTGAAAAGGGGAAAAGTCATGTAAAGTCTTAGGCAATAATGTAAAAATTAGTAATTAAGCTTTATATTGTAATAATTTTCAGTTTCTTCCTTTGTAGTCATAACATTAATCAGAAACTGCCTGTTTATGTTTACCCAACACACAGAACCAAATCAGTCAGTGGCGTTTTTATGTTTCTTGTTTACAAATTAACCCTCAATATATAAATGTTGAAACAAAATGACACTTATACCAAATAATCTCAGCATTAAATTCTTGGAGAAAAAACAAATAATGTTGAACTTGCTTAATAGCAGCCTGTCTAACTGCACAAAGACAAGCTGAGAATTGTTTGGATTTTTGTAATTTTTTCCCCCATCCACAATGCTATATTGCAGCATCCTGCAGAGAGTAAAGTATCCCTTGCTGTGACAAGTTATTGATCTTGTTTTTGTCTGAGAACCCTAACCAGTCAAGTTGCATCTTCCTGGAATGTACAGCTGGAGCAGTACTTTGCAAGGGGTACAGGTTATGAAGAAATCTGTTCTCCAGTGTTAAGCAGAAAAATGAAATGTCATTAGTATAAATTTGTCTGTTTTTTGTCTGGTAAGAGTAAGGACAGTACAAAGCTTAGTAAGCCTACTCATCCCATCTGTGGTGATACCACTTTCATTCCACAGCTCCTCTCGAGGGTGATCCTGACCTTGTATCTTAAATTCTGAAAAGGGAGAGAAAGCTAAAGAAACATAATATAGGGAAATAATTTGGTTCTCTCAAGGTAAGGACAAAAGAAGATCTCTTCTGACCTAACAGAGAATGAGAAACTACAGTCATCACACTTATTCCTATTGCTTTGACATCAAAAATGATTTGGCTGGGCATGGGAAAAAGGAACCACTTTGCACAGAATGGATTTTGTCTATGATCAGAAAGTTGATCTGAGGTGAGCTTGAGAGGGATGTGTTTACTTAACTTGAGTAACAACCTATTGAAACAGCTATTATTACATTACCAACAAGCAACATCATCAGTTTGTGTGGAATTTTTATGTTCTTCGAACTGCAGCAAGTATAAGGACTAGTTAGATGGAAATGCATGATCTACTTTTATCTCAAACAATAATCTCTGACCTTTCTAACTGTGGTTCAGTGGACAAAATTGTGAAGCTACTAAAGCTCCTTCTACTTTGAATGCTGTTGTGGCTTATCCTGACTTCCACAGTTCACAATCAGTTGGGAACTCAGGTAATACAATAGTGTTGTGTAAAACTGACATTAAAAGTGAAAGGGGAATTTCCTTTTAGCATCAAGTTTCCTCTTTTTGTTGTTGTAAAGTACATAATCCTTGAACATAAATTATTTTAAGGAACATTCAAGGTGTACTGACCTTTAAAATGTAGCTGGACGAACTTCTTTAAGAGCGCAGAGCTCTGAGATAAGTAGGTGTACAGCAGTGGTTGATCTCAGTCAGCACTGGTGTTCTGAACCCAACCAGCCTCTCCTGCTGCTAGCTCAGGAATGAGCTGAGCATGTGCCTTAGGCCCCACCTTTTATTGGCCCCCTAATGCTGCTCATTTGCAGCTGGGGCCAGCCCTGACTGGGCACAGGTGGGCTGAGCACAAGCTCATGCTCATTGCCTGGCAATTGGTGGATTGCTGGCACCTTGGCACCTGTTTCCTACATTAAAATGATAGCAGCTGCGACTTCTTGACAGAGCTCTGAGATAAGTAGGTGTACAGCAGTGGTTGATCTCGGTCAGTACTGGTGTTCTGAACCAGACCAGCCTCTCCTCCTGCTAGCTCAGGAATGAGCTGAGCATGCGCTCTAAGCCCCACCTTTTATTGGCCCCCTAATGCTGCTCATTTGCAGCTGGGGCCAGCCCTGACTGGGCACAGGTGGGCTGTGCACAAGCTCATACTCAGTACCTGGCAATTGCTGGATTGCTGGCACCTTGGCACCTGTTTCCTACATTAAAATGATAGGTTACAGTTTTCAGTTTACAAGAAAAGTCTTAAAACCTAGTATAACCAAATTATCTATAACTGTTAACAGTAGCAATTCGACTGTGTTGTCCTTACAAATCCAGAGCAAAGCTCAGCTAAGCATACAGATGGTTTGCCTAGCTTTTGACAGATTTCCATTTGTGAGACAAAAGTTCAAATGTTCTACTATTATAATCATTATTAGTATATAGTTACATATTTTTCTATCATGTATCTTTAGTACAATGCACTAAAGTAACATTTGTAGATTCTTATCAGACCTCAGAACTCAGAAAAAGTGCAAATAGAAAGCAAAATATCATAAATATCTAATTGTTGTCTTTTGTGATAAGAAGATAGAGATGCTTGAACCTTGGAAAGCTCTCTCACTATATATATAGATGTGAAAGAAGTATGAAACAAATCTGCTTCACACAACTGGCTAAGCAACAGTCTCATCTTCCCTTGTCTAGCAGTGCTAAATTGTCTTGGGGGTATCATCACAGTGGAGAATCTCAAGGAAGAATCTGAGGCAAGATAATGTACTTTTGTGTTTTGCATCTGTAAGAGCCACTAGAGGTAAAAGGATTTAGGATTCTGTGACAGAGAAACTTCCCACTGTATGTTCAGGCTGGCAGTACTGGTACAGCTTTTTTATGAAAGGTGTAAGATATAGAAACAACAAGCAAAGTCTGACCCTGATGAAGTCAGTGGTTATTCCTCTAGCCACAATTTGGAATCAGGATTGTACCACAAAGGTTTTACAAGATATGGAGAAACACAGAGAACATGCAAAGAGGGTGGAGTAATCTGAGTAGAAAGAAATGAATTTTTTTTGGTTTTAAGTTAGATATATCCTCTTAAAAAGACATTCTGAAACAACCCTGACAAGGTACTGAACTTGTAAAAAGGAAGTTCAGAGACTTTTGTAGGTACAGTCTGGTGATGGCATCCTACCAGCTTGTCCTGAAAATCAGAAGATAATCTTCATATAAGTGTGAAAATTTAGCTAGTCAAAAACGCATGCCTGATTTTCCCAAAGAGCCAAGACATTAAGCTGACAAGCTTAATTTTTAATGAAAAAAACATTCACTCTTGGGCTTATCAGCAGCCATAAAAATGTAGCTTAGCATAAATGTACAAACAAACAAACAAAACCAAACAAACAAAACCAAACAAAAACAAAACAAATAAATGAAATCAAACACCACCCCCCCCATATCTTTCTTAAAGACTAATTCATGGGTAAAAAAATATTTTCATTTCATATATGCCTTAAATTTTCTCATGTCACTTTGTATGGAAACTTACTGCTACAGATAAAGAAGATGGATGCTAAAATTTCTGTTGTGTTATAACAATCTCCATTTAAATTTTAACATCTGATTAAAATTGATGCAGTCTGTATTTGCCTGAACTTTTGTTAAGGTTAGGCTTATCTAATCCATTACATCTCTGGTATAACGTCAAAGATGGCAGTACAACAGTTCTCAGTTATCTCCTCCATCATTACTAAATGCTTCTCCAGGGGAGAGTGCATATTTTCCTCTCACTTAATACACCATATGAAACCTTTTATACACCGTCACAAAATCAGACAAAGTGCTTCTGATGTTGGAATAGCAGTTTGTATTTTCTACCTAGACACAAAGAAATAGATTTGGAGCTGTTTTCAGCAGACCCTGACTATGATTCTCAGGTTAAAAAGCACCAGTGGCTCTTACAACTATTTGAAAATAGAACGTGGAATTGACATGATCTTAAATGAAAATTTCTTACTTGGGAAACATACAATACTGAAAACAGCAGTATCTTCAAGTCAAGTATGTATCTCATGCAGAAGTGATTTTATTTGTGGCATATACTGAATAGAAATTTTGAAGATTTTTATTTTCAGTTGTTCAGTGGCATGTACGTGAAAAGTGACAGAATTTTGCACTGTAATGAGACTGTGAAGGTGGTTGTGGTAAAGATGGTAATGTACTTTGATCAATCAATGAAATGATGTTTTTTTGGGGGGCACAAAGGATTTCCTAAAATCAAGAGCTGCTATCACACATTTAAGATGATCTTAAATCTGAATGTTACAGACTGTGACAAAGATACTAGCTTGAATTTAAATATAATTTCTCCTCCTCCTTTTAGTTATATAGCTGAATCTGGAGTCATGGTGTACTTCTCAAGAGACTGCTTACTGGGGGTTGAGGGAGCATTAGATTTATGAGAAATAATATCAGGATGGTTATTCACCACGACCCTGTACCTTTTGTTTGTAAATTGTGCCAAAGCCACTTCTTCTATAAACTTTTTTTCAAGTATCCATGCATATTGTCTACTTCTGTCTCCATATTGCACACTCTATCCTGACTGTTTAAGTGTGGATTCAGGTTTTGCTTTCCAGCTAGGTTGCATCTTCTAGAAAAAATCTTTACATTCTTTCCTCGTAACCTTCTACAGCAAGGGTATGTTGGCCAAATAGCCAAATTTACCAGTTTATTTGGGGAATCCTTTTTTCTACTAGGTCTTCGATGCCTATGAAAAAAATAATTGCAGAAGCTAATAAAAATAAAATTATCAAACACCATCAGAAATAGCAATTTTCTTCTTTTGCAGTTCCTTTTTCTCAGGTCTTTGATTTCAAACTGCAGATTATTGTGGGACACCACAATGGAAGTGCCACACCATGCAAAATAAACAGGGTTATTTTATTATAACCTGATAGGGTTCAGGTTAAGGAAGAACTCTGAATGCCAAAGAGCACCATTGTGGGAGTTTAATTTTTCTTTGCATTAGTACCCCAGCTTTCAAACTCCGTGTATGTGTTGATGACCTTTAAAGAGAATAAATAATAAATTGATAGCAGAACACAGAATTATTAGCTTCTTCAGAAATTGGTGGCATTGCTGTTAGTGTGGAACATCTAACTATTCCAATTTCATTTATAATCTAGAAGATAAATATACATATGTGCACACAAACACGCACACATGCATGAAGAGAGCATGTGATTCCACCTTGGACCCTTGTTTTTTGTGTGCTTCTGACTATTGAACTGATAAAACATCTGATTTCCACACAATGATGGGTATTTCTGTTTGAGCGTAACATTCAGAGTGCTGCTGCCAATCAATGAGCCACACGTCCTGAGATTTGGTAGCAGACATTTTTGGTTACTGGAGTTCTTGTGAAGTAATTGTTTGCAACATTACTTCCTTTTATCCCTTACCTTATTTTATTAGCATTTCACTAATGTTAAAACATTTCATATATTAGAAGGTCACCTCTTAATATTAATTTCATGATTAATTGCTTTTTATCTTCAATTATTTTCTTACTTTTTAGAGTTTCTGCTTATTTTGGTTTGTTCACAATTCTGAAATGAATTCCAGTTACTGTAGAAAAGTTTCTGCTCTTAAACAGTAGTATGTTTTAAGTTCGAATCCCATGCCTTCTTTCTCTCAGGTGTACCCAAAGGGCAATATATGATCATATGCTTTTAAGTGAAATGCAAGTTGAATACATTTCTACATATCAAAAGTTTTGCCCCTGCACATGCCCCAGTGCATCTCTATTTCACTGACTTGAACATCTCAGCACCAGTCTACCAATTAAAGCCTCAGATTCATGCATGAGGACTTCTAAGTCCTCAGAGAGGTTTCTTCTGTATCCATATTGATTGTGTTTACAGAATGCATGTGAGCTCTCAGAGCACTCAGATAAGCCAGCACCTTCTGGAGCAGGTGAAGGTAGTGAAGCAGTGCCTGACTTCTGTGTGGCATCCTAATGACCACAGCTCTTACTTGTCAGGGGATGAGAAATAACTGCTCTAGTCTCTTCTCATGTCACCTGGATTTATGTCTCAGCTTCCTAGGATATAAAAAAAAGCATTACACAGACATTTAGAAATAACAGTTCTGCAGTAATTGTCAACCATTTTCTATAGGAACAGGAAATTTCTTTTCTCTCTGAAACTATTTATACTCTTCCATTTCTTTTCCTTAGGCATGAGATCTTTATGAAAAAAATATTTTAATGTTCTGGAAGTACTCAGTTTTAAAAAAATACTCTCTTAGACACAAAAACTCATTTAGAATTCTTTATATCTGTAGTACAGACAATCACTATTCTACTCCATAGTTCCTGTTTATAATAGAGTTCTCTGTTGCAATGTGTGTTTTGGGATTATGATTAGTATACAGGGAAAAAAAGGAAAAAGCTAACTAGAAAGGTAAGTATCAAAGAAAACAAAATTATTTGTTCCTAGCTCAAAAATATGAATCATATTTGCCCACATCTGTAATAGTGAATAGGATCAGTAATGACTGTATCCCAGAGGTCATAGTACAGCAGCTGGCCATGCAACTATTTCCCATTAGAAACGGGTACATGGTCTTCACTTGGATGTTGTTAACTACATCAGGCCAAATCCATAATGGTTATTATGTTAAAAAGATAACTCTTTGGATGATTTTTTGTCATTTTTTGGTGCCAGTGTTCCAGTTTCATTCAAGTTACTAGCACAGAAACATGCTGAATGTTTGCTCTGGCTGAAGTGTGTTCCATTGCTATTATATGACACAGAGAACAGTAGCAGAGCTTTTAGCTTGAGTAGTGCTTCATCTTTTTAAATCACTACTCTTCCACCCTCTACTGCAACAAGCAGAATTACAATAATATTTCAATATATATCCCAAATATATTTTGGAAAGACTGATCTGATCAATGTAACATTGTTCATATTTGGGCTTTACCTATACAGTAGAGAAAAGTATTTGCCCTGTATTCTGAATTGCTTGATACATTTTGTCCAGTATGCATAGTGATATGGTATATGAATTGGGTTTTTTGGGTGTAACTTAATGTCTGAAGTCACTCAGATCCAGACTTTTTGTTCCTTCCATTCCATGCTCCATATTAATGGACATACAGCATATGCAGGTGGTACAAGGGAAAAATACCTGGAGAGCAGATGCACATAATAATTTGTTTATCAGCACACACAAAAAACAAAAAATGGAAAAAAGAGAGAAAAATTATGCAACTGCTCTTATGAATCAATCAATCAAAGCAAAGCAAGACATTTTCCAATGAAATTATACATTGTCTTCATTTTTAATTCCTAAATCTCTGGGGCAAAACAAAAGCAGTTGAAACCAAAGCAGAGAGTAGTCTGAAAGAGAAAACATTTTAATGGATCTAAGGAGTGTGAAATATGTATGTAAGGATCTAATGGTATGGCAGTATACTGAAGATATTGGAAATTAAACCTGTTGGTAAAATATGAACAAGGAATCAGAAAAGTAATTTTAACAATGTCAGAGATTATTATATTTGAATGAAGTACCTGGTGAAACCAGGTGATAATTCATGATACATCTAGTCACTCCAGGCAGGATTTTGAAATTGGTTTATTCACACAGAACTCTCCATTAGCCATGAATAGCTGATAATTACATCTTCGTGCTTAGCTTTATTTTCCACTTTATTTTATTTGTTTTATTTTCCAGTAACTTGGCTACGTAACAGATAGATGGCAATGTATCACATTAAGCCTAGATGATATTTACTAGACAAAAGTTTGGCCATATTTCTTGTGAATAATAGAAGACGAGATACACCCAAAAAAACTGAAAGGATTTGAAAATGATTGAATTTTGGGTATAACAAGAAGTCTCTGCTACAAGCAATCAAACAAACAGGGGAGCTGAAAAATACATGCTCAACCAGCCAAATGCCAAGCAAGCCAGAGAATCACAGCTCTTCATTTTATTTACTTTCCTGTTGAATCACCCACACTATCAGAGAGTTCATTTGAGTAATTAAGGAATAAATGGTACAAATCAAAAGCATCCGCAAAAGGTATTTTTTAAATGTCTATCATTATAAATGCAGTTGACTAGACAACAGAAGGCAGAAGTAGAACTCTGTTGAAAAAGAATACAGAATTGCTGTACCATGGCACCATGACACCATAACTGGAAAGAAGAGATGAAGGGTGTTACAGAGTGGAATGGATAGCTTGGAACAAGCAATGTCACATATCTGAGGCCTTTGGATAGTATAGACAACCACAGCTACTGATGCAAAGATGACTTGTGGAAATGAAACTGTGATCGAAACGTGAAACTGAAGAACCTTTCCCACTGCTAGAGTACAGAGGGTAATCAGAGGAAGTAAGAAAACCACCATCAGCAACAGCAGAGAAAACATGCTTTGGGGGAGAATAATAAACACAGAGAACGGGCTTTAATACATCCTGATGCTGTTATTAACTGAAAATATTAGTTACAGCACCTGCAGACATAACATGTTTACAAAGGAGTACAGCATTCTTGAAAATACTCCATTTCTAACAACAGTGTAAGAAATTAACATAATGCTTCTTGGTCACTGTCTCTGTTTTGTGCTGAGTTGCTGAAACAGAATGCAGGTTTTCTATTGTTTTGAGCAGCCTAACTTTGCCCCTCTTCCCTCCTGCCGATACAGAGAGCTAGCAATACAGATGGAAAGAATGAGAAACTCTCTCATATCAGATAAATAATTGGAAAGCAATCTGAGTACACCTAAAACATACAGGGCAGATCCTAATTTGGTGGAAAACAATTGAAATCTGAAATAGCTTTTTTCACTAGCTATACACCTGAGCCTTAATATTTCTACTAGAGTTTAGAGCAAAAAACAACTTAAGAGTAGGAAAAACTTCCCCTTGAATAATCTAGTACTACAGAAATATTTTGTGTGTTCCATTCCGTACTAAACAACAGACACAAGATGAAATAACTCTCAGCATGGAAACAGAAAAAAACTTGTTTCCATGTATTTTGTACATAATGGTCAATTATTCAGGTCAGTCATTTGATAGAGTTGCTAATTCTGAGTGAACTAAAAAAAAATATTTCCTTTCCTATAAATAAGAAAAATAAACATTTAAAAATAAATAAAAAATATTTCCTGGCTTGCTTAAATAATAAAACAGGCATTCTAACTAAGGAATATTGTCATGTCAGTTTCAAAAATTAAGTCTACAGCTTAATACACTGCAGCACTGTAAAAAGCTTGCAGTCTTCCAGAAGCAGAATTAGACACAGGACAAGTTTGAAGTGCAGAAGCACTTGTCTGTTTCCCACCTGAACATGAGGAACACGGCTGCAGTCTCAGCAAAGCCAATGCATCTCTAGACAGTTGCAGTCACAAGAGTAAGAAGGACATTAACAAGGTGAGTAATAGAGTCTTTTCAAAGAAAAAAAAAAAAAAGTAGCAACAAAGGAACTCCATACAATAATTAATCCAGCTGCCATGATTTTACCCACACGGATTCTCAACTGTCATAGTATGGTTAGTATGTACATACAGTATTGGGTGCACAACTATATGAATTTGTGTTAGGAGATGGAGGATTTGACCCTGGTTCCCTTCAAAGCAGTGAAAGAATGCCCACAGACATGACTAGGGCAACATCACATGCTCCTGCCTTAGTTCCATAAGCTACATAAGGCAGGCAAGACTCTGTATTTACAAGAAGGAACTTGTCAGACTATGGTGTAGTCAAAGGATCTGTGTTTCCCTTGGAAACCGGATTAGTTTACAGCTTCAGCTCATAGTAGTGGTCTCCCTAATTTTCTGGGCTTACATAAACACAATGGAAATACCTGAAATAACAAAAGTTATTTTAATCAAAGCTTAGAAATGATAATTGGAAAGAACAATAATAATTGTGTCAAAATAAGCTTTCTAAATTCTCCATAAAATCCTAAAGATTATAACAAATCTGAAGTACAGCTTCAAAGGGATTATAAGTACAAACTGTCTAACTGGAGTTACATCAAATTTAAGAACAAACTTTTAGTTTTAAAAAAATTTGTTTGGAGTAGATGTTCTCTAGATGTCCCTTCTGCCCCTTAACATTCTATGATTCTGTGTTTCAAATGTGAAAATTGAGTTTTAGCTGACACAGTAAAATGATGGGATCTATAACAAGGTTATAACAGTAAAACATAAAATGCATAAATTTTAGCAATCCGGTGGTCTTCTAATAAATATTAATTCTGTTTTTGTGTCACTGCCACTGTTTCTTATTGTTATAAATGACATAGCTTGGGAAAGACAGTCAGAAATTCAGAATTGCACCATATCTTGGAGGATGATAGGCATCTTTACACTTCTGAAATAAAGCATACGCTTAATTTTATATTTTCATTAATCCCTCACCTTAGAAAAAATGCAGAACAAATGCAGAATACTCACCTAGCAATATCCGCTGTACACTTTGAATAATATCAAGTATTAGATCTACTGTGAAACATCATAGAATCATATAATGTCTTACGTTGGAAGGGACTTTAGAGATCATCTACTCCAACCTCCCTGCTAAAGGCAGGTACAGCTCTCATCTGGAAGATCTTGATCATGGCCTCATCCAGCCTGGCCTTGAACACTTTGAAGGAGGAACACCCACAACTTCTCTGGGCAATCTGTTCCAGAGTTTCACCACCCTCATACTAAAGAACTTCTTCCTAAGATTCAGTCTAAACCTATTCTTCTTCAGTTTAAATCCATTTCCCCTTGTTTCCCCTTGTCCTGTCGCTGGACACTCTTATGAGAAGTCTCTCTCCAGAATTCCTGTAGGTTCCCTTCAGGTATTGGAAGGCAACTCTAAGGTCCCCTGAAGAAGGTGTCATCTTCAGGCTAAACAGCTCCTTCAGCCTCTCCTTGTAGCAGAGGTTCTCCAGCTCCTGGATCATCTTTGTGGCCCTCTTCCAGACTTGTTCCGACAGATCTATGTCTTTCCTATGGTGGGGACACCAGAATTGTCCCAGAACTTGAAGTAGGACATGACAAGTGCACAATAAAGGAGGAGAATCACCTCTCCGGATCTGCTGTCCATGCTCCTTTTAATGCATCCAAGGATACGGTTGGCCTTCTGAGCCTCATGAGAACGTTGCTGGGTCATGTTGATCTTCTCATCAATCAACACACCCAAGTCCTTCTCTTTAGGGCTACTGTCAATCCACTCTGTACCCAAAAAAGCAAAAAAAAAACCCCCAACAAACAAACAAAACCCCCTAAAAATATTATGTAAATCATTTTGCAGTTTATTGGCTCTTTTACGTAAATCAGAATGTGAGTAATCCATAAGGTTCAATTAAGGTGATCTTCTCAGTACTTGTCATGACACACCTGGACTACCATGTCCAGTTTTGGTACCCTCAGTTCATGAAAGATGCAGACAGATTGGAGACTGTGAAGAGGAAGACCGTGAAGATGACCAAAAGTGTAGAGAACCTGTGTTATAAGGAAAGACCAAATGAGTTAGGTCTTTTCTCTCTGGAGAAGAAAAGGTTCAGAGAGTACTTCATCACAGTATGTCAGTACTTAAAGAGACTAGTTGACTTTTTGTCTCAATATAAAAAATATTTTTTTACAGTGAGAACAAGCAATCACTGGAACAACGTCCTGAGGCATGTGGTAGAGTCTTTCCTCCAGGATAAACACATCCTGATCCTTCAGTCTGTCCTCACTGGGAAAATGATCCAGACAACTGCCGATGACAGTCATTTAGAGAAATGATTTGCAGACTGCAAAACACATGATTCTGAAGTTTAATGGTACTCATCATAGTCCTTCATTTGTAATGGTGGTCTTCAATCAAATATGATTCACGCTGAATCATACTGGAATGCATGAAGATTTCAAGAGCAATTATCTGGTTACACTACAGTAGCCCATATTTGTTCAGGTGTCTGAATAACTTCCCCTAATCCTTCTATCTTACTTGTCTGTATGTCTTAATCAAAAATAGAAATAATTTTTAATTTTTATAAAGTCATCAATGTCAATGGACTTTTTAAAAAAACCCTCTTTCAAAAATTGTTTAAATCATACTTGATTTACTTAATCAGTACAGAGATTAGGTTTTTTTCTGGTGCTATTTCTTTAATAATCCATCTTTTCTTCATGATTCCACATTGCCTTTTAATTTATTCTTAGAATAGTATTTCTTTATCTACATTTTTCAGTTGAGTTTTCTCAAAATGCCTTGTGGAACTCATCTCTGCAAGCCTGCAGTGTGACAAAGCCATTCTATTCACTTGAGCTCTAGCTGATGAACAGATGGGCAGAGAAGAGCTGATTTCATCACCTTCTACATGATCTCCAGAGAAATTCTCACTCTGGCTTCCTTCTGCTATTTCTCCTTCTTTGAAGATGGAAGTGTCACTGAATGATACCACATAAAATTGCTGTGAAGACCCAGAAAGTCCCAAAAGATCCTGAGCTCAGAAGACAAGGACCAGGAGGCAGATTAGTACCTATAAATGTGCATAAGAGAAAATATTCCAGTAGGGATTCACTAGGAAAATAGGAGATCGTTGACTCAGTTTCCTAATCCTAGGAATCAGGCATGTTTCTCCAGCACAAACTGAAATCTCAGTGCCAAAAATATGTTTTCCTGTGTATCCTGTTTATTTACCAAAGGGATTAAAGCTGTACTTTTCTTTGCTATGATACAAGCTTATCCTTAGTTATGGTGTACTCTCCATTAAGTAGTTTTCATTTATTCCTGTTGGCTGACAAATACAGGTTTTGACTAGAATTCTTGTCAGTGATTTCCTAGTGAAGCTGTTCATGTCCAGAAGTTGCCCAGGTGGAACATAAGCAAAGTGCGAGTGTAAAAGTGTGACTTATTTCTGCATTGAAACTATATATATTATATATATCTTGGGATATTACTATAAGTCATGTACCATCTGTTAACATCTTTGTGGTTTACCCTAGAGTTACATCATGGGAGACATGGAAAAATAAGAGCTTTCCCCCTGTCCTTTTACTTTTAAGCAGAGAACCACAGCATTTATACCTTGAGACATATATGAGGACAGCAGGTGCCAAAATAGAAAGGTATTATTCTGCCATGTCCCAAAATAGGAAGCTTTTAGCCTTGATTACCTAAAAGAATACAAGTAGAAATACTCTAGAAGGGCTATGGAGAATTAAGCAGACAATGAACCTGTGTCTTTTTCAGATTTTCTGCGCCTTGTCCTGCTGCTGCTATTGTTCTTAGACTATCTATGGCAACAATTAAGTTCCTTTGAAAAAAAGATGTCTTCCAGTTCTTTTGAAGTAACTGTTGAAAATGTGCTGATGTCAGTAGATGGTTGAAATCCTTGAACCATATCTAAGTCTCTGCCTCCATTATCATTATCTGTGAGGGTTTTTGTTTTGTTTTGTTTTGTTTTGTGGCTAAGTTGATCAGGCTGTGTACTTGGCCAGGAACTTCAACTAATGTTATTAACCTAACTTAATATAACTTTCAGTCTTGTTAAAATTTACCTTTTCATGGTGCATCCAGTCCTAAGGCAGGGATTTTTTTAATTTTTGCAAGGGATTTTTCTTTTTTATTTGGGGGGGATTTGTGTGATGAATAAATTTTGGGTTTGACTATGTTCAAAGAATGCTGAGGATTGTACCTTTAATAAACTATTCTTTGTGATGTACTATCAGAACTAAGGAATTCTTAAACTCAGTGATTTTTACTTGTTTAAAAAAATAAGTCAAAGAAAGACTGCTGACTGCTGGAAAGTCACTTAGAAAAAAAAAAAAAAAGGTGATATGAATAGAGTATCTTTGAAGTAGGGGGCAAAATCTCAACAAGTTCCTATGAAGTGAAAAGAGTTTCACCAGAGAATTTAAGAAAGTTTCATTTGTTCCACATAAGTCTACTGCAGTGCTCCCAGCTCATAAATACTAATGAAAGTTCTCTAAAAGGCAACCATTTCTCTTTGTTCATCTTCTTTCAACCACAAAGAGAGGGAAAAAAAAACCCCAACACATGCACAGAAAAAATAAAAATAAAAAATAAAAAATTGAGGAAAAAACTCCACCTTACAACATAAAAAAATTTACAAAACACACAGTGGAAACCAAAATTCCCATAATCAGAAGGAATTATAATCTCTGCTTGAGAGCATATCATTGAACATATGCATAGTAACCATAGTGTAATCATTTGTGAATAATATACAGTTTTTGAAAACTTTGGTTTTGGTTTGTTGCAAATGTAATGGTTCCTTTTGGTATCATTCATTCTTTGGAATGTAGTATTCAAGACAGCAGTGTGTATGTCATTTTTTCAGGTAAGAACTTTAAGAGATAAACGGCTATTTGAAATAAATGCTAACCAGCAAATTTGAATGTGAATAAAAATTAAGTTTTTTTTTTTTTTTTTTTTTTTTTTTTTTTTTTTTTTTTTAGGGCTGCACAGCCAGACTTCTAAAAATACTTTTTAATCCCTTTTTGGAAAGTTTACAGCTCATTTATGTGATCCATAATATTTTATTTGGATAAATTTAACTCAACCATGTTTTAAATATATATTGGTAGAACACAAAGTATGTTGCATCAGATTAAACAATACTATGCATAGAGCACAGAAAGGAATTCACTAGAAAACCTGAAAATAAAAATAGGAAAAATTAAACCAACTGTGTGTGTTTGTGTGATAAAGCTCAAGCTGGCCCCAATTTTGAGGCCTGTGCACAGTGCCTAGACGTTGTGGTATGCTTTTACTTTTTTTCCATAGTGATGTACAGTGAAAATCTGGATTCATAATTTCTTATACAGAAAAAGTCCAAGTGGCTATGTTGGACAAGCAAAAAAAACCACATCTCCCCTGCCTACTGTGTTCTTGCAGGTAAACCATTGCTACTTCGCTTAGCCTGCTAGCTGGAGCAAAACTTTCTCAGTTCTTCCCGTTTCCAAGGGAGTTTGTCTTTCAATCAGTCACTGTTCTCTGCTTTTTTCAGTAATCCTTCTCTTCTGACTGACATTCTGCTTCTTTCTGTTTCTCTCACATGATGTCTTATTTCTGCTGCATCCTGAAACATCTAGAATTATTTGCTCTTCCTGCATTTGCTCAGTTGTACCTAAGCAAAGCAAAAACAGCTCTCTCCCAGGATAGTTACCCTCAAGCCACAGCTGTATTGCAAGGAACAGAATGCAGCTGAAGACGAACAGATCAACCTTACAGAACTACACTCCTATACATCTGACCAGAGGCATGTTTCCCCAGCTTTAGTGTCACCATTTACACAAGAAACCTACTACGAAAACAGCTCTGCTCCAAGAAGTTTCTTGAGCGAATTATTTTCCTGTCACAAAACAGCTATTTAGATGTAAAATTGGTCAGGCTACCCCCTTGGCGCCTACCAGAACGTAAACAATAGGGAAATTAACATATTAGATAAGGAAAACTGTTTCTGGGAAACCTGTGAATGTCAAGCCCCATTCCGGGAAAAACTGTGAATTTCAGCAAGTTATGCAAACGAAGGCCCCCTCCTTCCTCTCCCCATTTTTCATTATAAAAATACCCCTGAAAAGAAGCCTGCCAGAACCCTGCGAGAAGCCTGCCTTCCAGCCTGCCAGCCCACAACACGGAGAAAGTCCCGGGTGAACCAGCGGGCCCGAAGGACTTCGCAGTAGCCTCGGACCGAAATCATGGAAGTCAAAGAAGCCTGCAGAGGGGCCTGCCCTGAGGGAAAAACGGAGCGGCGTTTTTTTTTCCTTCACACTGCTACAGCAACCGTGGTAACGAACTGGTCCCCGGTTCCCCTTAACCCTTAATTCTCTGTGTCTTCCCTAAAAAATAAATCCTCGTAACTTGTTTAATTTTTAAAACGTGTTAGCCTGCAATTCTATGCGTCGTCTCTGAAGCAGAGGCTGAGATTTCCTCATAAACAAAATATTAAAATAATAACTTGGATCATGACAAGAGTCTTCCAGATTGATTTTCTGAAATTCTACCCACTCCCTCTCATTGTCTATTAAGCTTTCCTCATTTCCTTTACACCCACCATCCCTTCTTATATGTTATTCATTCTGCACGTGGTTCTGAACATATGGTTTAAATGGCTATGGTACTGAGGAATTGTCAGACACTTTACTAAATAAAGTATCCTTTACTAAGGACTCTTCCTTAGATATCAAACAGACAATCTATCAAAGTTATTTTCCACTGCTATAAATTCAAATTATTTTATTATATGTCAAGCAGAAACCTATCGGTTTTCTTGACACTTCAACTTGTTCATCAATCTAATATTGAAAATTTACAAGGGAAAAAAATTTAAACCAAGTAAACAAGGTGCCAAACAGATTGACAATTGTGACGTCAGAGCTATTATGATTTTTAAAACAAATATTATGAATATTGAAATGTAATAAAATCGATTTTTACTTTAATTCAGAATATTTTTTTCCATAGTTAGAATCAACCTTTGCTATGCATTTGCAAGGGTTACTTGCATTTAAAAAACAACAGAATGGGGCTTGGGTGTGGTTTTTCATATA
Source organism: Florisuga fusca (assembly GCA_038090715.1). Classification (NCBI taxonomy): domain Eukaryota; kingdom Metazoa; phylum Chordata; class Aves; order Apodiformes; family Trochilidae; genus Florisuga; species Florisuga fusca. The sequence continues at coordinate 66,967,364 of JAAWXA010000002.1, forward strand.
AAATGAAAAGAATTGTCTTCCTACAGAAGGAAGTAGAGACCTTAAAGGGAACAACAAAAATGCCCTCCTGTAAACATATGTTTTTATTTTTATTTTTTAAGGAAAAATAAAAGAAATCATGGACATTTTTTTTACTAGAAGAAAAAAAAAAAGATATACACCCTTTCACCACAGAAGTTTAAGTAAGGTACTACTGTAGAAACACAGTGGGGGAGTAAAATCTGTTCATGGCAGGATAGGCAGGCATACTGTGAAGAATACAGCTACAGTTAAATGTGGAGAAGTTTTATTTCAGGTAGTCCACAGGAAGCTATAATGTTCTTTTTCTTAGGGAGAAGTGGGAGGACCACAACAGAAGGGGACTCAAAGAAAGTGAGCTTTTATTAATGAGGTTATGGCTAAAGTATGAATTTTGTTCTTTAAGCTACAAGGTAAGTCAAAACCTATATTTATAATGTGCTGGCTTTTCTCTGCTGACTATTCAGCCTCATATTCTAAGCCATCCTACATGTGACTTGAGTTACCCCATTTTAAGAGGGTAGCTTTAACGTGTTGTAAATCTGATCTCTAGCCCATCTAATAAGACTCTGAGGCTTCAGAAGGAATATGTCTGTGGCTAGGTGTGTTATAAGAGGAACAACAGAAGGTGTTGGGGCAAAAACCAAGAGACAACTTTTATTACAGTACACGAATATGGATTAATTACATCTCAGCTAATGCAAATATTATCTAGGAATGTTATACTTTTCTACAAAATGAAAAAGCAGATTAAAGTCAAATGAAAAATTTCACAAAATAGTTTTCAAAAGTAAAAACACCTCATTAAAGAAAAAAAATTAAAGTTTGTAGGTTTTGTAGCTATATATTAAAGAAAAAAACATAGTTTAGCATTTCACTTTAATCCAAAATTTATCTCTGTTTCATAAATACAAGTGTAGTGGCTCAATATCCTAAATCTAAGCAATCCATTTTCTTTTTTCTTGAAAAAATTCTGCACTAACAACAGTGAAAACCAGTATATTATTCCTCTTAAACATTCCAAAGAGACTACACTTTGGGCAAACCAGAATTATCCATAAAAGATTACTTTATGCACTCTTTCAGTAAAGTTAAACAGCGATCATGCTCACAGATCAAAATGGGATACACAATGTACATAGTCACTTTTTTTTTGTTTCCTTAAGACACAGGAAGACAACATCAGATGAAATGGTACCAATCTGGCAGTGCCGGTATTAACCACAGATTGCAAACATAAACACATCAGAAAGTGTCACATAAGTAACTGTAACCTCTGAAACATTGGCACATCAGTGAAATAATGAAAACAATATATTGGGAGTTACAAAAGCATTCAGCAGCACAGTATCTCAATACCATTTCTCTGTTAAGGTCTATGCACACACGAAAACCCATGACATGCTGAACATGAATACTTCTGGTTAGTTGAGTTCAGGTGAGTTACAGTAGTTCAGACAGGCTGAAGTAGAGAGGAAGACAATTACACATGAAGCCCATAGTCCATACTTGGTACAATGTAACTTTTTGTAGCACTTTATGTTGATTTGTCAGTTTTTATAAAGAGTTGATGGTGATTTCCAGTTTAATAGAGTCCTTACTTACTGATTATCTTTTAGTACATGAATTTTAGAGCATTTTTTGATAATTCAGTTTCTGTATTCTAAATATAAAGTGTGTGAAGGCCATATTATATGCCTCAGTGTCTTGATTTATTTTTTTAATCCTATAGAAATAATAGTTCTTGTTGTTCACCTACATTTTTGTCTCATGAAGTATCCAAGGTGGTTGTTAATCTTTCTCATTTTCTAAGCAGACCATAAAACCACATCGACTCATTCTGTCAGCATTCATTGTATTTTCTGTCTAAATTAGAAGCTCTTTGTTCAAATTAAACACTTCTCATGGTTTCATAGGGCAACTCCTACTACCTTTGCAAGGAAATAACTCACACTTCAAGATCAATGGGACTACACCTGTAATTGCATCCCAGTTGACAGAAAAGCTGCACCACTTGGTTTTTTGCATTTTAATAAAAGTCATAAATATTGATTTTTCTCTTCTGAAAATTAGTTTCACTGGAGCCGTCAAGGGCTAATGTAAATTAGCCATTTAATTCCTGTGAAATCAAAACTACTCTCAGAACAGAGACAGGCCACATAACAAAATAGGAGAACATATGCCTTCTACTGGTGAATTATAAAGAAAAATCAGAGAGAAATTTGAAAGAAATGTCTTGTAGTATTCCAGGATATTGTTGTTTTCTTAAAATTTATTCTACTTATTAGAATCATGAGTTATTTCCTGTATATATTGTAAAACTTCAAAATGTGAGCTTTGATGAACAGCAGGCTAATACGAGTGATGTGATGAATGGAAAATTGACTAGAAAATACAAAATTAAATACAGGGCTAAAATAATACTTTTCCTTAATTTTCTGTGTGGATGAAAATGATCCACAAGAACACTGCCTCTTAAAATAGATGTTCAGAATTCCTATGGTGTAATAAAATAACCCCTTACAACTGCAATAAAGACATAGGTTTCTAGGGCAATTGTACAATTTAATCATAATTGTATGATTAAATATTATGTGTAATTCTAGTTAGTCAGTCTAGTTGGATGTTGAGAAGCAAAGTGAGCCTTAACTGTGGGGCATGGGGCAAACAGATCTTCACTTGTATACTCTAGCAGACAGAGGGCTGAGAAGGGGTAGAGAAATTTTTTATAAATATGTAGGAATAGCCATCAAGAGGTTACAAGAAAGGAAGAGTTTGACTTAACAGGGCTGTGAGTTCAGGACGAAAATGAATAATTTGCACCTAAGAAAGTGAGTATGCACCCTGGATGAACAGCTGTGGTTTGAGTCTGCATAGACACCCAGAATCTGGCAGACAAATACTGGAATGAGAATCTTTACCCTGAACCATAAAAGGCTGAAATGGGGTTGGAAATTGAATGAGAAGTTTCAGAACAATCTCTCTGTAAGTGCAATAAGGTCAAGAAATCTAACCTGTTTGAAGACGACACTTTCTGTGAAAAAGGATTATATGAGGATTATATCCTCTCTCGAGGAGTAGTAAAAACTAGTGTGTTTTCTATAACCCTGTCACCGTTTCTTTCTCAGTCTTTATAGATTCAGTCTATACTTTAGAAATACCACAGCCTTTCCCAATGGAAGAAATCAGGAGACAATTCTGTACTTTATCTCTAACAAAAGAACTAAAGTGTTAGAAAATAAAATAGCTGACAGCTGACAGAACATCTCTAGATTTTTTCCCTATCAAAGGACAATCATGTGTGGTGTCTAAGAGCTCACCAAAAATTAGCTCTGAAGAAACACAGAAATCTCATTGCATTCCATTTACAGATAAAGTCACACATCAGAATAACACATATAGCACATCCAATATCTGAAAAGTATTTGAAAGTAAATTTCTAAACCTTAGCACTTTAAAATTGGATAGTCAGTTTTACTTGATACTGCAAAGTTTCTTGGTATTTGGATAAGAAAATTTCCTGTTTCCTGCTTTTGGGAGTAATTTCACTTAAACGTATGGAGCACATAATGGAAATATTGTGCCCCCTCTCTGGAAGTGTTCAATGCCAGGTTGGATGGGGCCTTGAGCAGCCTGACCTACCTAGTGGTAGGTATCCTTGCCCATAGCAGGGGGGGTCGGAACTAGATGACCTTTAATGTCCTTTCCTAAGCACTCTGTGATTCTACCATCCTCATCCATTTTTGAGGCATTCTACGCAAACATAGGATAAAAATTAAATAGTTGTATCAGATTCAGATGCTTTAGAGTAATTTCATCAAGAAATATTTAATATTGGAAATATTTATAGTAAAGTGTATTGGAGGTTTATTAACATTTTTGAATTTGAGGGACATTATAGCAAACAAAGGTATTTTTTTCAAAATATATCATCAGCTACATAATGAACATTTCTGAGTGAGTTAGTCCTTGAAAACATATTGTACCTTAGTGCTAGGTAGATGATCACTAAAGGATGATGGAAGTTGAATGAAAATGGTAATTTTTTAAATTTTTTCAAATTCCAAAAAGTATATTAATGAATAATAGTAAAAGCATTTTTACTTATATCAGAAGAAAATAATATAAAAATTAGAAGATGTTTTCTCTCATCTACAAAATATCAAAATACAGACTCAAAAAAGAAAATCTGCTTGTCCGTCTTATATGATAAAAACATACTGGAAAAAGGAGGAACACAGGAATATTTATATTACAAGCTCTCCAAGTTTAAGAAGCTAGTGGCTCAATGAGAGAGGTATCTAAAGATTTTGAGACAGAAACTTCTGAAAAGATAAATGAAAAAAGTCATGCCTGAGTAAAAGGGATGGAAAATAAGAATTTACTGGACATACATATAATTTATTTGTCCTTGGCTAGTAGAGATTTAATAGTCCTTAGAACTAATAGCCAAGCATGTTGAGGTCATCTGGCATTTTTGTGAAATGAGTGAATGAATAAATATCTTTTGTTGCTCTTTCTGTTTTTTCTTCCAAGCAGAATACCATGAGCCTGGGTAGAATTCTGTTAGCAACAAAGCTTTTATTCTTCTTTGAGGTAATAGGGAAAGGGAGAAATAAGCAAGAATTAAGGATTTATTACAAAATAATTTTGTAAGCATTACTCAAAAAAAAAGAAACACATGCACACACAGATCCCCCCACCCCCCCCAAAAAAAAAAAAAAAAAAAAAAAAAAAAAAAAAAAAAAAAAAAAAACAACAACAAACAAAAAAGAACAAGAAAACCACTTTTTTCTTGTGGTTTAGAAGAAACCCTAAAAATCTTAAACATGTTACAGACATGTCCAGTTGTTTCCAGGAGTTGTTCTGCTCCCAGTTTGCCACTTTTCTTACAGTTAAGAATATTTTCTTTTAAATAATAGGCAACTCTGCCATGTAGTACCCTAGGGTATAGAGGGGAAATTTCTTTCCTTGGCAAGAACTAAATCTATTCAGGAAGATAAGTTATGTTCATGCAGGTAAGGCTACAAACAAAAGGAGAAAAGCAAAGGGAGGAACTAGGAATCTGGAACTCAAAGATAGATGGTTGAGCAGATGATCAAGGTGCAGAGAGGAAGGCATCAAGAATGAAAAAGACAGCTATGCTCAGGGGAAGAGCAGCATTGTCAGAATACCATGCAAAAGAGAAATCTAACAATGACATATCTTGAAAATATATAATCAGAACTGTCCTCATTTTCTTTTCATCCAGTGTAGTTTCTTTGAGAATTTTTATTTAAAAAAACTAGGGAATTCAACTACCTATTCTAATAAAACCTGGCTTTTCCAAATTTAAAGCTTTCTTGGTCTATTTCAGGAGCTCATTCTAAAGAGACAGTCTAGACATACCTACTTCAAAGCTCTGGACAACTTGGGGTGCTAACGCAAGCAGATATATTGCTTGGACTAGTGCATACATCCAACTCAAATTAAATTTAGAGTGTTCCGTGGAACACTTGAACAGAAATTGTACTCCTGTATGAATAAGTTTGATGATATATCAGCTGCAAAGTGCAGATTCTGGCACTGACGTCTGCTAGGATCATTACTATTCCTTTCAGGGTAACACCTACCAGTGGCAGCTAATGCCATTGGTCTCTATCAAAACAGTTATGTCAAAAGGTCACCACTGATAATGTTTCACCTACAAACTCTTCTGCTTTGGGTGACAAAGAAAAGCATCTTGGTGCCTGTCCAGCTCTGGTAAAGGGATGTGGGAGGGAAAGCAAGAGAATGGGTGATAAGACAATGGGTACAAAGTGGACTGTGCAAGATCAGCACAAAAAGAAGCACAGGAATACCATGGAGATATCCGTGTCAATTGTTTGGTGTGATTTACAAGCCCATACTACCATGGAATTGCTATGACACCCATCAGTTTCATTGGATCACTGAAAAGACCATAGAGACTTCAGTGAAGAATTTGGGGAGGGGGGTTCTTGGAATATATTAACTGTTGGAATATTTATTGTCATTATTTCATGGAGTTTTCAGTATGTTGACTATAAAATGATACAAATGACTCTAAGCATTTGTGTGTCAGTTTCTATTACATAGTTATTCAGCTTTTATAGAGTGACAGGAATCAAATATTATAACCAAAGAAAACAAATCTAAATAATCATTAGAAGTTAAGATACAAAGGTGTAACATGTGAACTACTAATTTGAAATTAATTTTAAAAGTTTCTTATTTTGTACAAGAGAAGGGACCAGAAGCCATTAAAAGAAAAACAAAAAACTGCAAATAAAAAGCAAATGTAATTTGCCAGAACTTTATAATCTGTTTGAATAATATCTTATGGTATATAGACTAAAGCCACAGTTCTACAGGAACAGTTGAGCGTACAGATGTTTGTTTACTTATTGTGGAGAACTATGAAGAAAAACCTTTTTTTTTTTTTTTTTTCAAGAAAGGGCTCACCTACAGTAAGAAATTAGCTCATATAACTGGAAATAGAAAATGCAATAATTTTGATAACTGACAGTAACTTTGAAAATGTTAACATTGTTTTAAAACACTGTATTTAATTCCAAAGAGGAAAATGGTTCAGGTCTCACATTTCTTCTCCCCAGAATTGTAGTTTATGGCCCCAAAACATAGCCATGGTCAATACAGATATGCCATTGATGCATAGAATAGAGGAAGCATCAGTTACTTTAAAATCTAGCCAGTGAATCCTGCTACAGAAGAAATGCCAGGATAGGGTTGGAAAAAGAGGAGTAAGACAACCTGTGAAGTCTCTGGAATGTCAAACGTCTGCAAGAATATGTAGATTGAAGTATAACAGTAATATATGTAATTTACAGGGAGAGGCCAAGGAATGGGAAACAAGGAGAATGTCAAAGTTTCAGATTGTTGTAAGCCTTAAGAATAAAGGCTTAACAAGAATAAAGTTTAAAGAATAAAGTTTAGCAATAAAAGACAATGCTAATTCAAATAGAACTAATATGAACACACATATATATATACATACATGGTTCCTTTGCTCCTAGTTTTCATCTCTTTATTAAGACACTGTATATGTGGAATATTTTCTACAAACATATCTATCTATACAGAGATATAAAAATTTGTTTAAGAAAGCTGCATGCATACAAGAAAATATATAAATGGATAAATAGTTTGAATATGTGTGTACCTTATTCAACAGTTTCTTCTTTTATTTTTTTTGGTATCTGTCTAACTAGAAGCAGACCATTTATTTGGGTCATCTGATTGCTCATCCCTAATATAGATAAGGTTGCAGAAGAATTTTTATTCTAATGCACTATAAAGATAAGAGAAGTTTTACACAGGGATGGCACCAGCAGTACAACTTTTCTGAGTAAAAATCCAATTTTTTATTTTTCCACTGGTATCAGCCCATTCCCAGTCTTTAGAAAAATGTAGAAGTTTTCTTAGCATTTCATAGTTTCTTCAGATTACTATTTACTAGAATAATGTTTTTCCAAAATAAAAGTGAAAGTAGTTGTGTTACTGACCAAAAAAAAAAAAACCAAAAAACCAAAAAACCAAAACAAAACAAAAACTAAAAAAAAATACTAAATAAATATTGACAAGTCAACAGATTGTAATATCTTTCAGTGTTCCAAAGGGGAAGCAGTGCTTGGAACATTCAGATGAAAACATCCATTGAATTGGAGAAACTTTGTTGACTTAAGTATCAGTTCGTGCATATGAATTAGGTAGTACTTGCAGCTTTCACCAATGTAGATGTATACTAAAAACACAAGTAAATTCTGGCTTTTCAGAAGTCATCACGCATAGCTGTAAAGCACAGTAAGCAATAGAAGTTCAATTTCATTATCTGAGAATTAAATACAAGTTTGATAAATTGCTATTGGCAGCGAAGAGCAATCCCTTGTTGAAATCTTTCTACTTATATCCATGAGAGTTCAATCAGGCAATCGAGTTGACTTATGGGGAAATTTCCAGAGAATTTGCCTAGTTTTACAGCTATCATGTGATTGCTAGGAAGACTGTTCAGTCTCCTGGGTTTTACTTTTTCAGTGTGGAAAGAGAGGATTCACGCCACGTGATCATTTCTATTGTGTCCATGAACCATTGTAGCAACTGTGCATGTCTTTCAGATCTGTGCATGTATATCAGTTGAAGTCTCAGATCAATTGTGCTATTGAAACAATGTGGGAGCTAAACTTAAGTAAATTAACATTAAGCAAGGAGATTAATTTCTTGCTTAAAAATATTTATTTCTGGTTGCTTGTTCTTACTTTACACACTTACTTGATATGGTGAACTTGGCAGCATCTAAATCACTGTCAGGGTGCAGCAAGGGCTGGTTGCACCCTAGGAGACAGGAACCTGGGAGCCCAGAGTGATCCCTGGGAACCTGGTGCCCCACTGACAGGCCCTGTCCCTCAGGGTCTGACCAAGAGGACAGAGACAAGTGTTGTAACGGGGTCTATTGACACCCTCAGGCACTGCAAGTGGCCTACCAAGGACAAAATATGACAAGAATCGGGAGACCAGGCCAGCACTAGAGACATGGCTGCAGCCAAGGTCCAAGGCCTATCCACGGAAAACAACAGAGGATGGGGTTTAGCCCAGGCACTCCAAGTGCATCAATGCAACAGGAGTTAAGGGTCCAGGATAAGCTGAAATAGGTCTCCTTGGTCCATGTGCAGGGGCCAGGGGAGGCCGCAGGGAATGATGGGCAGGGACAGTAAGGGATGGTAGTTCCCTCAAGTCCTCAATCATCCTCAAAGCAATGGGCTCACCTTTTTGTTTATTTTAATGTGGTTTATGGCACTTTTCAGACACACCACTCCAGGGTGGAGGAAATTTGCCATTCCCATCCCAAAACTAGGCAGCATTCCTTAAGAGGTCAGCTGCTGGAAGCAGCTATTGGCAAAGCACTGCAAAACTGGTATGTAATTCAGACAAATGTTGTTCTGTAGCTTGGTCAGCTCGGACTGTGGGCAGAATGAGATATAAATTCATAAATAAAAGCCCATATGGATATATCCACTCAGTTGCAAAAATATTATTATTGATAACAGTGAACTCAAGAACACAGAAAGGGGCAGAAAGCTCAACTAATGTTTACAGAACCTTGCATGCAAACGTCTCCCAGGCTCCCCTTTTGAATGCACTATTTTCTTCTTCACTCATATTAGTCCCAAAGACAATGCAAAGGTGATAAATTCAGTCTGCTTGCTAGCATATAGTGCCTCCTGAGGGAACTAGCAGATGAAGTTGCAAAGCTGCTTTGCATCATATTTAAAAGGTTGTGGATGTCCAGCAAAGTTCTGACTGACTGGAAAAGGAGAAACATAACTCTCATTTTAAAAAAGAAAAAAAAAAAAAAGAAGACCAGGGAAACTACAGGCCAATAGGTTTTACCTCTGTGCCTATCAAGATTACAGAGCAGATTCTCCTGAAGGATCTTCGAAGACACATGGAACATGAGGAGGTGGTTGCTGGAAACAAACATGGCTTCACCAATCATGCCGGAACAATCTGGTAAGTTTTTACAATGGCATCGCAGCATTGGTGAACAAGAGAGGAGCAACTGACTTCATGTACCTGGGCTTGTGCAAAGCATTTGACACGGTAGCACACTACATTTTGTTCTCTAAACTGGAAAGATTTAGTTCCATCCATTGATGGATAAGGATATTGTCAAGATGGTTGCACTCAAAGGGTCAGTGGTCAATAGCTCTTTGTCCAAATGGAAACCAGTGATGAGTGGCATTCCTCAAGGCTCGGTGGAACCGCTTCTGTTTAACATCTCTGTTTCAGAAATGGATGGTGGAAGTGAGTGCACCATCAGCAGTTTTGTGTGGTTTGGTTGACAAGCTGAACAGAAGGGTACCTATGTAGACTGACCTATACAGGCTTGTATATTACTGAATATTGTGTAAGCCCCCCACACGTGATAAACACTCTGAGATGAAGTACCATTACACAAAAATGCAGACATCCTGTTATAAATAAATCTTGATAAATACACACATTGGAGACAAGGGCAGGGGGAGAAGAGAGAGACAAATGAGCAAGCACATATAAAACCAACCAAATATTATTTTTTTCATCCGAGCTAAAGTTCAGAGAACTTGTAGAGTAATATCAGTGTAAACCATCAGTAACTGATAGAATTATTTTGGCATAAAATTACTGCAAAATCAGAATGGAGCTCAAGGTGTTTATGGACCATTACTTTTTAGGAAAACAAGCATCTCCTCTTTATATTTCCAGGTAAATGTTTACCTGAAAGCTGTCTGAAATTTTGCCAGCTATTTGATTCAACTTATTTAACATGCACTTCTTAAAAAGATACACCTACAGGACTCAAGCAGCTCTGACAACTTCTGCACCAGTGAGCTACATAGTCTCTGTGGGGGAGGCAGATTGACATTGATACATCCCAGGAAAGAATGATTCTTTCAGAAATGTTAGTGTTTCAGAGCCCCCCCTTTCCTCGGCACACAAAAATGTAACATATAACAGATTTTTCTCTTCTCTGTGCTATTTGCAGACTGCCAAAAAATTTATGATATTACCAAAATGACTAAGAGTAACACTTTAGATGGTTGGGGTCATTACATAAATCAAAAAAATGAGTGGGTTCTCTATCAGCACGAACTTAATGAAACCTCATGCTGGATTCACCTCAATTATTTTCACAACAGAAAAAAAATTCAAGCCAAGTTTTATGGAAAAGAATTTGAGGTCTGCCAAGTTTCTACTGAAAATTACTTCTTTATGCCTCTGAGCAATCATCTATGTTTTTTATTCCTAAAAGAATGAGTGGAAGCACATCAAGTTGGAAGCTTACTTAGGCTTATTCTTAAACTTTTCTATTGAGAGTCTTCCTGTCCACAGATACTTATGGATTCCTCTCTTGGGGCCTTACATTTACCTGTAAGAATGTATTTTACAGGAATTCTGCAACATGTTTGAGAGGTTTCCTAAGTAATTCAAAGAGCAATGATGACCTTCTGCAGTTACATAAGTATAAATGAAATAATTTTAAATTTAACCAAAACACTTGAATTCATATAATCAAAGTAGATGCAAAGATATGTGCTTTTTTTTCCATCAAGGAATTTTTTTTTCTCCTCTTCTAGGTGGGTGCCCTAGTGGCAGGAGACATAGAGAAGACAGAGTTACTGAATGTCTTCTTTGCTTTGGTCTTTTCTGCTAAAAGTATGAAGAGAAATTACCCCTGAAAACTGAAGAAAAATTTGTTGATTACCTGTCTACTTTATGCTTGTTGTCATCACCTTTCCCATCTTATTTACCAAGGAAGCTAATTTTTATTTAAACTTTCTTTTCTAACCAGTGTACCCCAAAAACCAAACAAAACTAAACAAAACTAAAAAAAGAAAACAAATAAACAAAACCAATAACAACAACTATAAAAAAACAAAAAGGCAAAACACAAACCAAACCCAAAACCTTATTATTATTTGCATCCTTTCCCAAATTCAGCTCCAACTGTGCCTTAGCTTTCCTGGACTCATTTTTAAACATCTGGGTAGCATCCATATAGTCTTTCGCACGACATACATCTCTGGTTACCCTGCCTGCAAATTTCATTCTTACACTTTTGTTTGATCAGGAGGTCATTACTGAGCCACTCTGGTCTCCTCCTGACCTGATTTCTTACACAAGGGAATCAATAGATTTTGCACTCCAAGAATAATGCTCTTAAAGAGCTGCCAGCTCCTTACTCTTTCACCCTCCTCAGAAAAGGAAAATAATTTAATTTTTCTTCCTATGTTTGATAGTTGACAAGGGCCTGGCTTACTAAAATTTTCATAAATCCTCTGGGATTGGAGACTCAAAGGCCCTAGTCAGGAACGTCATGATTCTGTTTCCAACAAGAAACTGCATCTTTAGAAGGTTACATATATTCATCTTGCTTAAGATATTTTGGGCAAGATAACAAACTTCCTGCATTTTTAAAATTACATTTTCCAGAAACCACAGTAAACTGGCCTTTTTTAAAAAAGAAGGAATGCCACCAAAAATAAAAGTCTGTGTTTTTTTTTTTTTTTTTTTTTTTTTTTTTTGCAGATCAAAATAGTGCAAGTGAGATTCACTTAGGAAGAAGAGTTTCTTAAGAAAAAAAAAATCATCTCAAGTTTTACAGTTTCAACACTCCTGAAGGAAATAGGTCTTACAACAAAGCAATGAGAATACTCCACAATGTTTCAGGCTAGAATTTGTACATTTACTGAAATTCTTTTTACTCATAGTCGCTAAGCATTTTATAACAGGGAGAAATAATGTTTTAAAGATGTTTCAGCATTTCTTTTTCTGCACATTTGAAAGCATCTGAATGCAATAATTTTCATTGTTTAAAATACCACTCAAGGTTTTTTTGCAATCTTTCAGTGACCTCAAATGAAACCTCTGGTGCATCCATTTTATTCTCACTGAAAAGGTCCTGTAAATATCAGGTGCTAGATGGGAGCTTCTCTATATCATATTTAAGGATTTAAAATACCAGTAGGGTAGGCTCCGTAGAAGGTGGTCTATCAAAAACAAGATTAAAAAGAAAATAGTCCATTAAAAATTCCAAGTTAGCAATGTTCCTTTAATCCTGAGATATTCAAACTGAATTCATTAGACATGTGTATAATAAAGGCTTTTGATAGCCAGAAGGACTTTCTTTTGTGCTCCTTGAGGCTTTAGAAAAACAAGTAGATGTGTTGATGAATCCTGCTTTTTTCCAGACTTCTTTCACTAGTTCCAAAACCATTTTTCTGGCTTCACAGCTTTCTAGTTAGCAGTAAAATTTGTAAAATGTGATCAGCTCTGATCAGAATATGTAGCTTTATTAGAATAGTTTAGACAGTATCCTTTGTCCACTGTATCTTGTAAGCTATATCTTTAACAAAACTTTTCTCTTAAGTTACAGGCTGTGGAATAATTGCAATAACTGTTAGAAATGACCCAGATTGCATTAGTACTTTTTAAGTAAAGGTACAGTATTTGGAGCCTGTGGAATGTGGCCAGTGTACCATGACTACCATAGATGTAGCATTATCAGGGGTACTCAGTGTGCTAACTCCACAAGAAATTGCATTGTGTGGAGTGGAGATGCTGCAGATACACTCTGTTGCAAAAATACTAATGAATTGCACTTTTGATACCCTGGGCCTACAACCTGCCACCCTTTGGAAAATGCTGTTCCTGGAGTGTACTTTTGCTCATTATAATCTAAAATTTCTTTACTCGTTTTAACTCAACAGATGCTGAGCTTAAGATGCTCTGACTGTTTTGCAGCACTGCACACTCCGAGGCTCAGGGTTTTTTGTTCACACATAAACATATTTGAGGAGCAATATAAATTCTCTAATGACTTTCTGGCTTGTGGATGCCTCTAAGGCTGCAATCTGGTTGCAATTACACAAGTGGAGAGTTTCTTGCATTGGGTAACTGACAAATGCAAGTTTAGGCAAATACATTTGCCCAAGTCAAGGATCTGGGTCAAAACGAGTATTTGCAAATTCTTAATATTGGATGTGAGGCTTTTTCAGTTGCAGGGTCTGATAAACTGCCTTGGAAAACAAAAAAGACCCTGCTAATGTAAACAAAATCAATACATAAGGCCCTAAACCCCATTATCTTAAAGCACATTCAATCTCTCCAACTCCTGTGTTTGGAAGTTAATAAACATGACAGCACAGTAATCATATTTCTTAGGAGAGCCTGTATCTAGAGGAAAAAAAAAAATCATAGAATCATAGAATGTTTAGGGCTGGAAGGGACCTTAAAGGTCATGTAGTTCCAAGCCCCCTGTATGGGCAGGGAGACCTTCCACTATGTACTGTTGCTCAAGGCCCCATCCAACCTGGCCTTGAACACTTCCAGGGAGGGGGCAGCCACAACCTCCCCGGGAAACCTGTGCCGGTGTCTCACCACTGTCACAGGAAAGAATTTCTTTGTAATGTCTAACCTAAATCTCCCCTCTTCAAATTTTAAACCATTTCCCTTTGTCCTCTCACTACACATCCATGTAAAAAGCCCTACCCCAGCTTTCATGTTGGCCCCCTTTAGATATTGGAAGGTCTCTACAAGGTCACCTCAGAGTCTTCTCTTCTCCAAGCTGACCAAGCCCAATTCTCTCAGCCTGTCTACATAGCCTGTTCTTTTGATGCAGCCCAGGACCTAGTTGGCTTTCTGGGCTGCAAGGGCACAGTCAGCTCATGCTAAGCTTCTGGTCCACCACCACCTTCTTCTCAGGGCTGTCTGCAATCCTTTCTCCCCCCAACCTGTAATCATGCATGGGATTACCTTGGCCCAGGTGCAGAACCTTGTACTTGGCCTTGTTGAACTTTGTTCAGTTTGCACAAGCTTACTTCTTGAGCCTGTCAGGGTCTCTCTAGAAGGCATCCTTTCCCTCTTTGCTTCTGCTTTCCTAATCTGATCTCTTGCTTCTCTGACTACTTCTGCATACTGCTCCCAGGGTATCTGTCCTTGCTTCCATCCTCTGTAAACTTTGTTTTTACCTTTAAGTGTGTCCAGCTGTTCACTGCTCATCCACGCTGGCCTCCTGGTGCTCCTACCTGCCTTCCTCTTCATTGGAACACACTGGTCCTGGGCATGCAGGAGGTGATCCTTGAATATGGATCAGCTTTCCTGGGCTTCTTTCCCATCCAGGGCTTTACGCATTCTACCCTACTAAGCAGATCCTTGAAGAGACTGAAGTCTGCCCTTTTAAAATCAAGTGCTATCAGCTTACTTCACGCTTTCCTCGCAGCCCTATGGATCTTGAATTCTACAGTGTCATGGTCACTGCAGCCTACTCTTCCATTAACTTTTCCACTGCTCATCAACCCATCTCTGCTAGTGAGAACAAGCTCTAGCAAAGCTCCTTTTCTGGTTGATTCATCTGCCATTTGCAGGAGGAAGTTGTCATCAATGCACTCAAGGAACTTCCTGGTGTGTTGGTTCTTTGCTGTGTTGTCCCTCCAGCAGATGTTGGGGTGATTAAAGTCCCCCATGAGAACCATGGCTTGTGACTGTGAGGCAACTCCTATCTGTCTAAAGAGGGCCTTTTCCACTCGATCATCCTGGTTGAGTGGCCTGTAGCAGACTTCCACTATGATATAACTTGCCCCTGGCTTCCCTTTAATCCACAGGGTCTCTGTCAGCTCCTCATCCATCCCTAGGCAGAGCTCCATGCCCTCCAGCTGGTCATTGATGTAGAGATCAACACCCTCTCCTCTTTTGCCTTTCCCGTCCTGTCTAAACAGCGGATACCCAGCCACCCCCACACTCCATTCCTACAGCTGTCCTACCACATCTTGGTGATACCAACAACAGCATAGCCCTGAAAGCAGACAGACGTGTAACACGTCTTGTTTGTTCCCCATGCTTTGCATTTGCATAGAGGCATAGAGGTGTCCCCCCTGCCCTTGCTGGCAGGGCTTATATCTATCTCTACACAGGCTTTCCTGCTGGCCTCTTCCAGGCCCAGGGAGTCTGTCAGTGGCTCTGTCCTCAGTGGGGTAAAAACTTCTCTTGAGCTGAACTATTGGTTTTGCCCCTAGAGCCACCATGCCATACCTAGGCTCATCTCTAGTGGTCACAGTTTTATCCCCTTCCCCCTTCAAACATGGTTTAAGGCCTTGTTGATGAGCCCTGGCAACTCCCAGCCAAAAATCCATTTCTCTCTTCTGGATAATTCTGCACTGCACAAAATAGATAATTTTGGACCAGTAAAAATGTTCATGTATTGCCTGGAATTTTAAATTTCACCTTAAAAATCCCCTCATCTTTGAGATTCATGCACATGAAGACATAATTTTCAAATGCAAATATTGTGCTTATTGGATATAAAATAAGTATTAAAGCAGATTATCTTTTATTCATGCTAGAAAAGATAAAGTGCAATTGAGTATGTGCCATTGTGATAAGTATGTGGTGATGTTAATGCAAGTATCTAATGAGGTCTTTTCCTTTCATTACCTGTTGATCAGGTAAATGTTTTCAGGATTTTTTACTGGTTGGTTGGTCCTTTGGGGTTTTTTTCTTTAAAGAAAATGCTGTAAATGCTGTAAAAAAGAACAGCATTTTCTTGGTTATAAAATATTTTTAGAAAACATTGTGATTACACTAAAAAGGCTAATATGGGATTATTTTTTATTGTGTATAACTCAGTTTGGATTTTTTTTTTTCCTAGAGCAAGTCTGTCTTGACCTTTTCACTTAACCTTTAGAAAGAAGGTGGTTTCAGATATGAAGCTATATAGAAATACGTACCATACTATGAATTTACACCTGGATTTAGTTTTTCCAGTATTTTTTATTTCAGTTTCCACATTGTTCTTTCTTACAATACAGAACACTATGGAGTGCATTTTATATTTTTTTTTTAATTTGCCTGCTTTTGGTGCTGTGTGAGGATGACTAATAGATCTTCATACAATATATTTTTTTTTTACAACTTGCTTCCCAAAACCTAATCCAGGCTTACAAGCATTTGCAGATAATATTCAACTGTCTTTCAGGGAGCAGTTGTTATTTTCATACCAGGATATTTTATCCAGCTACCAGGTTTGGCAAAAATTCTTAAAATGTCATGCTGCAGGGGTGTACAGAAAACAGTATATAGGACCTGTCAATTGTCTCTGCTTCCTGCCAGGTAGAACAGAAGTATCAGTTGAAAACAATCTTTTCTCATCTTAACAAAACATCTTAACATGTTAGAGAGGGTGCTCCTTCAACATAAGAAACATAAGCCTTTCACTGCCTACCTAAGGCTTTCTAACATGTTTGATTTCTCTTATCTTGCTTGCAAGCTAAAACTTGTGAGGCTGATGTAAAAGTCCTGATCAAAGTTCCTTGTCTTCCCTGATGGAGATGTGGGATTTCACATAGCCACACACTACAGCTTTGTTGGAGAAAAGATCTCACATAATCTGTTAATGCACAGGTTGATTTTATCTCTACTGACCTAAACGGTGGATGAAATTGCTCAAAAGTTATTTTTTCCATTAAGGTGGTGACAAGGGAGTCATGCTGTCATGAAAAAGGAAAAATAAAGGGAAGTGAAACAACATGGTGCGATGAGAAATTAATAGAATGAATGAAATTAGCAGTGAGAAGTAATACCATTTGAGTTGACACTTCGAAAAAAACTCGGAGAAAAATAATAAGGAGCATGAAAAAAAAATGCGTAAAATAAAAATTTAAAAGTACAGTTTGGTTAAGTTTGGGAGAGTGAAACAATGTAAATTTTATAGTCTGCTTTTGAATCAGATTTATATATTTTAAAAAGCAGGTAATTCCTTCTGTTAGCACATGAGTTTCATGAGTAAGAGTTATTTTTTTCAGATATAAACCTGATTTCTAATTCTAATATGGTCTCTTCAAATCACTTTTTTTTTTTTTTTTTTTGTGCTCATAATTGCTTATAAAATGCCCTCAATCATTGCATGTATACCAATTTTAAGATCTAATTCCACTTAAATGTGAGTAAAAGCACCTTACTGTGGGGAAAAACCTAATTTATTTCTTTGAAAGTTGAAACAAAAAAATATATTGCTTTTGCATTATTTAACTTACAATATCACAATTTGAAATAAGGAGAATTCAAAAATATTCCTTCATTAAATCATAAAGCACTGATATTTGTTTGTTTTTTTTTTTATTTCATCCTATCAACTATGCACTTCTCAATAATTTGTGAGCAACAATCTATTATAAATGAAAATCTGAAAATATCAGGTTACATGCCCCATGCATTTCCAGAATAATGAATAAATCAGTTATTTATTGATGCTGCATAACCTGAATTTATGCAGTGACAAGTGCTATAAATACAAATAGCAAAAGCATTTTCGTACATAACGATTACACAATGAAAACCTTCCTTACCTCCTTTCAACTAAAGGTACTAGCATCATGGTAATAAGAAGAAATAGTGTTTAAAAAGCTAAAATTGTTTAACACCTATATTGTTTAATAAATATAAACAAAGTCTCTCAGATCTGAGAGGTTTTTGCTTTGTGATAAACTGCATTGACAAAACCCTCAGAATTGTTTTTGAGAAAACATTTCAACAGTATATTCCTCACTCATTCCTTTTCTATTTTTCTGCAACCACATTGACACTTGTCCTCTGTTAAGACCACACCACAAGAAACAAAACCTAACAATATAAAAGATTCAATAAATACAATGGGTGCATTTTCAGAAGAATTCTGTTTTCAATACAGAAAGAACACACTTTTTACTAGTTGAGAGCTGTAAAAAGCTAGAATTGGTCTCTACATGTAGGAATCCCTATTCAACATCTCAGTGAGAATTTCCAGATCCATAAACTGAGATTTGCTAAGGTATTCCAACCCCTTGAACAGTTGAGAATGCACATTTGATAACAGAACCCTGTTCAGGTTGGGATGTTATTTTAAGTATAAACTTTCAAAACTGAACCATGGTGTACAACTGACTTATCTCTCTCAAGAAATAAAAACTTACAGTCTTCTGAGTCAGATTATGAGACTTTTGCCCTATCAGACTGCTGTTTTATCTGCAACTTGTTCACTAGTAAGACTCTTTGGTAAGCAGACTCCTACACAAGAGGAGCAGTCCCTTACACTTTGGCACAGTTTTCTAATATTTAATGGACAACATTTAAATATAGGGCTTCCTTCCTCTTGAAGGCTGTGCAAAGTGCTTTGCTTAATGATGACTTATAACTCTTTTGAACTATTGGCTTACATCTTAGTTTTTCATTGAATATTCCTTATCAGCGGAGTTGTTCCATTCTAGAACTGGTGTTGTAAATCCATGTGAGGAATGAATAGCTGTTTCTGAAAAATAGCTGTTGTGTACTAGGAGCTATCCTTTCAAACAAAATTAGAGGGGGATTTGAAGCAAATGGATATCTTTCGATAGCATCTGTGCATTTTTTTTGAGATCTGACAACTAACTAGCTACCTAATAGAACCCAATACTACTCTGTAGTCAGTAACTTGAAAAAGAGCCATTATGTTCTACCATGTGAGAAATTTGTGTACTTAAGGATAGCTTCCAAGGCAGCTTTCACATAAAAGTCATTAGCCAGCAAGTCCCCAACCATGGATTTCCATGATAGAACATAACGGTTCCGGAAAAGCTGTTATGGTCTATTGGGCCAATAATTTGCATTTTAAGTATGCCTTAATATGCATTTCTCTGACAGATTGGAGCTGTTATGGCTTACTGGGTCAATAATGTATTTTGTAAATACTCCCTAAAAAGTCATTTACATAATTTGTATATTTAAAAGTGTGTAATTGAGTATCAACACAACAGATCATAGAGTTCTTTAGAACATGAATTATCTATTTTTGTGTTGCTCAAAAAAGAATTAAAAAAGGGGTTAAAAAGACTAAGGTATATACATTAGTGAATGATATAGGTAAGAAATGTTGAAAAAGTGAATTAACTAAATACTTGTCATTTTTAACAAGTTCATTTTTTGCCATGTTCTCATTGATTTACTGTGCTGTAGTATCTCAGTATGTTAATTCATGCTTTCTGTTTTTTGCTGGTTAGAAAACACATTGTTTGGCAGGTGAAAGTCCAAAGCAATCCCTGAAGAAAATGTGTTTGTCCAACAGACCTGTATTTGGCATTACTACGGTTGCTGTTCACATTAATTATTAAATACTTAATCAAAACTGCTTTAAAATAGTTCCATTACTAACCAACAGGACAGTTGTGCATGAACAGATTTCATCTACACTTACTTTCTTGCAAATTTAGCTTCTAATCGATATTATTATCTAAAATGTCCCTGTAGTCAGAGGGGTCATCACAGGCATCCTAATAGGTAGTTCACATTGCCTGTTTTGGTCTTGTCCATTAAAGAGAATGAATCATTCTCAGGACTTAGACATAGCTATCTCATTACCTGTAGAAGTAACCCAAATGATACCTTAGAATAGAGATCTACTCTTTACCTGTCTGTGGTTAGATGAGATTAATCCTATCCTTATAGAAACACATTCAGCAAATCCATATCCTAGTTTCTTACTCTTTAGCTCAAGAAGTAAACACTTAGGTAACTGGCACAGGGAAGTTTAAGATTTCTTCATATACTGTTGTTTTCAAAATTTTTATAGATGCATTGCAGGTACCATGAAAACTCTGACATACTACTTTCCTTCTATGCATAAATCAAAATACTTATATTTAACATATGTATTGCAATATCTTTAAAGTACAGCTACTTCTTAGCTTGACTGCATACAGGAAAGAAGTAAATATTTAACATTAAATTCCACTCAAAGATTGAAATAGTCTGAAAAGTAATAGTTATTTCAAAATGTCACATTCTTTCTTCAATCATTTGCCAGTAGTTAAGTAAGATTTCTCAAGATGTGAGATGTTGTAGGTTAGTGACAAATGTCATGTGGGCTTTTTGGATTTAGCATCTTCTGCAACAACAGTTTCAAGTTAAACTCTACTGAATATAAAATTCAAGACAAACAGTTATTTTAAGTTATCTAAGCAGTTCAGCATTAGATTTTTATCTGATATATGAGCAATTCAGCTTCAAAATAAGTATAATAATGAAAGATGTCCATGAAAGAAAAACTTATTTTCCATGAAGAAGATGAGCACAAACTCTAATTAAGCCTTCAACATGAGATCAAGAAAATCTAAAATAAAGTATAAATCTTGTTTTGGTTTTTTCTTTAAGGAGAACCTTACCTTCAAAACTGTGTGGAAAATGAAGCCATAAAGTAATGCAGTGGAATCTAGGTTGTTTAAAATTACCATTGAATATTTGTGTAATAGTGTTTTTTCCATGTTTTGTTCCAAATCACTTTCTCCATATCACTGAAACACACTGGGACAAACTCTTCCCATCTCTGATTCCTGTGTTTCAGTGAGTAGAAAAAGGTGAATGCATCTCAATCATTTCCACTGAGCAGAACAGACAAGTAATGATGGTTTCATATTCCTGTCTTTGTTGTCCATTTTATGCATCAAAATCATCACATCATCAAACCACTGTCAAGTAAAAATCACAATTAAGCAATAAAATGTTGCATTAGGATATGCCAGTGCCACTGAAGAAACTAAGTACTATTCAGAACAGTATTTTTTAGATTTTAGATAATTTTGTTCCTATATTGGCAGAAGGAACCAGACTGTGTTTCACACCACTGTCCAATTAGAACTTCCCTAGAGTGGTAATCAGTAATGAAAAATAAAGTGAGGGTAATGCTGAACTTGGCAGAACTGTCACTGATGATAATAGCTATGCACAGCTTTATCACTCTTGAAGAGAGGTGTGATTTTTTTTTTTCTGTGGGCATGTGCACTATGTGCTATAATTTCCATTGACTTTCTTAAATAGCATAGTTACATACTTAAAAGCTTGGGAGATAAACTTTAAACTCAAATTAACAAATAGTGATGTTGAGAGTATGCTAAATTAGAGATAGCTGATTGCAAATCAATACAGTTGCAGAAGCTGCATTTGCAGATAATGCAAAAATACCTTATTACATATTGCTTATAGATTTTCCCACTGTATAAGCTGAAGTCTGATGAAACACTACTTCTTCTGTTCAGCCTGGCCTAATGGTAGAACTGCAAAGAACGTTTTGTATGTCAAATGAAAATGTTGGGATTCTCAGCAATCTGTCTTTTAAGGGACAGATGTATTCATTACTACTATTGTGCAAATGGAAGTTTTAGGCAGTATACACGTTTCTATATCCCAACCATCAACCTCTGTTTTCTTGTTTATGTTTTTTTTTTAATGAAGCTATATTCTTGACACGTCCTTAGAATCTGATATGAAGTATTGCACTATGGAATTAAATTGCCATCTCTCTTACTTTTTCTCTCACCTTCTACCAACTACCACTTTTACTGATTGCTGGTTTTTTCCATGGTGAGGTAGCTGGATCTTCTGTTATGACATTAAATACGGTAATAACAATGAAAACATCTTACTCCTTCCATTGAGTAAGGAGTCATGTCCACTGAAACTGACATGATTACAATAGACAGATCAAGGACATATATCAGAATTAAAAAATATTTTGAAACTTGGCAAAGTCTGTGCAAGCCTGGCATATGGAAAGACTAACACATGTTTTAAATCAAAATTAAAAAAAGTTAATGCCATGTCATCTGAATGCTAGCAATAGATGTAATCAAATTATGGTGTAAATTTCATCTCAGATTGTAAAGATTTTATATATAAAAACTCCCCTGTTTAAAATACTCCACAGAACACCCCTCTGCATCATTCTTGAGTAGCATTCCTGATCCTACCGAAAACAATGGGTAAAACTCAAACTGACTTAAAAAAAAAACCAAAAAACCTGCATGGAAACTTCCCTGTTATATTTTGCAGCATTGCTGCCATTTCTCTTTAAGTAAAGCTCCTCTCTAATCTAAGACAGAGAAAAGAAAGAAAAAAGAAAAAAAGGAACCAGTCTTAGTTTTCTTAGAACAATGATATCGTATGGACAAAAAAGAGTATTGTGAAACTTTTGACACTTTTTTTGTATAATCTGTATTTGTACTGGTGGGAACTAAACAAGAAATGGCAAGTGATATTAATAAGTATACATATATTCATGCTAGCAATACAAAGAAAAGTAACCAAAACTAGTATGCTACCTAAAATACCTGAAGGAGAGGAATAACTTATTCATCTTGCTTTAACAAAAACGACTCTTGGCACCTCTCACATGTGAATAGAGCTTCTGTCAGGTCTGTATTCCCCATAGCCCCACTCAGCTTTTCCAGACATTCCTATGTTATTGTTCAGTACCTGATATTTTAAAATAGTTTATATTAAATGATAGACTGCATAATCAAAATCCTTCCAACACATAAGTCCTCAGGTTTTTTTTGTGATGTACCTCAGGTAGCAACATATTAGTTGCAGATAACTGTACAAAACACAATATTCTTTTACACTCTAGGAACTACTATGTTTCTGAAGTCTCAGTCTCTATCTAGCAGACATACCACTGTTTTATGTTGCTTCTCAAAACAGTGCTTCCTTTGCTGCCTTACACTATGTGGCGTTAATCTTGGCAAAGGAGGGCTACAAGGATGGTGAAGGAACTGGAACACCTGCCTTATGAAGAAATGCTGAGAGACCTCAGGCTTTTTCAGTCTGAAGAGAAGACTGAGAGGGCATCTAATTAATGTCTGTAAATATATGAGGGCATGGCTTCAAGAGAAAAGGGACAACCTCTTCTCATTTGTTCCCTGTGATAGGACAAGGAGCAATGGATTCCAGATAAAGCACAGGAAGTTCCACCACAACACGAGGAAGACTTTATTTACTGTAAGGGTTACAGAGCCCTGGAACAGGCTCCCCAGAGAGGTTGTGGAGTCTCCTTCTCTGGAGACTCTCAAGACCCTTCTGGATGTATTTCTGCGTTACCTGCTCTAGTTTTGGTCCTGCTTGGCAGGGGTGTTGGACTTGATGAAGGTCCCTTCCCACCTCTGACATTCTGTGGTAACTTACTGTCTTTCAGAGGAACAGTGGATAGGGATAAGGGGTTGGAGAAGGAAAGAATTGTGAATGGAAGTAATTAAGTGGAAAATCACTTAGATTCCTGTATATCAAATACAGTTTAAAATTGGAAGTTGGTCTTATGGTTTATATCCCAACTTTTTCATCACAATTCGATGTATCTCTGCTCTTTCACCATTCCCCACAGGTCTCTTGATTATTACTGTCCTTAAGTATTTTTTGTCTTACAGCAAGGGCTAAAATGGCCTTTAATATCACACTGTATCAAGTGTCTGTTTTAATTCTACTGAAGCCAATGTTATTACACAGGTATGATTTTTGGCTCAATATCAGTGTCTAATCATAAAATAAATAAATAAATAAATAATAATTTAAAAATTGTTCATTTATATCCTTTGTTTTTATCATTCTAAGGTGGAAAACTTAGTCCCATATGGATGAACTATCATAGTGGAATTTTAGTCAACTGAATTTTTCAGCTGCGGTTTATACATCCAGAACTTATTTTCTTCAGATATCATAATTCATGACAGCTCACTACAGACAAATAGTGAGATTCTGACTTTCCAATGTTGTGATCAAATGCCTTACTCCTTGTTCAGATGCATCTGCAGAGAAAAGGAAATGCAGACTTAGAAACATCAGATACAGGCCTTTTCTTTGGGACAATACTTCAGTTTCTTATTCCGTGAAAGTAGCTTCTCCATTGTTATTTATATAACCTTTTCCAAAAATTAACTAAACAATGGCAGGAAGAAATTACATATTTATTTTTCCTTTTCTTTCCCCCATACAAGTACAGTCCATGAATTACAGAAAAGCTATTCAACTTCCAGGCTGCACAGTTCATTAAAATTCATTCAGGAATGGAAAAAAAATGTCATAACTTTTATGTCTACTTCTTCCTCATGTAGCTTGTCCTTGACAAAACAGTCATGAACTAAAAAAAAAAAAAGGAAAACGAAAATTACTAACCAGAAAAAGAACATCCAGAAAACTATTGCTTTTAGAAAAAATGATTCAAAGAGTTCAGTGCCAATGCATACTCTACTCCCTAGCATTTCATTCTGAAAGTAGTAACTTTAATGGTGCTCTTTCAAATGACTATGACAAACCTCCGATTTCCTTACAACTTTAGCTCACTTGCATGACTTTTACTTGTTTACCATCACTAATATTTGTGCCCTTTATTTATTTATATGAATGCCTTTAAATTATAATGCACTAAATAAATAAATAATTTCTTAATGCACTGTTGTTTTGGATATTAAAAAACATGGAGAATAATCCTGCCAAACAAGAAGAGATCACAGTGTCCGTGGGTAAGAAAAAATGCATTTTTAAGGTCTTTCTGCCAGTTCTTAAACTGGTTTAGGATGAGGTTTTTCAAATGTTTTTTAGGTATGTAAGAGTACAAACAGATGCTTTAGAAATCCCCGAGTAGTTCCTAGAATCTTATTAACCGAATATGAATTTTGCATTTCTATTGTGAAAAGCTACTAGCTCTATATCTGCCTCTGCATCCTTAGACACCTAAATTCCCTCAGAATATGGAAATCATGTTCATTATTTTGTAGTCATGCACTCCTAACAATTCAAAGATAAGCCTGCAGCTCAAGTAGGAATAGTTGAGCTAGTTTTATGCTTT
Source organism: Florisuga fusca (assembly GCA_038090715.1). Classification (NCBI taxonomy): domain Eukaryota; kingdom Metazoa; phylum Chordata; class Aves; order Apodiformes; family Trochilidae; genus Florisuga; species Florisuga fusca. The sequence continues at coordinate 66,992,556 of JAAWXA010000002.1, forward strand.
CTTCTCAATGCAGTCTGAGTTTCAGGCTGTTGTGCATACCTGTATTTGGAGTGCTCCAAAACTAATCCATACCTACTACCCAAAAGCTGCATTACATGTCTGATTATTGACAGAAATATGAAAAATTATGAAAATTATTTTTAAAACCTTTTGTGTGGTACTTAAAAAACTTACCTGATCAAGAATACATGATCAATGTCCCTACTTGTTTGTGGCTTTATGTTGAGAACTCATGGCAAACATGATCCAAAATATCTTGTTATACGTATGCACATGTAGTTGTTATGTTTGTGCTCCTTTTCACAAACACAGACTTCTGGCTATTTATGCTGTGCTCAGCTATCAAGGAATTAAGAACATGCAGTCTTCTTAATGAGTGAAATTGCTTGTACTATATTTATTCACATAACTTACTTCCTAAAGGATCTGATAGACAGTACTTTTAAATAAGTATGAATCTTCTTCTGATATTCCTTGTACTTACTATGAAACTGTTTGCAATTTTTACCTGTGGCAAAAAATGACTGGCACGGTTATTAGCTAACCAATGAGAAATTAAGACAAGTACTGAAATATCAGGCTTTGTTTTATTTTCTCAATAGTATCTAGGTTAAGTTTAATATTACTGCACTTGGTTTACCAAGTTCTTATGGAACCTCTAGTCCTCTAAGGAATGGAATATAAGACACAGCCTTTTTAACTTCTCAGTTTTCTCTGAAATGTAATCAATCAGAAGGAACATACTGAAAGAGAGAAACAGTTTATATTGACCTCTAATTGACTTAAGAAATCCCTATGCACTACTAAAGGTTGTCACAACACTGACACTGACAAAGAAGGCAGTGCCAGCTCCAAAATGGACTCTCTTCAAATGCATACATTTGCATTGGCTTTGCTGTTTTGCAAGACTCGCAACATACACGTACGATGAAGATTATGCCAAAGAATATGCTTTTCTATATACAGTAAAAGATCCCAGCAAAAAGTTGCATTCTGTGCATCTGTATTCTTTGCAACTTAACCTTTGTTTTTAAGCTTGACCCCCAAGGTAAAAAAAAAAACCCAAACAAAAATAATTTCAGGCCATGTATTTATTAGCTTTCCAAAATTAAGACTTCGTGTTTTCTGCTACAAGAGTTTCTTCAACCAGCAGTGGAAGATCATGCTGCAGTGCTGTCAGCATTGCAAAGGTAAACATCACATGCTGAAAGGACATAGCACCTAAAGGAGAGCAGAAAGAAAAACCAAGTATTGGAAATTAAGGGCTAGGCTTTGGTGCATAAATATAAAATTAAATCATTTCACTTTTCAAGGAGACTGGTCTTTTAATGTTCTGTTCTCTATGGTGGATTTCATGGGTAGTTTTTTATGAAAGAAAGATACAAAAAGAAGAGATAATTATTTCAAGTTTATTTTGTCCCTATTTACTTTCCCAGCCTCTTTTTTTTTTTCCTTTATCTCCTTTCGGCAATTTAAACAATTCAGATATTCTTCTTTATTGCTTCTTTATGTTAAACATTTTTATACAAAGAATTGTTCATCATAATGCTTTAAATATGGGAATGCTTAGAGACATTTCAGTAGTTCTGGTGGCTTTTTCTCTTTCCTTCTTTTTCTTTCTCTTTCCTACTTTTGAAAGGGAAGCCTCTATATCAGTACACAGTAGACTGCATAGCTTATGAACTTGTTCAGAAGGTATTATTTTGGTTTTATTTCACTGATTTTATGAATATTAAGTAGTTTCTAACAATTTTTTCTATCGAAACAGGAAGGAAAAGAAGCCTCAAAATTTTCACTGACAAGTAAATAAAGAACAGCCTTAAGAACAGCCTTTTCAACTTTGGTGTGCATATTTATGATTTTCTGTGTTACATTTTTCCTTAGTTTATTTTGCTGTCTTTTTCTTTATTTCACCTACTCTATATTTACACTGAGATTACTAAAAGATCACACAATTTTGTTCTTTTTTTTAGTATCACAGTGATATTTCATGTTGTTTTCATGCTAGAAGATGACTCCACAGTGAACGGCAAAGGAGTTTGTTGCTTCAACATTATATATAGTGGGTTTACAAAACATTGAGTTTTAGTGATACAATTTATGAGCACTACTACTGACAATCCACAATGAAACATCTTCGGGAAGGTACCTATTCTGCCCAACAACATTTACTTGTCTTTATTATTAGAACACATTACTTCTCAAATTCAGGAAGTGCATTACTACATATAAAATTTTAAAATAACTATCACATTTTCACAAGTGACGATTTTGAACACTTTAGTGTTCACTTTAGTGTTCAAATCCTGAAAAGAAGCGTTTACATATTTTTTAATACCATAAAAATTGTCATGTTTTAATCCTAGATGGCAACTAAGAACCACACAACCTCTTCTTAGTGACCCCCTGGTAAGATGGGGAGTGAACCAGAATAGTAGTGTGTAAAACTTGTGGGCTGAGAAAAGATGGCTTTACAAGTAAAGGACATGCTGTGCAGGAAGGTAAAAGGAGAAATTAATTCCCATTTGCAGGCACATGTTCAGCCATCTCCAGGAGAGCAGGGCTCCATCACATGTAATGGCTACTTGGGAAAACAAACGCCATCGCTCCGTACATCCCCCCTAATCATCCTTCTTTCCCATGTTCATATGCTGAGTATGATGTCATAGAGTATGGAACATCCCTTTTGTCCATTGGGGTCAGCTGTCCCATCTGTGTCCCCTCCCAACTACTTGTGTACCCCCAGGCTATTGGTGTGTTGGGCTGTGAAGCAGAAAAGGTCTTGACTCTGTGTGAGCACTGATCAGCAATAACAACAATATCCCTGTGTTATCAGCACTCTTTCCAGCACAAATCCTATACATATCCATATAACGACTCCTATTAAGAAAATTAACTCAGTATCAGCCAAAACCAGCACAAAAATGCTGAAACTTGATAGATAACTCTCACCAGCTAGCTCTGTGCTCTCTGGTAATACATCATGGGAACGCTGTTTTTATAATGTATTACACTAATATATCACCACTCTGACAATACTCTATGATGGAGGAGTAATACATCTTCCAGACAAAGATGTAAAATAAAGACCTGCTACATGCAACATATGGTACTGCACAAAGCAAGAAATGTCACCCTATGGAAGCTCATTACTAGATTAGAAACTACACTCATTGTTTATAGACAGTCTGTATTTTCTAATTCTAAAATAATTCAGCTTTTCTTCTTCCTTCTCCATCTCAAAACAGTACTTTCACTTGAGAAAAAAGACATTAAAGCAATTCTACCTCCAGTGTGTCTCTTCTGTTACATTTCATTTTCAGAGTTATGATTTTACTGAGACAATTTTTTCTTCCACATCTTGGTAATGCAGTTCCTGTACATCTAATTTCTAGACTGCCATAGCTGCATGTTTCTTGAAAGATTTGCCTTTTGCTCTTTTTTAACTTCGGTACAGAACAACAGGTCTGTACACAATGAAGATACAGAAGTACACCAGGAAATATCCTGGTTTTCAGAAGACAACAAGACTGATAGTAGAACTTGCTTCTGCTAAAAAATGCTGACATCTAGGCTTCAGAACAATTAGTTTATCCATATGCTATAATATAAAAAAAGTAAACTTGTGAAAGCCCCAGACTTTCTCCTCCCATTGACTGATCAACATCAGTGAGAAAAACAGTCTAAATTATTTGCATCAGATACTAAATAAAACTATATATAAAAGTATTCTAAAGGAAAGATGGGTTTATCATTTGACATAATTCTGTCAGTCTACAGAAAAATTTGATTCAATTACTAGTTCTGCTACAGTTTTCTTCCTCATTAATCTTTCTTATAATTTTAATAAGAGCCTCAGATAGTACAATAATGGTCATGGCAGAAAAAAAGCATATAAATGGATGAATACATAAAAAGAAAGACAGAGAAGATGTTAAAGTATCTTTTTGCAGAATCTAGCTAACATGGGACCAAGAGGCATAAAGTTAGGACACTCATACTCTGTGTAGTCAATCAAGAGGTGGCAGCCAAAAGAGAACGTATAAAAATACTTGAATTACTTGTATTCCTTACCTTAAAAACATGGTACAGTTTTTTTCCTCACTATCATAATTCCTTTTTAATTTCTCAGAAGTGCAGCCATTGTTGATGCCAGTGCAAGGTAGGCATGTAAGATTCAAAATACATAAAGAAAATTTGATTATAATATATCTGAGAAAGAAAACGGTGATGGCTATTGAAATTTTTATATCCTCTGTGTCTATCCAATAGGTGTTATCTGTTAGGGTGCCCACTCTTTATACTATTATACTACAGGAAAGAATCCTAATTATTTTGGTCTACTTTCTCATACAGCATATTGAAAATCAAAGGGAACTGTGCTACATAAAACATTTGGTCTAATAAATCCTCCTGAAAACAAGTGAACAAAAAGTTGGGAAACTGAGAAAAACATTGTTTTCCATATTTACATCACACAGTTCAGTAAGATACTTACTGTGGAAATATATTTTTAAAACAATTCTTTATTTCAGATCATAACTATAAAAACTAAGATTATTAATTAACTTGAAAGATACAATATATCTTAATTAATACTTAGTGTCTCAGAATAGACTCTGCTTAGCAGAGTCCAAATGAAAACTTACACCATATGAGTAGGAGATAGTCCTTCCTAATTTTCTTAATTAAAAAAGCACTTCATCTATAATTCTATAATACCATCTATTATGGTATTATACAGTAGACTTATTGAATTTGTATAATTGCAGCAAGCTTAAATTATTTAAGAGAAACAATACTTCATTTAGTTTAACATGATTAATAAATTTAGAATCTCTTGAGTAGAATTGAAATCAGATGTAAAATCTCTCTGAGAAAAGTGACATATCATTTGAGAAATGCTTTTTAGAGAGTGTCATGAATAAGAATAATCAATTTGCTCCTTTAAAATGAGCACAGATATTAAATCTGATCTTTTAATTAATGCCAAAACACCAACAGTTCGCATCGTATTTCATGATTTATAAGATCTGTATACCTAACATCAGTATAATGCTTTGATTATGCTTTGTTTATATATTTTTGATCTTGCAAGATGATGAGTGTCTCCAAAAAAATCAAACAACTTCTACTATTATTAGGAGCTAATGAAGTGGGTTCTTTTTTTTCTCATTAATTTCCGGTCTAAACCCATAGTCAGATTTTCTTCTTTCACAGCAATACATTAAATTTTCTGTATTCAAAATTAGTTGAAATATACATTTTAAAAATGGATTATCACCTGAAAGATTAAGACTTGCCTAGACAGCCAATTTTGATTTGCAAAATTGTAAAATTTAAAATACTTATGAAATTCCCTGTATTTATCAGTGGCCTCTCCTACAAAATTCAGTTTTTCTGGAGTCAAAGCCTAAAAGAAAAGAAAGGAAAAGAAAAGAAAACAAAACAAAAAAAACCAAAAACACACCAACAACAAAACTCATGTTTGTTTTTTTTTAAATAGTTTGAGTTTTCAGAAATTTACTTTTACATTTAGATTAATAATATTAATAATAATTAAAGAATGAGTGAAGACTGGGATATTAGCGAAGGGATTTTGCTTCCAGTCAATTTCACCTCTTTCTACTATGTCTTTCTACTAGGGCAGGGCAGTGCAGGGAGCTGAGGAACTTCGAAGCAGGGAACTTGAGAAGGAGCTAAGAGCTGAGTATTATGTAGTGTGAACACACTTTGAAAGTTATGCTCAGTAGAACACTTGTAAACTTCACAAGATATTCAAAGTTATTGTCTTTACCTTCAGGCTTGCTTAGTATTTCTCTTTAGTACAGATAAATGCAAAGACCTTCAACTTGAGTAAAACTTGTAGGATCTACTTAGCAAAATCTAGGCTATTTATGGGGAAAAGGAAAGGGAAGTGTCACTACTGACAAAGAAATTGTCCTTCAAGTATATGACATCTTAATAGATGAAGAATTCCGAATAAGCCCTCAGTGACAGGAAATGCAAAAAATACATTGCTTCATATATATAAACAATTAGAGCAGAACAAGAATGCAAAGAAATAGGATTTTATCTCTGCTAATCTCACTGGTGAGCAGCATTTAGACAGTCTGAAGAGTTTCACAGTCTATAGTTCTCTATTGTAAAGTTAAGGGGGAGGAGGAGAGGGGATGACAGAAAAATTACAAAATAAAAGAGCCAGTAAAAGAGCCAGAGGCTGTAACCAACAGGTGGAGGAAAAGATCCCTGGTATAGAGTACTCTGAGATGTGGATTTGCTTATTTTATTAAAGAAAAGATGTAGGTTAATTCCTTTTCATAATAGTCTCATGAGGAAAAAAAAAAAAAAAAAAAAAAAAAAAAACTTCTGGAAGGTGAAATAAAATAATCTCAGCTGAAAAGAACAACTTTATTTTCATTTTGACTCAACAACCTTTTGAATAAATGTCCAAACCTCTAAAGGATAGGTACAAAGAATTTAACCTTGTAAAGAGCTGCTTTCTAGCTATGAACATTAGGAGAATTGGTGTTTTCAACTTGCATCCTCCTAGCCTTTCAATTTCTATATACTAATTTTTCTGGCAGCTTTTCCAACCTATCTGTATGCTGGTTCCAGGTTTGTTTCACAAAATCTCCTCTCCCTCCTGGAGCCAGTCAACATTTCAGTTTTATCTTGTTCATAAGTTAGTTTCCTCTATTGCCTCTATTCTCTAGCTTTCTCACTCTTCTTTAAAGACCTGTTTCTTTAAGATCCCTGTGGCTCTGGGAAAGAGATAAACCTTCCCCACATTGAACCCTATTGCACTGTAAAACCTAAAAGAGACTTTGGCCCAGTAAAGATTTCCATTCTGCAATAATAAAATAATTTTGAGACAAATTACTCAAGTACCAAAAAGCAAGTACTTTGACATGCAAGCTTACATATTTTGGGTTAAAAAATAGTTATTTTTAAAAAATGAGCTGTCAAGGCATCAAGAGCTGTGAATTTGTGTATCTGTGAGTGGGGGTTTTTTGGCATGCACACCTATCAGTTTCTCTGGTTTGTATTACAGTTATGACATCCTCCACTGCATTGATTTTTGATAGGAACCCACACTAATAATCCTGAGGCCCAATAGCAGGTTCTATGTTCAAGCAATCAGCATTAGGTATCATGCCAGATCTTGTATTACAAGCCTAGACAAAGTAATGGTTAACTAAACAGCTGTCTCATATTCACAGAATCACAATCCAAAGTCTCACCACACCGTACTGAAGAACTTCCTAAGATCTAGTCTAAGCCTATTGTCCTGCAAGGTCAAACTTTCACCAGTCAGTAGTGTACCACCATAAAGATATCACTATTATAATATATATTATACTTTCAAAATGTTAGACTTACAATGAATGCATTGGTGGTAAGGAAGATTCATGCAGAAAAGGTACTTCTGTTTGGAAGTCTTGTTTAAGGACACCTATATTGGAGTAGATAAAACAATAAATATCAGTCTAAATTGCTGCGTAGATCTTGCCTTTTGCTTTCTCTCACTGTAGCTTTTAAACAAAGACAGAGAGAAAAGGATTGTCAGTATCATGATTTCTTCTTTTGTATTTGAGAAAAGATTACAGAATTTGTAGGCAGGAAGGGGAGAGGAAGGAAGGTAGCAGGGCAGCGAGGCAAATGACAGCATTTGCTTCTGACTTTGCTAGATGAGTTGTAACTGATCTTTTGACTTAAATATCAAGTTCAGCATTTTTGCTCTGTATACTTATATTGTCATGTTGACAGCTTGGAGGAATAAAGCTGATATTATTCATTCAATAGCTAAAAATCAGAAAATTTTACTGCAGAAAGCTGTTTCTTGTTTTTTCCATCAGAAAAATATTTTGTAGGGATTCTCTCTTCTGTACCACACTTCATCAGGAGTATTTTTTTTTTTCTCTGAATAAAAATGACTCTATAGCTTTAATAGATTTCTGGTTGATATGATTTTGGGCAAAAGGTTACTACACACTTTTGTCTGATAAGCTAAACTCCTGTCTTCACTTCACTAGAATCTTGTTCAGAGGATGTTAAATTGAACTGGGAAGAAAGGGTTATGATCAGGAATAATATAGGCATAGTTCTTGATAGTTACTCAGAGGTGATCTGAAACTGTTTCTTCTGCTACTTTGACCTTAAGATTGTGCAATAGCAATCTGAACTTGTGTAAATCTCAAAAATTCATTAACATTCATACAAGACCTTTACATGGACTTCACTTTGAATCATTCAATTTCTTTTAATATTAGCTCATGTTTTAATTAAGATATGCACCATATAAGAATTTCACTAAGTATTTTTCAAGCTTTGATGATAACGCAAAATGATGTGAAAGAAAGCCTTTGCTTTTAATAACTCCAAAATTATATATTTTCTGGGATATATTTCTGAGGGCTTGACCCATTTTGTAGAGGAGGGAAGGAAATGGGTATTTCAGGGTTGTTAATTAAGATGAAGATTCTCATTAACCAAAGCAAATGTTAAATGGCCCAAGGGAGTGCATAAATAATAGTCTAACTAATAAACTGTAGTATATTGAAGGTGAGGAAAATAACAATGCTTTTGCAGATTGACTAATTACAATAGCTTACAACAGTACCAGATCTGCAAAGAACTTAAACGACCATTTGTTCTGTTTCCAGAAGTTGTTCAGAATAATTAAACTAATTTGCATCAAAGTTGCTCAACCTGCTTATTAAAATAAAAATAGGCAAAATAGTTCTTATAATATTGCAGAGTCCTGGTGGCCATATCTTTTGTAATTGAAATAGCTCTTTTCTAAAAGGGCATTACTTCTGGAAATTAAACACATTAATATACTTTCATTTTATTCTAATTAGCTGTAGTGGTTAGTAAGTGGTTTATTGTTACAGGAAGATGATTTTGTCATTATGAAAGCCATCCTGTGGTACTCAAGAGTAGTTCCAGCTTTTCAGAATAATAATTCTATAAAAAGTCAGTGTCATACATGGATCTCCTTTACAAATGAAAGTAAAGAATGGTATTTGTTTCTAAGTTGTTGTTTGTTGTTTTATTTTGTTTTTTTTAATGTAAAAATTATCACTGTTATCATGTGCTCACCCCAGTAAACAGCTACTGAGAATCAGAAGTGTAAAAGTGAGAATAGTCATGGGTCGAGGTGAACGCAGTTTGATAGGGCAAGAAAGCAAAAAATTAAAATGAAAGCAAAGCAAAATAAGGAATCAATCAATACATCCTTTCAATCAATTGGAAGATATTTAGCCATGTCTGGGAAACAGGGCTTCATCACATGTAATGTTCACTTGAGAAGAGAGATGTCATAACTCCAAATGTCCCCTGTTCCTACTTCTTTCCCCTGGTTTGTTTTTTTTTTTTATTGCTAATCATGACATCATATAGTATAGAATATCCCTTTGGTCAGATGGGGTCAGCTGCCCCATCTTTGTCATCCCCCAGCTTTCTGTGCACCCTCAGGCTACTCATTGATGAGCGAAACAAGTAAGACCTTGGCACTGTGTATGCAACTACTCATCAATAATTAAAACATCCCTGTACTATCAACAATCTTTTGATCACCAATCCAAAACAGCACCATACCAGCTACTATGAAGAAAACTAACTCCATGCCAGATACAACTAGTACAACTATAAACAACCATTTAGCATGGAAAGATTGACTAAATTCTAACAGTCTCAAGAATACAGGAAATGACAGAATTACAGTATCACACTTCAAAGAAATCTGTGGAGATTAGCTGGTTTAATCCTTTGATCATAGCAGAGCCATCTTCAACTTTAGATCAACTTTCTCTTAGATTTGCCCAGGTGAGTTTTGAAAACCTCCTCAGACAAGTTTTCAGTCTTTTGCCAGCTTGATTCAGTTTTCACTTCTCTCAACATTAACACTTTTTCAGGATTTTCCTTTTTCACAATTTTATGACTATTGCCTTGAATCTATTGGCTTTGACTCTGAGAGGTTCTTTTCTATAAATCATCATTATAGAGTTAAAACCAGCAATTAGATTCTCCATAGCTTTCTCACTTCTAGGCTAAAAATAGACACATCTCAGTCTCTACCAGAGTATCTGACTCTCCAGTTTATCAGTCTCCCTCTGGTACTGGCAAAGCATGAGAGATGAACTTTCATTTCTTTCCTTCTTTTTACCTTCCTATCTTCCTTCCTACCTTGTAGCTGTGCATCAATTGTTTATTTATGTGCTGTTAAGAGCACAGGAAGAAGCTTCTCGTATGAGGTTTACTTTCAGTGAAATGGAATAGAAAGGGGAAGAAATTCCTTCTTTTATAGAATCATAGGATCACAGAATGGTATGGGTTGAAAGGGACATTAATGGCCATCCCTGACATGGTCAGGGACACCTTCCACTAGACCAGGTTGCTCCCGGTCCCAATCACTCTGGCCTGGAACACTCTCAGGAGTGAAACTTTCCTCACATGTCCAGAAAAAAAACTTAGGTTGATAGTGAAGACTTTGTTGAAGAAGGGTTTCTTCTTATGAATTCATAAATGTTGAGTTTTATAACCACATCTCAGGTCCACATTTCCAATAACTTTATTTGGGAGAGAAGATTTTTCTATGCTATTAAGTCCCCAGTATTGCTATAATGAAATTATTTTAGAAAAGTTTTTTTCTTTGTTTTTGCTTTTTTCTTATTAATATATTTACAAAATATCTGTTATTCTGATCAGATAAAGCTAAGCCACATAAACATGTTCATCTTTCACTGTCAGAACCTGCCTCTTTTTTACTTCAGTATCATCAAATATATTCTGACTTCTCCATTATAGAAAACTACTGAATAGTCATAAATGAAGTGCTCAATTAAAAGCAACCAGAAACTTCTCTAGACACACCTTCATATACCCTTAAACAGACACTCAAACAGGCACTATTTTAAGAAATAAAAAAAAAAGCAGATGTTAATTTGAGACAAAGACCTTTACTAAAGGGCATATCTTTCTCCAGCAAAGCAATCAGATTTATCTGCATTTCATATGCATGACTGTATCTCACTGAAGTCAGCAAGGAGAAACACACACAGTAGGAAAGCACATGGTTAGAATATCTTCTTGAAATGGAGCTGTGAACTGGATGATCTCTCAAGGATCTATAATAACTGATCTCTTATTTAATTTTAGGAAATAACAATGTAACTTGAAGCAATTATCTTGTTTCTACTGCTTCCGTTCTTATTTGTCCCTGAGTTTTGTTTTGGTTGGTTGGTTGGTTTATTTTTGGTTTTTTTTTCCTGGAAGGGGATGTAGAAATAGCAGAACATTCAGCTCAGTAGTGGATACCAGTGTACTAACTCATGTTGAATCACGTTTAGCCAGTGAGCATAGCAGGATTCAAATTTGCAACACCTTGCCATCATTAGGGGGAAAAAAACCCCATAAACAACAGAACAAAACCAAAGACAGAAAGTAGAGATCTTGTTTGCTTTATATAAATTACAGATTAATAATTTTGCCACTGTCAGCTCAGATAGGTATACATAAGACCCATACTGTTGGTAAAATGTTATAGCTAATTTAATTGCATCTGTGTTGACTTCATAGCTATATCTAAATGGACTGACTGCAGCTGAATTAGTAGCTGCCTGATTTTTTTCACTGGACCTTGTCTTTTCCAATCTTAATTTGGAGTAAAAACTGATCTACAGACTTCAAGCTTTGCCTGTCCAGTCAGTGTGTTTTTCAGCATGGCATCTGAATGAGGCAGAGACTGCTCTGTCCCAGCCCTTTTCCTTTGCATCAAAACTGATTACATTAGCATTCACTGGCATCCTGGATGAAGAAGATTCACTTAGTAAGAATTGTGACAAGACAGGTTAATTGTAAAATATTTTGTGTTGATAACTCTTGAAGCAGCAAAGAAAGATATTAATCTAAACCACACTGAATAAGCACCTGCTGTGTGTGTTTTGAGAGTGTTTTTTTCCAGGCAATGAATTCAATTGCCCACAATGTAAACTTCTGAGGAGGCAGGCATAGCAGCATATGAAAACACTTCTACCTCAAACTGCTTCTTTTTCTTTCAAATGTTGACACATGGTGAGGCAGATTCCTGAGCTATTTTGAACTGTATATATACTTCATTGATTTCAACTCATAATTCTCACGCCTCAGTATATGGCCAATTCACTTTTCCACACATAGGATATAAGTAGGAAAAAAGAAACAGAAACATAAGCTGAGGAATTCAGCAAAACTGCAGCTTACTATAGGGACATGAAGTGTCATGGAATTAGATGCATGTGGGCTGGGTGCATTCTCTTCCTTCCTCAACAGAATTTGTGCATCCTGTCAAAGTGGAAGACCAGCAGCTTTGGAAGGACACTTACTTCACCCTTTTGTCAAGACAAGGGCTCCAAGCAGGTTTTATCTGACAGAGTAAAAATCAGCAGTGATGGAGCCTCCACCACTCAAAAAGAAATCTAGGGAAACTGCATCAATAAAACAGAACACAAACTCCCTAACTGGAAATTTTACTATGAATTTAATGTGAGCAGAATACACTGATAAGAAGACTGTGGAGAAAATCAATACATAATTTAATCACAATGAATACAGTGGGAAAGACCAGGGGATTAGATCTCCCTCTTGCAGATGTAACTTTCATTAAAAAAAAAAAAAGGAAGTGTGTGTGNCAACTAAGAACCACACAACCTCTTCTTAGTGACCCCCTGGTAAGATGGGGAGTGAACCAGAATAGTAGTGTGTAAAACTTGTGGGCTGAGAAAAGATGGCTTTACAAGTAAAGGACATGCTGTGCAGGAAGGTAAAAGGAGAAATTAATTCCCATTTGCAGGCACATGTTCAGCCATCTCCAGGAGAGCAGGGCTCCATCACATGTAATGGCTACTTGGGAAAACAAACGCCATCGCTCCGTACATCCCCCCTAATCATCCTTCTTTCCCATGTTCATATGCTGAGTATGACGTCATAGAGTATGGAACATCCCTTTTGTCCATTGGGGTCAGCTGTCCCATCTGTGTCCCCTCCCAACTACTTGTGTACCCCCAGGCTATTGGTGTGTTGGGCTGTGAAGCAGAAAAGGTCTTGACTCTGTGTGAGCACTGATCAGCAATAACAACAACATCCCTGTGTTATCAGCACTGTTTCCAGCACAAATCCTATACACATCCACATAACAACTCCTATTAAGAAAATTAACTTAGTATCAGACAAAACCAGCACAAAAACGCTGAGACTTGATAGGTAGCTCTCACCAGCTAGATCTGTGCTATTTGGTAATACATCATGGGAACGCTGTTTTTATAATGTATTACACTAATATATCACCACTCTGACAATACTCTATGATGGAGGAGTAATACATCTTCCAGACAAAGATGTAAAATAAAGACCTGCTTGGAAAAAGAACTCCCCTCACCATGCATTCTTCTAAGTTTATTATCTTAAAGTTTTATAATATGCTTTCAAAATTCTACTCGAATTATTCATTTGGGCAGGCAACACATTCCCACATATACAGGGAAGACTGTCCCTTCTCCAGGATCTGTCAGTGCCATGGAGCTTCTATGCACTTTCAGTGTGAGAGACTATGGAAAGTAATTCCCTTTACATGCAACATACGGTACTGCACAAAGCAAGAAATGTCACCCTATGGAAGCTCATTACTAGATTAGAAACTGCACTCATTGTTTATAGACAGTCTGTATTTTCTAATTCTAAAATAATTCAGCTTTTCTTCTTCCTTCTCCATCTCAAAACAGTACTTTCACTTGAGAAAAAAGACATTAAAGCAATTCTACCTCCAGTGTGTCTCTTCTGTTACATTTCATTTTCAGAGTTATGATTTTACTGAGACAATTTTTTCTTCCACATCTTGGTAATGCAGTTCCGGTACATCTAATTTCTAGACTGCCATAGCTGCATGTTTCTTGAAAGATTTGCCTTTTGCTCTTTTTTAACTTCGGTACAGAACAACAGGTCTGTACACAATGAAGATACAGAAGTACACCAGGAAATATCCTGGTTTTCAGAAGACAACAAGACTGATAGTAGAACTTGCTTCTGCTAAAAAATGCTGACATCTAGGCTTCAGAACAATTAGTTTATCCATATGCTATAATATAAAAAAAGTAAACTTGTGAAAGCCCCAGACTTTCTCCTCCCATTGACTGATCAACATCAGTGAGAAAAACAGTCTAAATTATTTGCATCAGATACTAAATAAAACTATATATAAAAGTATTCTAAAGGAAAGATGGGTTTATCATTTGACATAATTCTGTCAGTCTACAGAAAAATTTTATTCAATTACTAGTTCTGCTACAGTTTTCTTCCTCATTAATCTTTCTTATAATTTTAATAAGAGCCTCAGATAGTACAATAATGGTCATGGCAGAAAAAAAGCATATAAATGGATGAATACATAAAAAGAAAGACAGAGAAGATGTCAAAGTATCTTTTTGCAGAATCTAGCTAACATGGGACCAAGAGGCATAAAGTTAGGACACTCATACTCTGTGTAGTCAATCAAGAGGTGGCAGCCAAAAGAGAATGTATAAAAATACTTGAATTACTTGTATTCCTTACCTTAAAAACATGGTACAGTTTTTTTCCTCACTATCATAATTCCTTTTTAATTTCTCAGAAGTGCAGCCATTGTTGATGCCAATGCAAGGTAGGCATGTAAGATTCAAAATACATAAAGAAAATTTGATTATAATATATCTGAGAAAGAAAACGGTGATGGCTATTGAAATTTTTATATCCTCTGTGTCTATCCAATAGGTGTTATCTGTTAGGGTGCCCACTCTTTATACTATTATACTACAGGAAAGAATCCTAATTATTTTGGTCTACTTTCTCATACAGCATATTGAAAATCAAAGGGAACTGTGCTACATAAAACATTTGGTCTAATAAATCCTCCTGAAAACAAGTGAACAAAAAGTTGGGAAACTGAGAAAAACATTGTTTTCCATATTTACATCACACAGTTCAGTAAGATACTTACTGTGGAAATATATTTTTAAAACAATTCTTTATTTCAGATCATAACTATAAAAACTAAGATTATTAATTAACTTGAAAGATACAATATATCTTAATTAATACTTAGTGTCTCAGAATAGACTCTGCTTAGCAGAGTCCAAATGAAAACTTACACCATATGAGTAGGAGATAGTCCTTCCTAATTTTCTTAATTAAAAAAGCACTTCATCTATAATTCTATAATACCATCTATTATGGTATTATACAGTAGACTTATTGAATTTGTATAATTGCAGCAAGCTTAAATTATTTAAGAGAAACAATACTTCATTTAGTTTAACATGATTAATAAATTTAGAATCTCTTGAGTAGAATTGAAATCAGATGTAAAATCTTTCTGAGAAAAGTGACATATCATTTGAGAAATGCTTTTTAGAGAGTGTCATGAATAAGAATAATCAATTTGCTCCTTTAAAATGAGCACAGATATTAAATCTGATCTTTTAATTAATGCCAAAACACCAACAGTTCGCATCGTATTTCATGATTTATAAGATCTGTATACCTAACATCAGTATAATGCTTTGATTATGCTTTGTTTATATATTTTTGATCTTGCAAGATGATGAGTGTCTCCAAAAAAATCAAACAACTTCTACTATTATTAGGAGCTAATGAAGTGGGTTCTTTTTTTTCTCATTAATTTCCGGTCTAAACCCATAGTCAGATTTTCTTCTTTCACAGCAATACATTAAATTTTCTGTATTCAAAATTAGTTGAAATATACATTTTAAAAATGGATTATCACCTGAAAGATTAAGACTTGCCTAGACAGCCAATTTTGATTTGCAAAATTGTAAAATTTAAAATACTTATGAAATTCCCTGTATTTATCAGTGGCCTCTCCTACAAAATTCAGTTTTTCTGGAGTCAAAGCCTAAAAGAAAAGAAAGGAAAAGAAAAGAAAACAAAACAAAAAAAACCAAAAACACACCAACAACAAAACTCATGTTTGTTTTTTTTTAAATAGTTTGAGTTTTCAGAAATTTACTTTTACATTTAGATTAATAATATTAATAATAATTAAAGAATGAGTGAAGACTGGGATATTAGCAAAGGGATTTTGCTTCCAGTCAATTTCACCTCTTTCTACTATGTCTTTCTACTAGGGCAGGGCAGTGCAGGGAGCTGAGGAACTTCGAAGCAGGGAACTTGAGAAGGAGCTAAGAGCTGAGTATTATGTAGTGTGAACACACTTTGAAAGTTATGCTCAGTAGAACACTTGTAAACTTCACAAGATATTCAAAGTTATTGTCTTTACCTTCAGGCTTGCTTAGTATTTCTCTTTAGTACAGATAAATGCAAAGACCTTCAACTTGAGTAAAACTTGTAGGATCTACTTAGCAAAATCTAGGCTATTTATGGGGAAAAGGAAAGGGAAGTGTCACTACTGACAAAGAAATTGTCCTTCAAGTATATGACATCTTAATAGATGAAGAATTCCGAATAAGCCCTCAGTGACAGGAAATGCAAAAAATACATTGCTTCATATATATAAACAATTAGAGCAGAACAAGAATGCAAAGAAATAGGATTTTATCTCTGCTAATCTCACTGGTGAGCAGCATTTAGACAGTCTGAAGAGTTTCACAGTCTATAGTTCTCTATTGTAAAGTTAAGGGGGAGGAGGAGAGGGGATGACAGAAAAATTACAAAATAAAAGAGCCAGTAAAAGAGCCAGAGGCTGTAACCAACAGGTGGAGGAAAAGATCCCTGGTATAGAGTACTCTGAGATGTGGATTTGCTTATTTTATTAAAGAAAAGATGTAGGTTAATTCCTTTTCATAATAGTCTCATGAGGAAAAAAAAAAAAAAAAAAAAAAAAAGATGCTATGAAGTTCTTTTATTACCCCAAAAAGGAATAGACATAACTCACTTCTGGAAGGTGAAATAAAATAATCTCAGCTGAAAAGAACAACTTTATTTTCATTTTGACTCAACAACCTTTTGAATAAATGTCCAAACCTCTAAAGGATAGGTACAAAGAATTTAACCTTGTAAAGAGCTGCTTTCTAGCTATGAACATTAGGAGAATTGGTGTTTTCAACTTGCATCCTCCTAGCCTTTCAATTTCTATATACTAATTTTTCTGGCAGCTTTTCCAACCTATCTGTATGCTGGTTCCAGGTTTGTTTCACAAAATCTCCTCTCCCTCCTGGAGCCAGTCAACATTTCAGTTTTATCTTGTTCATAAGTTAGTTTCCTCTATTGCCTCTATTCTCTAGCTTTCTCACTCTTCTTTAAAGACCTGTTNATGGTTTAGACCACTAGATATTTAGCAGATGAAGCTGACTTGTGGAAAATGGCTCTACAACTTGGGAAGTTATAGAGAGGGGTATGTCTATTCAGCACTTGGCGCACGAGGGAATAATTCCTCCGAAATCCATGTGCATCGATCTTGCAGTGAGGCTTTTGTTATATACACTGAAGTTTTACATAGTCATTAGATTTCTTGATACGCCTATACAGATCCACCACTGACTCCCTCTCTGTATTCAAATTAGTCCCAAGAGGTCATTTTCATAATCTCCTCCCTCTCCTCCCTCCTGCGTTTGTGTAGTGTCTCCTGGTGGCCGTGGGGGTTGTGGGGATGAAGTAAAAATGAAGCAAATGTCTTTCTCTGGGTTAACTTTTCACCTCTTCTCCAGGCATGTTCATTTCTTCAGTCTTCAGCCAAGCTGACAACGTGTTCTGTTTCTTATTTCAAGGTTGCTATAGTTATCATTTTAGCATATATATGTCCCTTATAAGATGATGACTACCTAAACAATTTCATAGCTTCTATTAAACAAGCATTCTGTGTTAGCTTCTATCAGGTCAATGTGACCCCTAGACAATAACTAGCAGGCATTTTATATTAACCCTTACATCACAGCCAATTCCAGAAATTTTAAAAAAACCTTATTTAATATAAAATTACCATTGCACTGATAGCGGAGAAACAAAGAAATTGACTAATCAATAGCTATTGAAGGAAAAGAAATAGTTAGGGATGTTCAACTTGGAGAAGATTCCAGGGAAACCTTACTGTGTCATTTCAATTTACAGATGGGGTTTATGAGAAAGACAGACTTTTTGTCCAACTACTGCAGTGACAATAGAAAGGACAAGGTTTTTTAATTGGAAAAGAGTAGATTTAGATTGGACATAAGGAAGAAACCACTTACAGTGTGTGTGATGAGACACTGGAACAAGTTTTCCAGAGAAGTTGTGGATACCCCACAACTGGAAGTGTTCAGGGTCAGACTGGGGCTTTGAGCAACCTGGTCTAGTGAATGATGTGCCTGCTTGTCATGGTGGGGTTGGACTAAATGATCAATATGGTTCCTTACAACCTAAACTGTTCCAGGATTCTGTGAAAAAGCAGACCAGTCCTGACACCATAATATTTGGACCCCAATATTGGGTCCAGATATTTGTGGTCTATAAATTGAATGGACAAGTTAACAAGGAGTATATTTTGAAAAAACAATGGAGGAAAACTTTTTGCATGCTTCCTGTTAAATGTAAAACACAAGTAAAAATTAGTGCTATTTTTTTCATCTCAGACACAAGCAAACCATATATAACATTATGAAAGAGTATCTTGTATTTCAAAATGTTCTGGTATGCGTGAATTTGTGCTAATTAGAGCAGAACTTCAAATGATAAGTATTAATAGTCCACCACAGTGTGATTATTAATGAAATTACGTGTGTGCATGCAATCAATCTCTCTTTGCGTGGTTACAGAAGATTCAAATTATATTGTCTGTAAAGGCAACTCTTTGAACAATTTCTCTTCCATATTATTAATCAATATCATGTCAAAGTCATATTTTCTGTTCTGAGTTCNTTTTTTTTTTTTTTTTTTTTTTTTTTTTTTTTTTTTTTGTTTTGTTTTGTTTTGTTTTTTGTTTGTTTTGTTTTGTTTTGTTTTGTTTTTGTTGTTGTTGGTTTTTTTGTTTGTTTTGTTCCACTTATGAAATTGTAATAACTATTGATTTTGCCTTCAAGGTGAAGCAAAAAAAAAATCAGTGAAATGTTTAGAAATACAGTAAATTTCATGTACTGATCAATTTGAAGGGTCATTCTTTCTCCAGTACTCCCTTAGAAAATCAACACTTCCCTCCACACCTTTTCCTTCTTCATACCACTCCTGAAATGTTAGAAACAAGAAACCTACTTAACACAAGCTTAAAATTCTACAGTCTCAACAAAAATTGCAACATGCAACATACTGCAATTCTGAGAACTTGTCAGAAATTGAAAATTCAGTCTATCAAATCTTTATAAGTCATAAGCAAATAATTTTTTTTTTTATCTTTTCCAAGTTTTCAATATTTTCTCTTTCTTCCCATAGTGAAGCCTGGTTATCTGCTCTCGGTTGCTCTGTGCAGCTGCTCTTTGCTCATCTACAGACTTTAAGCCCCTTGATATGTCTTGCTGTCTTCTCTTCTTTGTTCTCTCTTTCCTACCTCTTTTTTCTTTGAAGTATCTGAACACTTTTGCTTTGGAGGGACACTTGGTGGCTGCCCTGAGAGGTGCTCCGCAAAAGTTTACACTACCTCTGCATTCCATCTAAGATGGACATTAGCCCAAAACTGGAAAAAACACATACATACCAGCAATCACCCCATGTAATGGAAGTAGTTAAAAATCACCAGCTTGTTTTTTAAATTCACTGTCAAGTGAATCGAGGTCTAAGTAAATAGACAAAATTATCTTTACCCATATGAGTAATATTGTCTTACTAGAGGCAGCTTTGGCTCTATCTGCATTACCTCTCCAAAATAAGAGGAAATTGATATTCTGTTCAAGTAAATGCTCAATTTTAACAGTAGATTTTGGAGTACAGCATGTGGATTCCAGAAAATTATTTTAAATGGGCAGTACACAATCTAAGAGTTAGACTGTTCTAAATTGCAGTGCTGGCTGTCTCTCATAATCCTATATAAGTCAAAAATAACTGTCAAAAAGCTTTTTTGGTTATTCCGAGCAACTCATGTCACTGCTGTCTAATTCTTATCTCCCTCTCGATGGCAGAACCTTCAGAAAAGAAGCTCAAAACAGATTTCCCTCACCCCCAGTTCTGCTGTAACAGGCTCTTTAATGAAAGCTCTGGTTGACTTAACAATTCTGATCTCTTATGCCAAGCACTGTCAGTCATTCTGCGTTATGTAACAGGCATAATGCTACACTACATGTCAAATCTAATGCAAGCTGTGCTACATTTCCAGGATGACCAGCTGAATGCAATTATTTTATTTTATTTTATTTTCATTTCAGTAAGCAAACTTAAACATACATTAAGTTTGCGACACTGTCTTACTGAGATTTTCTGTAAGCAGTTTCAGGGGGAGATAGAGGAGTCCTGGAATCGACAAAAATATCTCTCAGCCTTTATTACTGTGTGATGTTAATTGTTTTTTTCCTTATAATTACATGTACAATATTATGTAAAGAACACAGTTGTAAAAGAAAAGGATGATTTTGACTTCAACAAACTTAATCCAGTCTTGGAAAAAACTAGTGCAAATTCTGTGATTTAAGAAAGTCTATATCCCTCTCATGCAGTTCAGTAGTCAAAAGGCTGGATATAAAGTAAATTAGTATCCTCATATCTAGTGAGTTTATCTATAAATAAACAAATAAAAGTGACTACTGAGAGCCCTAAATTAACAAATAAGAGAGATTACTGAGGTCTGCTTACAGTAGAATATATTTCATGCCAGTGTAGAGAAGAAATCTTTCCAGTTACACAAATGATTCGAAGATTCATTTCAGATGATGATTGAAGCTGTGAGTGAACCAACAGATGTCAGAAAAAAGGTAGAGAACTTTAAAATAAAATACTATGTTCCATACACACTTGGAGCACTTAAAGATATTTAATTAAAAGTCCAAACAAATAGTTGGCTCCTGTTGGATGATTTACTGAAGAAATTTAGTCTCTCTGTTCCCCTTGTTGGTCTAGGTTGTAGTTATAGCTAGCCTCAAGCTCTCAAAGTTTTTCTGCTTATGGCTGTCTACCGAGCACCTTGGAGACCTGTCAGATTTTAGAGCTATGTAATTTCACACAATTTACTCCACACTCTCATCTCTCTGCCTCTTCCTTTCCCTCTTCCAATCCGTAGTTAAAGTGAAATACAACCCTTTTGCAGTTTCATGCTACAGTTTCTGTCCTGCTCCATGACTCCAATTGACAAAATATGTTTATAAAGTTAGCCAGTCAGCTATTGACTGGAAATTAAGATTGTATAGTGAAAAAAACAATAACATCTTTGGGGTCTAATGCCTTGATAAACATCTGTGCCAGTAGTGGCTTTAATATGTTTTAACTGTTGGAAATATCAATAGAAAATTTTACAGCAGATTAATGCCTTTGTGCATATGCACACATGCATGCACATATGATCTATAGAAGATGAAAAGAAAAATATGCTGCAAAAAAGAACAGTATGGGTTATTCATCATTGAGATAATACAAATAAGACAAGTTTTATTTTTTATATCTTGTAAAACATTAGAAGTCCCCTGTCATCTGTTGTTTCTTCCTAAATTTCTCCTACACACAGACTGAAATATTCAGCTCAATTTATCACGTCAATTTGCACAAGCTTGAGCCTAGACAGTGAAATCCCCAGGAAGGGCCATAGTAAAAGGTCCATGAAAGCATCTAGGATCCTTTTAAACTTTAAAGAGTTAGCTGGAAAAAAGGGCACACTAAAAGTGAACCTGTGAAAACCTTTTACATATCATTATATTGTTCTCTTAAGCTTCTTTTGTCACCATTGCACACCACCTTTTCTACAGAACAAGAAATTCATCTTGTGCAAGGTGTGTAATATGCTGGTTAGGATGGACTCTGCAGTCCCCTGTGTATGAGTCATCCCTGTCCAAGCCCAAAAAAGCCCTTGTGGTTACATATCGCAGCCCTGTCACTGCTATGTGACAAGCACAGATAGCAGGTCAAGGGAAAAGTTTATTCTGTATTTAGCTCTCCTGAGGCCAAGCCTGGAGTATGCAGAGACCAATTCTGGGCTTCCTCGTGTAGGAATCATGCAAGTAAACTGGAAGTAGTATGGTGCAAGGCCACCAGGGTGTTCAGGTCTTGAGCACCTGGCATAGAAGGAGAGGCTGCAGGAAGTGGATTTGTTTAGCCTGGAGAAAAGAAGGCTGGCAGGGATTGAGTAGCTGCCTTCAGCTACCTAGGGAGGTGTATTGAGAAGACAGTCTTGGAGGTGCACCATGAAAGGAACATAGGTAACAGCTGCAAGTTGCAGCAAGGGAAATTCTCTCTCATAGAAGGAAAATCTCTCTCAGTGGGAGTTAAACAGTAGAGCATCTTGCCCAGAGATTTATTTGAATCTCCGTCCTTGGATATGTTTAAAAGTTAAGGTTAAAGTTTTAGGGTCTGAGCAACCTCATTTCAATTCGAGGTTAAACCTCCTCTGAGCTCCAGGGATCTTTTCCAACCTCCCCTCCCTTACGATGGTTTGTGTCCTGCTCCCATTCAATTCTATGAGTGAGGACTGCCTGAGAGATTTTATTTCAGTCATTTAAGTCAGTAACTATATGTATAACATGCAGTTGTATATATACTACACATATATAGTACAATAACCTACATGTAATAGCAGAAAGTCCACCAAGTATTGAACTCTGCAGCTTCTACTAGAGAGGTTATCTAAAGCTTATTACCTGGTGGGAGGCTGTGGAAAGTGAGATGATGTGTGAGAAACTAGGCTCTGAGTTACTTATGCAGAGGTTATAATGACAATTTAGGGAGCCTATCCTGCTAACAGATCCATTTTAGAGAGATTCTTGAACTTGGTGTGAATTTTCCTTGCACCAGTTGAAGTTTACAAGTCATCTTACATTTATCCCCATGTAATGTATATTGCCATAACACACTGGGAAATGACAAGCACATCAATAATTGTGGTCATGGTTATATCAGCAAGGCTGTTGATCTTGTAGCTTTTTAAATAAGGCTGTAAAGCAACATAAGCTGAGATAGTGTATACTAAGTTATCTTTTCTAAATGCAAGGAAGATCACAGAATTCCTTTACTATGTTTTAGTTGAAAATTGATGTAGCTGCATGTTATTTGTTTGAAAAAAATAAATAAATTGCCAAGTCTGAAGATAAAAGGAAAATGAAATTTCTTAGTAAGTCAGTCACAATTGAAGCACTGACGTGTACAGTTTTACTTGGTTCAGACACTATATCATTGTCAAGAATGGACATTGAGTAATTTTTTGTCTCCTTTTCCCCTCTTAATAAATGTGAATCAGCTCTACAATCGAAGCAGTAAGTAGGAAACAAGTCAAAAACAAACAAAATGTCCAAATATACGAGCAAAATAAGAAAAAAACCCTCTTTGTCATGCTACTGACTTCTTTATGTTGGGATTATAAGCTACTGGACCAAAAAAAAGGAAATTAATCTCAGCCTGGGTTACTAGAATGTGTCTGCAAAAGCCCCACATTATTAAAAAATGCCTTAAGTAGCACCACATACATTTCTATATGTGCATAAAATGAACAAAGCTGCATTAAACAAATATTAAGTGCTATTGTAGTGGATGACTGAAAATGTACATTTTAAAGGAAGAAGTTATGAGAAAAGATAAGTTCTGACAGTGGAACAGCAGTGGCATAAACTAAACTGTGTGCTCATCTAAGTGTGTGTTTCAAGTAACTTCCATTAATATACTCGGCAGAACAGGAGTCACTCCAAGTTATTTCAGCTAAGAAATGTGCCCATTCACTGTCACTAATGTCATTCCCCATACACTGTTAGAGGATAAGTCAGATAATACTCTCCTACAAGACCATTGCCTCAGGTCAGAATAACTATCAAATTATCTTTCTCTCTCTGCTGCAGGATGGAAAATAACTTGGGCTGCAAATAAACAAGTGCAACTGAGCATATACCTGCAAGAATTTTAAGCCATAATTTGTGCATTTCCTACACAGCAAAACCAGGGATTATGTACTTAGCCTCTGGTTCTGGTCCTGTGAATATCTGTTGTTATAACTTCCTTTTTTAGGTTAGAGACAGACTGTATTTTTACAATAGCTTTACCTTATGACCCTAAGGCAATGCTCTGGCCTGGATGGGTGCACCTGCAACATGGCTGAATGTGCCAGTAGTACCAGCAGTCTTCTCTAATTCTAATTTGCTTTATGAACCATGAGAACCTGTGGGACTAATTTTCTCTTCCACTTTTTTTTCTTATTCCATTAGGTTTGACTGAGTCTTGTTACTTCCAGTCCGTTAGTTCATAGCAGTTGAGTATATAAGCCATACCAAGTTTTTCAGTCCCACAGAAGTTGCAATCACATGTTCAATAACATTTTAACAATATATAAAACTAAAAATTTGTTTATTTTTGTATTTAAAATTCAATAAGTACCTTTATTCGTACATTAAGTAAAATGGTGAATTACTAGAAGGAGAAATGTTAATGCTAGTATTGAAACTTTAACATCTAGACATCACTGAATTTCGAGAATGAGGGCATGAATTTATATGTGTAAATTCATCCACATACAGAATAAAGTTCTGACCTTAATGAAGTCAGTACAAAAAAGGTGAAGTTTTTAAAAGATTTTAAAAGATATTAATTCAAAGATAAAAGGAATTGATATTGTCAATGTTATCCTTGAACTGAAGTTATATGGAGCAGTTGTTGACACAGCAGAATATAAATATTGCAGGGAAAACTCTGCCATTTGTATCCCCCATTTGGTACAGTTATATCAGCTTTTAAACATTTTGATCTTCATATTTTCATTCTGTCATGGTGAAACAACTATCTTAGTGCAGGGTTAGAGCTGGCAGAGTCTTTCAAACCACTATTAAAGGAAAACAAACCACTCTTAAAGGAAAAATAGTCACTTGCTTTCTACATTGTACTCTTTGGACCAATTGAAAACAGGGCTCCACCACTCTCATCCCTGCACAGACACAAAGACAGTAATTACTTTGAACAACTACTGAACTAAGGAGAAGCTACAGTCTTAAACAGAGGGAAAGGAGAATAAAACAGAAGAAGTTTGGAACAGTAAAGTTGTAGAAAACATTCTGCTTACTCCTTAAATTAACATACTTGAAGGCAAAACATATCTAATGCCCATTATTCCAATGTATGTTTTCCATTTCAAATATTCAAGCAAAATTCATAAAGAAAAAAAATCATATTTCCTCTGTTTTCTTTGACATGATCACTGTGAAAATTAAGACCAGAACTAAAAATAGTGACTTTATCTCCAAGACCTGACAGTCAAATAGGAGTAAATATTAGCATAACTAGGCAATTCTCCACCAACTGAAACAGAGAAAAGATCATTAAAGGCACACTGTAACAAAAAACACCACTACAAAATAATAAATTTTTTTGGGGGGGGGAATAAGTAAGAGGGCGAGAATAACTGAAAATCAAGCACTAAAACCTACAACATCTTTTAATTAAAACAGCTGTGAAAATTGTAATTTTTCACTGGCAGAAAATTTTCCAATGACAGTAAATTTTCCACAAAATGTCTGTTTTTTTGGAAGGTAAATAATTATTTTTATTTTTGATATACATGAATTTAACATAGATTCTGCTGTTATTCACATCTGAAACCAGTGTTTTCTGGTTAGAGACCTACCAGTTTCAGATAAACATTGCAGAAGTTGTATTTACACAGACAGTGTCGATTGCTTTGAAGTAAAATGCATTTAATGTCTTTCAAATTTAAATATCTTTCTCACTAAGTGGCTTAGTTCTGCACCCTCTCAGTTAATACTAGAAGATCAATTTGGCTTTCATCTTTAAGTGCTAATGGCATTAGTGACAGAGAAACAAGCCTGAATCCTTCTAGTAAGTTGTACAAGAGTCATCGGTATCTTCCATCAAAGGCAAGACACTGGAACTTCTAAATCTACAGAAATAAATATTTTCTCACTGTGGTACTAGCAACCTAGTCAGGAGAGTCATATGAGGTCCTGGGAAGCACATCCAAAGAGCAGAATGGAAATTTATCAAGATTTTCTACAACAACGTACTTGTAAAAATTTCAAAAGCTCTCCTGGGTTCCGGGTAGAATTCATGTCGCTTTGTGTGCTTTCAAATGAGGGATTTTACAGTTATCTTGAATCCAACTTTTCTATCATAATTTCAAAGGTTTTTAATCAGCTTTAGCAAATTCTGTAGACAGATAATATGTTTATTAAAAGAAGAACACACAAGGAACACAGGGCAGTGATTGTTCAGAGAGCAACCAATTATCTCTCAGTCAAAAAATTATTAAAATCATCCTTGTTGACCTTTTTAAACTGAAAGATCCTGATATTTCTCTAGTGGAACTTCAAAATTCCCTTTATGAAATAAACCTGTGAAATAGTAGAGATTTTTATATGAAACTGAATGGGAAATTTAAAGGACTAAAAATAATATGTGTAAGATTAAAATATTTTATGACTATCTTATTATTACATCACGAGCTTATTAGTCAGGGGATCAGGCCCAGACAGCATGGGTTCAGGAAAGGAAGCTTCTTCTTGCACAACCTGATCTCCTTCTACGACCAGGTGACCACTCCATAGCTGAGGAAAAAGCTGTGGATGTTGTCTACCTGCACTTTAGTAAAGCCTTTGTCACAGTTTCCTACAGCATTCTCCTGGAGAATCTGGCATCTCATGGCATAGACACGTGTACTCTTCATTGGGTCAAAAACTGGCTGGATGGCTGGGCCCAGAGTGTTGTAGTCAACTGAATTAAATCCAATTGGCAGCCAGTGCTGTTCCCCAGAGCTCAGTTTTGGGGCTGGTCTTGGTCAATATCTTCATTAATGATCTAGATGAGAGGATTGAGGGCTTCCTCAGTAAGTTTGCAGATGACACAAAGTTGGGTGTGAGCGTTGATCAGCTTGAGGGTAGGAAGGGTCTGCAAAGGGATCTGGGAAGGTGGAATTGATGGGCTGAGGACAATTGTATGAGTTTTAAGAAGGTCAGGTGCTGGATCCAGCATTTCAGTCACATCAACCCCATGCAACTCTACAGGTTTAGGGAGGAGTGGCTGGAAAGCTGCCTGGAAGAGAAGGCTGTGGGGGGTTTTGGTCAGCACTTGGCTGAATATGAGCCAGCAGTGTGACCAGGTGGCCAAGAAGGAAATTAGCATCCTGACTTGTACCAGGAATAGTGTGGCCAGAAGGAGAAGGGAAGTGATGATGCCCCTGTACTCAGTACTGGTGAGACCGCACCTCGAGTACTGTGTTCAGTTCTGGGCCCCTCACTACAAGGAAGACAGTGAGCTGCTGGATTATGTTCAGAGGAGAGCAACCAAGCTGCTAAAAGGTTTAGAGAACAGGTCCAGTAGATATTTTGGGTTTTTTCAGGAAAAACATTTGGCTTTTTGAGTAATTAGAAAGGCTGATTACATCATCTAGTTGAAAAATTTGGCAACTTTCTCCCTTCGAAATCCCCAGAAACCCTTAGAGCAGGCATTTCTCTACAAAAATTTAATGAAACCAGGCAGTAGTGAAGAGATATGCAATTCACAGAAGCATGAATTTTCTTCACAAAAATCACGGAAGCTACAGGTACTTCCAAGATAGAATAAGATTCCAAACCCTATATAATAGTCTAGTTTAAGAAGCTTATATCTAAGGGTTTACTCCAGTTCAGCCTAAGGGAAGTCTTGTTTTCTTCCTTGATCGTTGGTAAGAGTACTCTAATAACTTGGCAAAAATAGAGTGAGAGGGCTGGAGACTTTCTCCTGCCAGTCTACTGCACAGTGAAGAACTGACATTCTTGCAAGCAGCTAAAGAAAAGAAAAATGTAGAACAAATCTTTTTTTTGAGATTTTTGTTTGTGATCTCAAGATTTCTTCTAGATTTTTAAACTACTAAGTCAGTAGCTAAATAAAAAATCACCAGTAGGTATAGACTTGTGGGGACCTGATCAAAGATTATTTTCTCAGAAGCGAGGAATGCATTTACATTCTGCCACAGAAAGATATTTTTTCCAAATTTTGTTTGCTTTCCTACCTACCATTCCTCCATTACCACATGAGACAACTTGGATATTTAACTCCAGGACACACTTCCAGGCTAAGTGCCTCGAGCCATGACTGGTGTTTCCATGATGCCAGGACCAGATAAGAGATGGCAAATGCCCTCTGTGGGCTTTATGTCCAAACTAATGGTTTTTGCTATTTCCATCACAATATAGAAACTTGTCTGCATGCACTGTGCAGTTAAGGTCAGTTTAGAATTCACAATAATAAATTTTAGTTTTAGATTCTACCTATGTAAAATGCTTCTATATACAGATTATGTATGGTCAGATGTCTGTCAATGACAGACATCATGCTAGAACGTATCTCCTCTTTTGTATTACTTGGGATCTTGAGTCTTCATTTGTACTGATGAAAAAAAAACCCAACCCAAACAAACCCAAGAAGACATAAGTGTTTCCATAACTCACAGAGGTATTACAAAGTTAAATGTTCTGAATACACCTCAGAGTTCTGAAAAAACCAAACCAAAACAAAATAGCAAAAATAAGCCCAAAATTTAATAGTTCTCTGAAATAAATAAATGAAATATTTTAAGAGAGTTTCTGCATCTGAAAGGTTCTACAGCTATATCTATATTTAAAATTGGGATGTCAAAAATCTGAGCATACTAAATATGCAAGCTCAGGCATTAAAAATCTGGTTTACTCGTATGCCATCTGTTTCTAGCTTTTGACCTAAGTAGTTTAACTGCTTTTCTTGTAGCATAAAGAAAATGCAGCTCTAAAAAAATAATGCAATACCATTTATAGTCTATATCTTAAATATAAAAATATAATTTAATATTAAAAAAGAAAAATATTTCAAGTATATCTATAATGACTACCAAGTTGACTAAAATACTGGAGATCAAATCAGATATAGTAGCAATAGCATCATATGATCACGTGGAAGCTGGAATGGACTCTGGTGTGAGAAGTGCCAAGATACAATATTGGATTCCCATTTTCCTCTTCAAATCTGATGTCTTATACCTCTGAACACTTCTATTGCCAAGACAGAATGTAGAAAAGCATGAGAAGTAATGCATGTGAGAAACAAATTCAGCAGAAGTTTGGCCACAAAGCTACTGCTACCCCGTTAATGTTATTCTTCCTGGGAATCCAGTCTTACCAAGGTTGTGGCTCCCACATTATTTATGATCGATAGGGTTTCTAGGCAATTCAGTAGCAAGAACTTGTGCCCTAAGTCTGCAGGTTTACACACATGCAGTGTTTCCCCAGTTCTAACAGGAGGCATGGAAACCCTGAGGTATGGAATGGTTTCTGTAATCAGATGTAGTATGCAGACCTTAACCTGAGAGCTGTCTAGTCCAAAAGTTACGAAGTGAACTGGCAGAAAGTGAGGCAGACTCCTGCAGGAATCTAGCATAGAGAAAACCAGACTTCTGTGAAAAATATGCTTGCTTATTGCTGAAAGTTCATCTCAATCATTGATTAGAGATTTTTAGGTTTAATGAACTGATATTTTTTATTAAAAAAAAAATAAAAAGCAGCCCCCCCAAAAAACAAAACAAAAAAACAAACAAAAAAACCCAACCACACAAACAATTTCACTAAAAAGTTTTTTAAAATTTTCACTAATTGTAAGTTTGTAGGTCTGGATGAAAAAGAAGCTCATTTGGATTTTTTTCTCAACTTTTCCATGGATTCCACATGTGACCTGTAAAATATCAGGATATCTGGTATCATTTCCATGGTAATAGGTATAAACCCCACTCTTTTTCTTATTTTTTAAGCTTTGCCTCCTCACATAAATATTTCATGTAAAAGATGATAAATTTTTTATGCATATAGTATATCAAATATAAGAAATACCAGACTCAGCTGAGAACTCTGGAAAGGACAATATACGAGCAAAGTATCTATATACTGTTAGCAAAATATGTCCAGTATTCAGTTTTCACTAAACTTCATTAATCTTTTTCATTTGGCTTTTAGAACACATGGGTAAAGCAATAACAATCATATTAAGCAAATGGTAGAAAATTTTATATATTATCTGTTGCTTCCAATACTAAATCAAATCTACAATGATTTGTCTTCATATCTGACAAGCAGAAATTAGATTATCTTTTGCCTTGTGAATATATAAAATATATATTATTTCATATATTAGAGTTACAAATAATTACATTAATTAATATTAAACAGAAGAAAGCAAATCAATACATCAAAATATTCTTAGAAAAACACCCAACCTGACACTGAAAATGCTTTACATACATACAATACTACACCACTGCTATTTATAAGAAATGAAAGTATTTTTGTTGTCTTCTGTTCACTGAATGTGTGTGTCCATCAGTGGCATTGCTAGTAAAATGCTGAAGTCTCCCCTACAAGGAAAATTAAACTGTGATGTTTTTATCTGAGTAATATTCTTCTCTTTCTCAGAACTAAATATTTATGCTCTTTATTAAATTATTACTGAAGAAGAATAGTCAGATCAACTTGTCTTCAGAGAAAGCTGCTTCTTTAAATCTTTAATGTGCAACAAATCCTGTGTGTAATAAGACCTGAAAACTTGTGTCTCTGCACGTTAGGCAAGCAGACAAAGTGACCATAGTATTTTTTAATTTAATCGCTCTTTGTGCAAGGATTAAATGTAAATCCAATTTTCATTTCCAGATCATCATTATCAACAAAATAGTTAGTCTGCATAATAATTCAAAGATAAGTAGAAGCAGAAGGGAGAAAATATGTGTTGAGATACTCCTCAACCTATTTTTCATTCTCTGTGTCCTATATCTCCAGTCCTCTGAATGAACTGTGTTCACAGTCTTAATATGTGATAATCATTGGAGACAGCTATTAGAGTAGGAGCACCATCATAACCAGTAATAACTGAGATAAGTTAACTCAAAGGAAAAAAATTAAATACAATTTTTTAACTTGATAATTTCTGGAAAAATGTGAGATTACAACCTTGCTAGTGTGAAAATACCTTGCCAGTGATATCACTGTACAATAACATATAAATTCCTAAATTCAGAAACAACCACCTATCCTTACACTCTTACTGCACATACTAAAGGTTTTTAGAATTCCTCCCGTGTTCACTTGAACTAAATATGCTAGAACAGGCATCATGGGTTTTTTCCCCCCTCTGCCCACCTCTTATCACCTGGGAATATTTTCCATTTGGAAATGTCCCTACAAAAAAAACATTGTATAAAAATATTTTTAAATAAAAAATGCAAATGTAGTCAGGAAAATAAAATAACTTCTACTTAAAATGCAGAAAGAAAAGTGGAATTTCTATAGGATTATTAATCTGAAAATCTGTGGAAGTGTAGATAGGTAAATACAGTCATTAGATGAAATGGGTACTTTGTTGCACCTCTAGCAACACAGGCCTTCAGCTACTGTCCTAAATTTCTTCTACTCCTTTCACCTCTGATATTTTTGATCTCCCAAGACATCTCAGCTCTCAAAGCAAGAATAATTGCATCCCATCTTCACTCTCCTTTTCATCCCACAATATTTCAGGTCGTTCCAGCTATGACCCCTTTGATCTAAAATACATTTAATTCTAACTCCTCCAGGAATCAAAGGTAAAACTCTTTAGGCTGAAGTCTCCTATCTGAGACATAAGAAAATGGAATTTGCTGTCACCTTTAGATTTTTCAGTTTTACTTGGGGATAATGGTTACAATGCTGAATAAAGAGGTCTCTATGTATATTTTCCTGTTCAGGCAATAGTTGAATTAAAAAAAAGTGTTTTCCTACCTTGTTTTTCTAATAATGTTTCTTGGTTTTTTTCTGTATCTACTTGTTTCTGCTTTGGACTAATGACTAGGAGTTTTGTGTTACTTTTCCTGATAAGGAATATCCACCTGAATTCTGTTGCCTTTGAAAGAGACAGGAGGAATTACTTCTTTTGATTTCCTCCCAGATGTATTTCTTTGTCAAATATGAATTTATACAAAATAATAGTTATCCTGTAAGAACTACTTATGTCCAGAGCAATAAGAAGAGCTAATAATTCAGACTCAGTCTCTCTATGCATTTTTCCTGTTAGCTTCTATCATTAACATGCATGAATGCAAAAAATTATTTTTTTAAATGATTCTATATTGAATCAGATTTTTCTAATAGAAATACAATTTTTTTTTCTGCTTAATGCTTAAAGATGGTTTTGTTCTATTTAAGTGAAATGAATTATGGTATGCAAAAAGAAAGATTTGTGTAAATCAAGCATATATGCAACATGTGAACAAACTACTTTTTAGTTCTTTATATTGGGGCTTGATTACTATATTTTTTAATTAGTTATGAATTTAATTCCATCTTTATTTATTAAAAAAGGCCAACTGCTTTCATTTGGAATAGCTAAGGAGTTCAGAAAATCTGCCTTAATCACATGAGAACTTAGAGGTGAAAAATCATACATCTAGTTATCTTTCTGGTCAACACTCATTGCTTCACTATGCTATGTGTAACTTTTTGTGCAGTTACAGGTCTAGTTCTGGAAAGTACTCTCTCTCACACACACATGTGCACACAGTGAACACAGGTTTAGCAGCAATGTTAAAATCACAGTCACATACCAGAGACTCCCTTTTCTGCACAAATACTGTCCTAGGAGAATAAATGTCCACGTCGGGTGGACTAACCAGAAGGATATATCTGTATTTATTTTGTCCTTTAATTTGTCACTATTTGCTTTACAATATTTCCACCATATTTTGTTCATTTCTGTTTTCTTTGGGAATTCAAAATATGGGACTGGTTAGCTGTAATAGAGCTCTACCATGGTTTAGACCACTAGATATTTAGCAGATGAAGCTGACTTGTGGAAAATGGCTCTACAACTTGGGAAGTTATAGAGAGGGGTATGTCTATTCAGCACTTGGCGCACGAGGGAATAATTCCTCCGAAATCCATGTGCATCGATCTTGCAGTGAGGCTTTTGTTATATACACTGAAGTTTTACATAGTCATTAGATTTCTTGATACGCCTATACAGATCCACCACTGACTCCCTCTCTGTATTCAAATTAGTCCCAAGAGGTCATTTTCATAATCTCCTCCCTCTCCTCCCTCCTGCGCTTGTGTAGTGTCTCCTGGTGGCCGTGGGGGTTGTGGGGATGAAGTAAAAATGAAGCAAATGTCTTTCTCTGGGTTAACTTTTCACCTCTTCTCCAGGCATGTTCGTTTCTTCAGTCTTCAGCCAAGCTGACAATGTGTTCTGTTTCTTATTTCAAGGTTGCTATAGTTATCATTTTAGCATATATATGTCCCTTATAAGGTGATGACTACCTAAACAATTTCTTAGCTTCTATTAAACAAGCATTCTGTGTTAGCTTCTATCAGGTAAATGTGACCCCTAGACAATAACTAGCAGGCATTTTATATTAACCCTTACACCACAGCCAATTCCAGAAATTAAAAAAAACTTATTTAATATAAAATTACCATTGCACTGATAGCGGAGAAACAAAGAAATTGACTAATCAATAGCTATTGAAGGAAAAGAAACAGTTGGGGATGTTCAACTTGGAGAAGATTCCAGGGAAACCTTACTGTGTCATTTCAACTTACAGATGGCGTTTATGAGAAAGACAGACTTTTTGTCCAACTACTGCAGTGACAATAGAAAGGACAAGGTTTTTTAATTGGAAAAGAGTAGATTTAGATTGAACATAAGGAAGAAACCACTTACAGTGTGTGTGATGAGACACTGGAACAAGTTTTCCAGAGAAGTTGTGGATACCCCACAACTGGAAGTGTTCAGGGTCAGACTGGGGCTTTGAGCAACCTGGTCTAGTGAATGATGAGCCTGCTTGTCATGGTGGGGTTGGACTAAATGACCAATACGGTTCCTTACAACCTAAACTGTTCCAGGATTCTGTGAAAAAGCAGACCAGTCCTGACACAGATGAGGATTTATACAAACAAAACATTAAAATGTACAATAGATGTACTCTTCATTTTTTAATTTTTTTTTTTTTTTTTTAATATTTTATATGCTTCAGCTGATGTGGCATGAATTGGGTCCATAATATTTGGACCCCAATATTGGGTCCAGATATTTGTGGTCTATAAATTGAATGGACAAGTTAACAAGGAGTATATTTTGAAAAAACAATGGAGGAAAACTTTTTGCATGCTTCCTGTTAAATGTAAAACACAAGTAAAAATTAGTGCTATTTTTTTCATCTCAGACACAAGCAAACCATATATAACATTATGAAAGAGTATCTTGTATTTCAAAATGTTCTGGTATGCATGAATTTGTGCTAATTAGAGCAGAACTTCAAATGATAAGTATTAATAGTCCACCACAGTGTGATTATTAATGAAATTACGTGTGTGCATGCAATCAATCTCTCTTTGCGTGGTTACAGAAGATTCAAATTATATTGTCTGTAAAGGCAACTCTTTGAACAATTTCTCTTCCATATTATTAATCAATATCATGTCAAAGTCATATTTTCTGTTCTGAGTTCTACAAGAATAATGCAGAAAAAAATTAAGCTGTTTATCCAAACTCCAGCTACACAGGAGTTGAGCTTTGGTTGTTCACAAAGACCCAGTGTGTGACTGATGGGTACAGCCCTTAAGCTTCAAGGGAGTAAAGCTCAGCAGAAGCAAAACTCTTCTCATGCTAAAAGTGTTTCCAGTCTGTTCCTTTTTAGCAACAGTATGTTCTGTCACTCTATCACTCTGTCAATACAGATGGGCAGGGCAGACAGACATAGCCAAAGCAAGTAGACTTGCAGAAGTTGCAGTATAAATTTCCACTGGAGCCAAACAGAAACTATGCATTTTGGTTCTTTTAGGCATGTAGTTTCAAGCATTTTCAAACCACACAGAGTGTAAGGTTCCTTCAGAAAATGCTAACACATGGTTAATGGTTTTTGCATTTTCTGTTTTCTTTCAGTCTTTCTTGTGTTTGTTACTATTTTCAAAAAAAGGCAGTTGAAGATTGTAGGAACATATTTTTGCGTGGAAGAAAGATGTCAAACAACAATCACTTTGTTCTCCAAATTACTGAAAACATGTATGCTAAAGAAACAACAAATCTTAATGATATTTTGTGGGGTTTTGTTTGTTTGTTTGTTTTCCTCTCTTTTGGTTGTGTTGTTTTTTTGTTGTTTTTTTTTTTTTTTAATGAGGCTACTACCTTAGTCACAAGGTTCTTCTTAGGTCCTAGTGGCTATTAGAATCAAAAGTAACAAAGATCTATAGCAACATAGCCTGCAATCAGAAGGGTGATGACTTTTACTATTCCATAGTTTTACTAAGATGAAGAAACCACGAGAGTTGGAAGTTTTAAAATAAGAGATTTACTGTTGATTAATGGGCTTGAATAATCTGCCCATTTTGCCAGTTCATTAATTTTCAGCTTGGTAGTGTAGGTAAGTCTATAACTTTTGTCACAGTGGTGTTATATTTGTAGTAAAATATTGCTGGACATCTTATGTACCTCATCTTCTTAAATATTTCTTTAGCTTCATGAGATCTTAGTAAAAGTTATATTTCTATTTTAGAAGGTTCTAAAACATCCCATGTTGCATTAAAAAAATCTTTCAACTTTAGCATTCCAGGCTGATACTAAAAAAAAATCTTAAAAACCTAAATAATAATAAAAAAGGGCTGTTCACCTTTAACAGACCTGCAGATAAGATGTATACAAAGCATTTAATTACTCATGCAGCAAGTTCATCAAGAGGTTTTCACAGTAAATAATTATGTTTAGAGGCAAAACATTTGTGTTCCTATGATTGCTGGTAAGGTGAAATCCATTCCCCTTCTTTAGGATTACAGAAAAAATGAGCAAGTTTCATTATTCAAGACAGAGGTCTCCTTTTTTAAAACGGCACAAAGAACATCTGACTTTCAACAAAACAGCTTTCAAAATTAAGAAAACAGAGACTGTATAAAAAATAGTTCTTGCAATTTCAAACATAACCTGTTCTCTGTTTGCATGAAACCAACTCCTTTGAAAGTTTTAAATAAAATAGAGATACAGTATTGTAGCATAATCAATAAACTTAGAGCCAGGACAGTTACTTAGGTTCCCAAAACCACTCATTTAGCCTAGGATATTGTAACTGTCACACATAATTTAGTAGTGAGATCATTTGGTGTGGAAGATTCATTTATGTCATGTCTGCTCCAAAGCAGAAATTCAATTAATCTAGTTTTGGTCTCTGTTTAGGTTTTTTTGCTAAAATAAAGTAAGTGACCTGCAAGAAACAATGGGCATAAAATGAAGCAAGAATTTCAGACAGTATATTAGGAAAAAAATTTAAACCCTGAATCAGCCAGATAGTGAAGTATGCTGCCTGGAGAGGCCGTAGCTTCTCCATACATAAGGGTTGTCAAGACCAGACTGGACAAAGCCAGTTTTGGGTTTTTGTTTTTTTTGTTTGTTTTGTTTTTTTCCATTTATCTAACACAGTTGAAAGTGCCCAGGTGAATATTTGACTGAAATATATCTCCAGGTATTCAATTATAAACAAACAATTAATTTTTTGTTTCAGTGAGTCAACATTTTTCACTTCTGAAAATTAAATTGGATTAATTGTTTTGTCAGAAATATTTTTTTTACCCTACACACTGGTAATAAAATTATTAAGTTATCAATGATAACGGAAGGAAAGTAAGGAAAGTAATTTCATGATAAAATATCATTTTCCAGGTTACAGCATACATTTGATCGTTCCGTTTGCAAAACACCATCTCATGCTTTATTTAAACATATTATTTAGATTGATACTGAGTATTTTATATGCTGATATTTTATGTAGCCCATGAAGTCAATCTGTTTCTTCATTTTGTCTAGAAATATCATGGCAAGGAATGCAGATCAGATATAAACATAGATGGTGCAAAGTCATAGAAGAGGAGAAATCATATTTTTGTGTGTGTGATACTGGGCAATCCAAGTTACAGTTCTTGAAATAGTGCTTGCAGCCATAATGTTAGGTAAGAAAATGGAGGGTGAGGTCAGTGTTTCTCCTTCATCTCTTTCCTTACTCAAGAGCTACTTGCTCTGTAGCTGTACTTTCCTTCATGCCTTGTCTTAAACACAGTGTCACATGATATGTCATGATACTGAGACTTTGGAATCTATCTACAGTTATACTAGAGAAGTTTTGCTGGTTTTTTTTTCTATTCATGTCCTAAATCAGGTAAGTAAAAGAGATTAGTTCATCCATTACAATGCAAGATCACTGGAAAACTGGTACTAAAGTTTTTGCAGGCAATCTGGTTTGGAGGTTTGAGACAGATGGAAGCTAAGTCTGTCCTGAAGTTCCCTCATTCAATTTAGATTCTTGGTATAAATTTTAATATAAGTTATAGGTTTTAAAAAGTAGTTTGTTCCTACTCATTTCACAAGACATTTCAGCTAAATTTTCAATGTAACTAAAAGCAACACACTGTACAGATTTTTTTTCTTTGCAGAACTAATAAAAAAGCTGAAAATGAAACTTGTGTTCTGAAGCTTGTGAAGGGAAAAATGCAGCACATTCATTTATGTGAAGTCGACTATAAAACACATGGAAATTATCATGACTTTGTTTCATATCACATAGTCTGCTTGCTTAAAAAAATGCTATTCAGCACATCTGCTTATTCAGGTTGTACATTCCCAAACTAGTGTGATTTACATTTGAATGAAGTTTCCAATTTTATTGAGTGACATGGAATCTAATTAGATTCTGCCTGTTAGAGAGGATTGTCAATTATAAAAAGTAAGGCTCTGGAAAATTAGCCTAAATAAAATTTTACTGAACAGAACATGCAATTACAATCAACATCAGAGTGTTTCTATTATTACCTCTAGATTTTATTTCTTATTTTATTTCCTCATGAAAGAAATGGAGAATCTACAACTGGACTATTAGCAATATGTTATTGATGACATTATAATATGTTCTTATATTATAAAATGCAAAAAAGAGGGTTCCAGTTTTAGTGGTATCAAGTATGAAACATCCCTCTGAAATCATTTGTCATTAATAGAACCCAAAATATGCAGGATTTGATCTAAAAAATTAATATGCAACATGTTCAACACTGTTGTGGGGGTCTCTTACAGACGTCTTGATTGGGATGAAGAAGTAGATGGGGACTTCTTCAGAGAATTTGAAGAAGTGTAAAGTTTGCAGGCGTTGGTTCTCATGGAGGACTTTTCCCACCTAAGTTAAAAGGACGCCACATCGAGGCAGAAGTAGTACAGGAGGTTTCTAGAGTTCATTGACATGTAGAAATAAAGAAGATATTTTGATGCATGACAATTTTTAC
This sequence comes from Florisuga fusca, assembly GCA_038090715.1. Lineage (NCBI taxonomy): Eukaryota > Metazoa > Chordata > Aves > Apodiformes > Trochilidae > Florisuga > Florisuga fusca. Next base: position 67,030,919 of record JAAWXA010000002.1, read on the forward strand.
CCAAGCTTTGCAGTGAATTACCATAACAAGTTTAGATCTTGTGATAACGGCACTTTTCTTAAAACTTCATTAAACCAGATCTGAATGTAGTTCTTCTTTTTTTGCCTCTGCTCAAAAATAATGGAAAAATAATAAAAAAAAAAGTCCACCATAACATATTTCCTTTTTTCCTTCTTTTCTAGGAAGCCTAAGGTGCCTTTATCCACCTTTATTTCCTGACCTTATATAGTCCACTATCTTACTCCTCTGTTTAGAGTCACCTGCTCCTGCCTTTTTTGAGACTTCTCAGTGTAATGAGAATCTTATATGGATTTTTACTTTTTTTCCTTTGATTTGCTTACACACACACCAACTAATATGCAATGTCTTTCTGTCTTATGCTCCATCCATTCAGAGTATGGCTCAGCAGGTAGTAGTCAGTCTACCTGAGGACAGGTAAGCAAGGACAGTGAATGAAACACATTTTCATGGTATCAGTATATTCAGAATTAATTACGTCATGAACTCAAATGGTGCGATAACAGCATTTAAATCAGGAAAGAGATCAGAATATTTTCTCTTTAACCTAAACACTAACAAATGAAGATCATCTCTGCATCCATAATTAGTAGCAGCTGAAAAATAAATCTTAGATCTCTCTTTATACCACTGGTGTCCCTTTTGGCTACACTGCCAGTACTGTGGACTCCAGTAAGCCTGGTAGCTTGAGCCAATGACTCAATGAAACAGAAGCATAATATCAGATCAATTTAATAATTTACTGACTTGCACTTCAGACACAGTAAAGGATGGATCAGATTGATTTTCCCGGGTGCTTTTCACCAAATGTAAAAATAGTTTGATAGCTTGGTCAAAAAAACCCTCTGCTTTTTTACTCTAATTATTTTATTACTCTCTCTTATTAACCTAAGGTCACATGGAATGTTGTTGTTAACCGTCTACACGACTTCACTTGGTGTGAGAATAAAAGAAAAAGTATCCCATAAATCCTGTGTATATTGACTACAAGTCAACTGCTATCAGGTGAGCATGCAATCAGGGAATATTCCTCCTGTTGTCTCCAGTCTCTCATATACTGTTTCTTGATTCCATTGCTGTCTTTTGGGTTGGCCCTCATTTGCTATTCCTGGCACACAGAAGAGGAAATATAAATCCATGGCCTTGAACATTTCTGCATAAAAATGTAGAATTTGATAATGTCTTTTCTGGCTGTTTTCCAAATGTATATATGTAGCTCAAAGAGTCAGCCTGCTGTTACAGAATAATCAATCTTTGTCTTCTGTTGGAACACTTTTTATCTTTTTTGGTATTACTAATAGTAGCACAAACAATTTTTCAAATATGCATACTTTACAGCATCATTTATACACAAAAGTATTTTTTTTATTCCTTTCCTGTCTCTCTGACTGTTTTATTTCAGGTTTGTTTTCTGAATGTACAGCTAGTCTCATACTTGGATAAATTATGATGTATTAATTTCTTGCTTTTTCATTCATCAGAAAACAGTGCATTCATTCATCAAAAGACAGCGTCTAAAGGGTAACTGTCTGCATTCAGACAGGAACTGCTCTCACTTCTCTTTCTATTTACACCAGAAATTTTTTTTTCCCTCACCTCTCTGTTACTTGTTATGCTCTAAAAGACCATCAAGGGAATTATTTTCTGTGCTGGTGTACAGGATGTACAAGAAGCGATCGCCCTTACAGAAACAAGATTTGAACCCATTTAGGGTAATTGCCAAAGTCATTATACAAACTGGTAGTCACTTAAGCTAAGTAGGATAGAATCAGTGTCAGTGCATGTGGGTCAGTGGCATTTACTGTAAAACATTACTCTCCTTCCAGACCTATATTACTCTGACTATGTCTGCTAAGCTTTTGACACATTTTAACACCCACGTACTCTTTCCAGGCCAAAAAGTCCTTTATCACTACCAACTTTTTTTAGAAGTGGACTTCAAAGTGTGTACTTTTTAGTGAGTGAGTTTTAAGTGTATTACATGGGCATATTGGAGCATCAGGTGGTAGTCAGTCAGAAGTCATAGCATACAGAAATACCAAGAAACACTACTGATCAAATGACAACTGACTTAAAATTAAAAGGGTAATTTTTCAGGAAAATGTCCCCATTATTGCAGGGGCACTTTTGTGCTAAGAAAGAACAGGCAACTACTCATGTTTCATGCATCCATGTCTTCTTCTTCCCTCACTTCTGGGATTTATGCCAAAAGATTGGAGGTACTTGTGGAGGAATAATGTAGGTTTTCACTCTCATGAGTGATGCTGACAAAGGAATGGATTTTTCCCACTTGTAAAAGAAGAGGTGCATGATGACATTTCATTTTTAAAATATGATCCAAGAGATCTTAAATGAAGCTTGAGTAGCAAGATAACAGGCAGAGAGTCCGATTCAATACTAAGGGGTCTGAAGGTGTACTTGTAGAAATTCTGGATCATTTTAGCCACAAGTTGTTATATTAGACTATTTGTGGTGACGTGCACTCTTTTTCTTTTTTAGACTTTGCTCCTTGCTTGAGTGTTGTCATTATGAGACTGCTGACTATCATCTTTGAAAGAGTATGATGACTGTGGGAGATTTTTGGTGACTAGAAAAGGAAAAATGTCATATCCACCTTTAGGAGCATGACGAGAAGGTCTAGGGAAACTGTAGGCTGGTCAACCTCACATCAGTCTCTGTGAAGGTTTTGGAGCAAAATCTTTGCAATTATTTCTAAATATATGAAGAGCACAAGGTGACTCAGAACAGACAACATGGATTTATTGAGGGCAAATCATATATGGCCAATCCGATAGTTTAATGTGATGACATGACAGGGTGTATGAACAAGAGGAGGGCAATGTATTTACCTTTACTTCAGCAAACTTTAGAGATAGTTTTCCATAAAATGAGATAAGACATGTACCTGGTAAAGTGTTGAAATTTTGGCTACGTTGCCAGGCTCAAAGGATTGTGTCCAGCACTAAGAATCTCAGTTTTCATCCAGTTACTAGCAGGTCTCCTCAGGAGAATATTTAAGGATATTTATATTACGTAGATATATCTATTGATTTATATAGAAATCTAAAAATAAAGTTATTGGGCACATATATAGGAATTAGCTGGGTGGTCACACTGAAAGAATTGTGTTTAATGGCTCAGTGTGCAAGTGGAGACTGGTGATGAGTGGTGTTCCTCAGAGGTCATTATTGAGGTTGGTGCTATTTAACACTTTTATCAGCGACATGGACAGATGAATTGAGTGCACCCTCAGCAAGTCTGCTGACAACACCAAGCTGTGTGGTGAAGATGACATGTTGGCAGTAAGGGTTACCATCCAGAGGGACCTTGACATGCTTCAGAGGTGAGCCTGTGCAAATGGCATTTAGTTCAACAAGGCCAAGTGCAAGGTCCTGCACCTGAGTCAAGGCAACTCTCAGAACAGTTAGAGGCTGGGCAGAGAATGGATTCAGAACTGCTCTGAGGAGAAGGACTTGGGGATATTGATTGATGAAAAAAAAAATTACATGATCCATCAATGTGTGCTTGCAGCCTAGAAAACCTATTGTATCTTGGGCTGCATCAAAGGAAATGTGGCCAGCATGTTGAGGGAGGTGATTGTTCCATTCTGCTCCACTCTTGTGAGACCCTACATGGACTATTGTGTCCAGTTCTGGAGCTCCCATTATAGGAAGGATGTGGAAATGTCGGAGTTAGTCCAGAGGAGGGCCATAAAGATGACAAGAGGGCTGGAGCACCTCTGCTATGGAGATAGGCTGAGAGTTGTTCAGGCTGAAAAGAACCAACTCTCAGCATTTCTTCATATAGTAGATGCTCCAGTCCCCTAATCATCTTAGTGGCTGTGTGCTGGAGTCTGTCCAGTACTTCTTTGTCCTTCGTGAACTGGATTCAGGATTTTAGATGTGGCCCCACCAGGGCAGAGGGGGAAGAAAATGTCCCTCAACCTACTTGCTGCACCTGAGGATTCCATTGGCATTCGTTGCCACAAGGGAATATTGCTGTCTCAAGGTCATCCTGTTGTCTTCCAGGACTCACAGGACTTTTTCCTCAGAGCTGCTTTCTAGCACCAAATACTTGTATTGGTGTTTGGGCTTATTCCTCTTTAGATGAAGGACCTTACATTTGCTGTTGTTGAAGGTCCTGCAATTTCTCTCTGCCCAGCTCTCCAGCCTGTCCAGGTTATGCTCAATGGCAGCACATCTCTCGGGAGTGTCAAACACTCTTACCAGTTTTGTATCATCAGCAAACTTGCTGAGGGTACTCTCTGTCCCTTTATCTACATCATTGATGAGTATGTTGAATGAGACTGGACCCAGTACTGACCCCTGAAGAATACTGCTGGCTACAGGTCTCCAGCCCAACCCTCCACCATTGATCAAAACCCTCTGAGCTAGTGTATATGTTAGTGTAACAGCAGGAAATTATACAATAGTTTGTAGCGATACAGATTATTTAATTAAAGAGGGGAAGAAAATTGCTTTCAACCCCTACCAGTGGAATTTGCAATTAAACTTGACATATCTTGCAGTTTGAACATAAACTGCCATACAAAACAGAATTAATTGCTCAATTCCTTAATAAAGTATAAAAATGCAAGGTCAATATGGTGCTATGTTTATTCCTATTTGTAACAATTATGTATTCATTGTTGCCAAATATAAGAGATTTGTCATCCTACAATGAAATTGAAAAGGGGAAAAGTCATGTAAAGTCTTAGGCAATAATGTAAAAATTAGTAATTAAGCTTTATATTGTAATAATTTTCAGTTTCTTCCTTTGTAGTCATAACATTAATCAGAAACTGCCTGTTTATGTTTACCCAACACACAGAACCAAATCAGTCAGTGGCGTTTTTATGTTTCTTGTTTACAAATTAACCCTCAATATATAAATGTTGAAACAAAATGACACTTATACCAAATAATCTCAGCATTAAATTCTTGGAGAAAAAACAAATAATGTTGAACTTGCTTAATAGCAGCCTGTCTAACTGCACAAAGACAAGCTGAGAATTGTTTGGATTTTTGTAATTTTTTCCCCCATCCACAATGCTATATTGCAGCATCCTGCAGAGAGTAAAGTATCCCTTGCTGTGACAAGTTATTGATCTTGTTTTTGTCTGAGAACCCTAACCAGTCAAGTTGCATCTTCCTGGAATGTACAGCTGGAGCAGTACTTTGCAAGGGGTACAGGTTATGAAGAAATCTGTTCTCCAGTGTTAAGCAGAAAAATGAAATGTCATTAGTATAAATTTGTCTGTTTTTTGTCTGGTAAGAGTAAGGACAGTACAAAGCTTAGTAAGCCTACTCATCCCATCTGTGGTGATACCACTTTCATTCCACAGCTCCTCTCGAGGGTGATCCTGACCTTGTATCTTAAATTCTGAAAAGGGAGAGAAAGCTAAAGAAACATAATATAGGGAAATAATTTGGTTCTCTCAAGGTAAGGACAAAAGAAGATCTCTTCTGACCTAACAGAGAATGAGAAACTACAGTCATCACACTTATTCCTATTGCTTTGACATCAAAAATGATTTGGCTGGGCATGGGAAAAAGGAACCACTTTGCACAGAATGGATTTTGTCTATGATCAGAAAGTTGATCTGAGGTGAGCTTGAGAGGGATGTGTTTACTTAACTTGAGTAACAACCTATTGAAACAGCTATTATTACATTACCAACAAGCAACATCATCAGTTTGTGTGGAATTTTTATGTTCTTCGAACTGCAGCAAGTATAAGGACTAGTTAGATGGAAATGCATGATCTACTTTTATCTCAAACAATAATCTCTGACCTTTCTAACTGTGGTTCAGTGGACAAAATTGTGAAGCTACTAAAGCTCCTTCTACTTTGAATGCTGTTGTGGCTTATCCTGACTTCCACAGTTCACAATCAGTTGGGAACTCAGGTAATACAATAGTGTTGTGTAAAACTGACATTAAAAGTGAAAGGGGAATTTCCTTTTAGCATCAAGTTTCCTCTTTTTGTTGTTGTAAAGTACATAATCCTTGAACATAAATTATTTTAAGGAACATTCAAGGTGTACTGACCTTTAAAATGTAGCTGGACGAACTTCTTTAAGAGCGCAGAGCTCTGAGATAAGTAGGTGTACAGCAGTGGTTGATCTCAGTCAGCACTGGTGTTCTGAACCCAACCAGCCTCTCCTGCTGCTAGCTCAGGAATGAGCTGAGCATGTGCCTTAGGCCCCACCTTTTATTGGCCCCCTAATGCTGCTCATTTGCAGCTGGGGCCAGCCCTGACTGGGCACAGGTGGGCTGAGCACAAGCTCATGCTCATTGCCTGGCAATTGGTGGATTGCTGGCACCTTGGCACCTGTTTCCTACATTAAAATGATAGCAGCTGCGACTTCTTGACAGAGCTCTGAGATAAGTAGGTGTACAGCAGTGGTTGATCTCGGTCAGTACTGGTGTTCTGAACCAGACCAGCCTCTCCTCCTGCTAGCTCAGGAATGAGCTGAGCATGCGCTCTAAGCCCCACCTTTTATTGGCCCCCTAATGCTGCTCATTTGCAGCTGGGGCCAGCCCTGACTGGGCACAGGTGGGCTGTGCACAAGCTCATACTCAGTACCTGGCAATTGCTGGATTGCTGGCACCTTGGCACCTGTTTCCTACATTAAAATGATAGGTTACAGTTTTCAGTTTACAAGAAAAGTCTTAAAACCTAGTATAACCAAATTATCTATAACTGTTAACAGTAGCAATTCGACTGTGTTGTCCTTACAAATCCAGAGCAAAGCTCAGCTAAGCATACAGATGGTTTGCCTAGCTTTTGACAGATTTCCATTTGTGAGACAAAAGTTCAAATGTTCTACTATTATAATCATTATTAGTATATAGTTACATATTTTTCTATCATGTATCTTTAGTACAATGCACTAAAGTAACATTTGTAGATTCTTATCAGACCTCAGAACTCAGAAAAAGTGCAAATAGAAAGCAAAATATCATAAATATCTAATTGTTGTCTTTTGTGATAAGAAGATAGAGATGCTTGAACCTTGGAAAGCTCTCTCACTATATATATAGATGTGAAAGAAGTATGAAACAAATCTGCTTCACACAACTGGCTAAGCAACAGTCTCATCTTCCCTTGTCTAGCAGTGCTAAATTGTCTTGGGGGTATCATCACAGTGGAGAATCTCAAGGAAGAATCTGAGGCAAGATAATGTACTTTTGTGTTTTGCATCTGTAAGAGCCACTAGAGGTAAAAGGATTTAGGATTCTGTGACAGAGAAACTTCCCACTGTATGTTCAGGCTGGCAGTACTGGTACAGCTTTTTTATGAAAGGTGTAAGATATAGAAACAACAAGCAAAGTCTGACCCTGATGAAGTCAGTGGTTATTCCTCTAGCCACAATTTGGAATCAGGATTGTACCACAAAGGTTTTACAAGATATGGAGAAACACAGAGAACATGCAAAGAGGGTGGAGTAATCTGAGTAGAAAGAAATGAATTTTTTTTGGTTTTAAGTTAGATATATCCTCTTAAAAAGACATTCTGAAACAACCCTGACAAGGTACTGAACTTGTAAAAAGGAAGTTCAGAGACTTTTGTAGGTACAGTCTGGTGATGGCATCCTACCAGCTTGTCCTGAAAATCAGAAGATAATCTTCATATAAGTGTGAAAATTTAGCTAGTCAAAAACGCATGCCTGATTTTCCCAAAGAGCCAAGACATTAAGCTGACAAGCTTAATTTTTAATGAAAAAAACATTCACTCTTGGGCTTATCAGCAGCCATAAAAATGTAGCTTAGCATAAATGTACAAACAAACAAACAAAACCAAACAAACAAAACCAAACAAAAACAAAACAAATAAATGAAATCAAACACCACCCCCCCCATATCTTTCTTAAAGACTAATTCATGGGTAAAAAAATATTTTCATTTCATATATGCCTTAAATTTTCTCATGTCACTTTGTATGGAAACTTACTGCTACAGATAAAGAAGATGGATGCTAAAATTTCTGTTGTGTTATAACAATCTCCATTTAAATTTTAACATCTGATTAAAATTGATGCAGTCTGTATTTGCCTGAACTTTTGTTAAGGTTAGGCTTATCTAATCCATTACATCTCTGGTATAACGTCAAAGATGGCAGTACAACAGTTCTCAGTTATCTCCTCCATCATTACTAAATGCTTCTCCAGGGGAGAGTGCATATTTTCCTCTCACTTAATACACCATATGAAACCTTTTATACACCGTCACAAAATCAGACAAAGTGCTTCTGATGTTGGAATAGCAGTTTGTATTTTCTACCTAGACACAAAGAAATAGATTTGGAGCTGTTTTCAGCAGACCCTGACTATGATTCTCAGGTTAAAAAGCACCAGTGGCTCTTACAACTATTTGAAAATAGAACGTGGAATTGACATGATCTTAAATGAAAATTTCTTACTTGGGAAACATACAATACTGAAAACAGCAGTATCTTCAAGTCAAGTATGTATCTCATGCAGAAGTGATTTTATTTGTGGCATATACTGAATAGAAATTTTGAAGATTTTTATTTTCAGTTGTTCAGTGGCATGTACGTGAAAAGTGACAGAATTTTGCACTGTAATGAGACTGTGAAGGTGGTTGTGGTAAAGATGGTAATGTACTTTGATCAATCAATGAAATGATGTTTTTTTGGGGGGCACAAAGGATTTCCTAAAATCAAGAGCTGCTATCACACATTTAAGATGATCTTAAATCTGAATGTTACAGACTGTGACAAAGATACTAGCTTGAATTTAAATATAATTTCTCCTCCTCCTTTTAGTTATATAGCTGAATCTGGAGTCATGGTGTACTTCTCAAGAGACTGCTTACTGGGGGTTGAGGGAGCATTAGATTTATGAGAAATAATATCAGGATGGTTATTCACCACGACCCTGTACCTTTTGTTTGTAAATTGTGCCAAAGCCACTTCTTCTATAAACTTTTTTTCAAGTATCCATGCATATTGTCTACTTCTGTCTCCATATTGCACACTCTATCCTGACTGTTTAAGTGTGGATTCAGGTTTTGCTTTCCAGCTAGGTTGCATCTTCTAGAAAAAATCTTTACATTCTTTCCTCGTAACCTTCTACAGCAAGGGTATGTTGGCCAAATAGCCAAATTTACCAGTTTATTTGGGGAATCCTTTTTTCTACTAGGTCTTCGATGCCTATGAAAAAAATAATTGCAGAAGCTAATAAAAATAAAATTATCAAACACCATCAGAAATAGCAATTTTCTTCTTTTGCAGTTCCTTTTTCTCAGGTCTTTGATTTCAAACTGCAGATTATTGTGGGACACCACAATGGAAGTGCCACACCATGCAAAATAAACAGGGTTATTTTATTATAACCTGATAGGGTTCAGGTTAAGGAAGAACTCTGAATGCCAAAGAGCACCATTGTGGGAGTTTAATTTTTCTTTGCATTAGTACCCCAGCTTTCAAACTCCGTGTATGTGTTGATGACCTTTAAAGAGAATAAATAATAAATTGATAGCAGAACACAGAATTATTAGCTTCTTCAGAAATTGGTGGCATTGCTGTTAGTGTGGAACATCTAACTATTCCAATTTCATTTATAATCTAGAAGATAAATATACATATGTGCACACAAACACGCACACATGCATGAAGAGAGCATGTGATTCCACCTTGGACCCTTGTTTTTTGTGTGCTTCTGACTATTGAACTGATAAAACATCTGATTTCCACACAATGATGGGTATTTCTGTTTGAGCGTAACATTCAGAGTGCTGCTGCCAATCAATGAGCCACACGTCCTGAGATTTGGTAGCAGACATTTTTGGTTACTGGAGTTCTTGTGAAGTAATTGTTTGCAACATTACTTCCTTTTATCCCTTACCTTATTTTATTAGCATTTCACTAATGTTAAAACATTTCATATATTAGAAGGTCACCTCTTAATATTAATTTCATGATTAATTGCTTTTTATCTTCAATTATTTTCTTACTTTTTAGAGTTTCTGCTTATTTTGGTTTGTTCACAATTCTGAAATGAATTCCAGTTACTGTAGAAAAGTTTCTGCTCTTAAACAGTAGTATGTTTTAAGTTCGAATCCCATGCCTTCTTTCTCTCAGGTGTACCCAAAGGGCAATATATGATCATATGCTTTTAAGTGAAATGCAAGTTGAATACATTTCTACATATCAAAAGTTTTGCCCCTGCACATGCCCCAGTGCATCTCTATTTCACTGACTTGAACATCTCAGCACCAGTCTACCAATTAAAGCCTCAGATTCATGCATGAGGACTTCTAAGTCCTCAGAGAGGTTTCTTCTGTATCCATATTGATTGTGTTTACAGAATGCATGTGAGCTCTCAGAGCACTCAGATAAGCCAGCACCTTCTGGAGCAGGTGAAGGTAGTGAAGCAGTGCCTGACTTCTGTGTGGCATCCTAATGACCACAGCTCTTACTTGTCAGGGGATGAGAAATAACTGCTCTAGTCTCTTCTCATGTCACCTGGATTTATGTCTCAGCTTCCTAGGATATAAAAAAAAGCATTACACAGACATTTAGAAATAACAGTTCTGCAGTAATTGTCAACCATTTTCTATAGGAACAGGAAATTTCTTTTCTCTCTGAAACTATTTATACTCTTCCATTTCTTTTCCTTAGGCATGAGATCTTTATGAAAAAAATATTTTAATGTTCTGGAAGTACTCAGTTTTAAAAAAATACTCTCTTAGACACAAAAACTCATTTAGAATTCTTTATATCTGTAGTACAGACAATCACTATTCTACTCCATAGTTCCTGTTTATAATAGAGTTCTCTGTTGCAATGTGTGTTTTGGGATTATGATTAGTATACAGGGAAAAAAAGGAAAAAGCTAACTAGAAAGGTAAGTATCAAAGAAAACAAAATTATTTGTTCCTAGCTCAAAAATATGAATCATATTTGCCCACATCTGTAATAGTGAATAGGATCAGTAATGACTGTATCCCAGAGGTCATAGTACAGCAGCTGGCCATGCAACTATTTCCCATTAGAAACGGGTACATGGTCTTCACTTGGATGTTGTTAACTACATCAGGCCAAATCCATAATGGTTATTATGTTAAAAAGATAACTCTTTGGATGATTTTTTGTCATTTTTTGGTGCCAGTGTTCCAGTTTCATTCAAGTTACTAGCACAGAAACATGCTGAATGTTTGCTCTGGCTGAAGTGTGTTCCATTGCTATTATATGACACAGAGAACAGTAGCAGAGCTTTTAGCTTGAGTAGTGCTTCATCTTTTTAAATCACTACTCTTCCACCCTCTACTGCAACAAGCAGAATTACAATAATATTTCAATATATATCCCAAATATATTTTGGAAAGACTGATCTGATCAATGTAACATTGTTCATATTTGGGCTTTACCTATACAGTAGAGAAAAGTATTTGCCCTGTATTCTGAATTGCTTGATACATTTTGTCCAGTATGCATAGTGATATGGTATATGAATTGGGTTTTTTGGGTGTAACTTAATGTCTGAAGTCACTCAGATCCAGACTTTTTGTTCCTTCCATTCCATGCTCCATATTAATGGACATACAGCATATGCAGGTGGTACAAGGGAAAAATACCTGGAGAGCAGATGCACATAATAATTTGTTTATCAGCACACACAAAAAACAAAAAATGGAAAAAAGAGAGAAAAATTATGCAACTGCTCTTATGAATCAATCAATCAAAGCAAAGCAAGACATTTTCCAATGAAATTATACATTGTCTTCATTTTTAATTCCTAAATCTCTGGGGCAAAACAAAAGCAGTTGAAACCAAAGCAGAGAGTAGTCTGAAAGAGAAAACATTTTAATGGATCTAAGGAGTGTGAAATATGTATGTAAGGATCTAATGGTATGGCAGTATACTGAAGATATTGGAAATTAAACCTGTTGGTAAAATATGAACAAGGAATCAGAAAAGTAATTTTAACAATGTCAGAGATTATTATATTTGAATGAAGTACCTGGTGAAACCAGGTGATAATTCATGATACATCTAGTCACTCCAGGCAGGATTTTGAAATTGGTTTATTCACACAGAACTCTCCATTAGCCATGAATAGCTGATAATTACATCTTCGTGCTTAGCTTTATTTTCCACTTTATTTTATTTGTTTTATTTTCCAGTAACTTGGCTACGTAACAGATAGATGGCAATGTATCACATTAAGCCTAGATGATATTTACTAGACAAAAGTTTGGCCATATTTCTTGTGAATAATAGAAGACGAGATACACCCAAAAAAACTGAAAGGATTTGAAAATGATTGAATTTTGGGTATAACAAGAAGTCTCTGCTACAAGCAATCAAACAAACAGGGGAGCTGAAAAATACATGCTCAACCAGCCAAATGCCAAGCAAGCCAGAGAATCACAGCTCTTCATTTTATTTACTTTCCTGTTGAATCACCCACACTATCAGAGAGTTCATTTGAGTAATTAAGGAATAAATGGTACAAATCAAAAGCATCCGCAAAAGGTATTTTTTAAATGTCTATCATTATAAATGCAGTTGACTAGACAACAGAAGGCAGAAGTAGAACTCTGTTGAAAAAGAATACAGAATTGCTGTACCATGGCACCATGACACCATAACTGGAAAGAAGAGATGAAGGGTGTTACAGAGTGGAATGGATAGCTTGGAACAAGCAATGTCACATATCTGAGGCCTTTGGATAGTATAGACAACCACAGCTACTGATGCAAAGATGACTTGTGGAAATGAAACTGTGATCGAAACGTGAAACTGAAGAACCTTTCCCACTGCTAGAGTACAGAGGGTAATCAGAGGAAGTAAGAAAACCACCATCAGCAACAGCAGAGAAAACATGCTTTGGGGGAGAATAATAAACACAGAGAACGGGCTTTAATACATCCTGATGCTGTTATTAACTGAAAATATTAGTTACAGCACCTGCAGACATAACATGTTTACAAAGGAGTACAGCATTCTTGAAAATACTCCATTTCTAACAACAGTGTAAGAAATTAACATAATGCTTCTTGGTCACTGTCTCTGTTTTGTGCTGAGTTGCTGAAACAGAATGCAGGTTTTCTATTGTTTTGAGCAGCCTAACTTTGCCCCTCTTCCCTCCTGCCGATACAGAGAGCTAGCAATACAGATGGAAAGAATGAGAAACTCTCTCATATCAGATAAATAATTGGAAAGCAATCTGAGTACACCTAAAACATACAGGGCAGATCCTAATTTGGTGGAAAACAATTGAAATCTGAAATAGCTTTTTTCACTAGCTATACACCTGAGCCTTAATATTTCTACTAGAGTTTAGAGCAAAAAACAACTTAAGAGTAGGAAAAACTTCCCCTTGAATAATCTAGTACTACAGAAATATTTTGTGTGTTCCATTCCGTACTAAACAACAGACACAAGATGAAATAACTCTCAGCATGGAAACAGAAAAAAACTTGTTTCCATGTATTTTGTACATAATGGTCAATTATTCAGGTCAGTCATTTGATAGAGTTGCTAATTCTGAGTGAACTAAAAAAAAATATTTCCTTTCCTATAAATAAGAAAAATAAACATTTAAAAATAAATAAAAAATATTTCCTGGCTTGCTTAAATAATAAAACAGGCATTCTAACTAAGGAATATTGTCATGTCAGTTTCAAAAATTAAGTCTACAGCTTAATACACTGCAGCACTGTAAAAAGCTTGCAGTCTTCCAGAAGCAGAATTAGACACAGGACAAGTTTGAAGTGCAGAAGCACTTGTCTGTTTCCCACCTGAACATGAGGAACACGGCTGCAGTCTCAGCAAAGCCAATGCATCTCTAGACAGTTGCAGTCACAAGAGTAAGAAGGACATTAACAAGGTGAGTAATAGAGTCTTTTCAAAGAAAAAAAAAAAAAAGTAGCAACAAAGGAACTCCATACAATAATTAATCCAGCTGCCATGATTTTACCCACACGGATTCTCAACTGTCATAGTATGGTTAGTATGTACATACAGTATTGGGTGCACAACTATATGAATTTGTGTTAGGAGATGGAGGATTTGACCCTGGTTCCCTTCAAAGCAGTGAAAGAATGCCCACAGACATGACTAGGGCAACATCACATGCTCCTGCCTTAGTTCCATAAGCTACATAAGGCAGGCAAGACTCTGTATTTACAAGAAGGAACTTGTCAGACTATGGTGTAGTCAAAGGATCTGTGTTTCCCTTGGAAACCGGATTAGTTTACAGCTTCAGCTCATAGTAGTGGTCTCCCTAATTTTCTGGGCTTACATAAACACAATGGAAATACCTGAAATAACAAAAGTTATTTTAATCAAAGCTTAGAAATGATAATTGGAAAGAACAATAATAATTGTGTCAAAATAAGCTTTCTAAATTCTCCATAAAATCCTAAAGATTATAACAAATCTGAAGTACAGCTTCAAAGGGATTATAAGTACAAACTGTCTAACTGGAGTTACATCAAATTTAAGAACAAACTTTTAGTTTTAAAAAAATTTGTTTGGAGTAGATGTTCTCTAGATGTCCCTTCTGCCCCTTAACATTCTATGATTCTGTGTTTCAAATGTGAAAATTGAGTTTTAGCTGACACAGTAAAATGATGGGATCTATAACAAGGTTATAACAGTAAAACATAAAATGCATAAATTTTAGCAATCCGGTGGTCTTCTAATAAATATTAATTCTGTTTTTGTGTCACTGCCACTGTTTCTTATTGTTATAAATGACATAGCTTGGGAAAGACAGTCAGAAATTCAGAATTGCACCATATCTTGGAGGATGATAGGCATCTTTACACTTCTGAAATAAAGCATACGCTTAATTTTATATTTTCATTAATCCCTCACCTTAGAAAAAATGCAGAACAAATGCAGAATACTCACCTAGCAATATCCGCTGTACACTTTGAATAATATCAAGTATTAGATCTACTGTGAAACATCATAGAATCATATAATGTCTTACGTTGGAAGGGACTTTAGAGATCATCTACTCCAACCTCCCTGCTAAAGGCAGGTACAGCTCTCATCTGGAAGATCTTGATCATGGCCTCATCCAGCCTGGCCTTGAACACTTTGAAGGAGGAACACCCACAACTTCTCTGGGCAATCTGTTCCAGAGTTTCACCACCCTCATACTAAAGAACTTCTTCCTAAGATTCAGTCTAAACCTATTCTTCTTCAGTTTAAATCCATTTCCCCTTGTTTCCCCTTGTCCTGTCGCTGGACACTCTTATGAGAAGTCTCTCTCCAGAATTCCTGTAGGTTCCCTTCAGGTATTGGAAGGCAACTCTAAGGTCCCCTGAAGAAGGTGTCATCTTCAGGCTAAACAGCTCCTTCAGCCTCTCCTTGTAGCAGAGGTTCTCCAGCTCCTGGATCATCTTTGTGGCCCTCTTCCAGACTTGTTCCGACAGATCTATGTCTTTCCTATGGTGGGGACACCAGAATTGTCCCAGAACTTGAAGTAGGACATGACAAGTGCACAATAAAGGAGGAGAATCACCTCTCCGGATCTGCTGTCCATGCTCCTTTTAATGCATCCAAGGATACGGTTGGCCTTCTGAGCCTCATGAGAACGTTGCTGGGTCATGTTGATCTTCTCATCAATCAACACACCCAAGTCCTTCTCTTTAGGGCTACTGTCAATCCACTCTGTACCCAAAAAAGCAAAAAAAAAACCCCCAACAAACAAACAAAACCCCCTAAAAATATTATGTAAATCATTTTGCAGTTTATTGGCTCTTTTACGTAAATCAGAATGTGAGTAATCCATAAGGTTCAATTAAGGTGATCTTCTCAGTACTTGTCATGACACACCTGGACTACCATGTCCAGTTTTGGTACCCTCAGTTCATGAAAGATGCAGACAGATTGGAGACTGTGAAGAGGAAGACCGTGAAGATGACCAAAAGTGTAGAGAACCTGTGTTATAAGGAAAGACCAAATGAGTTAGGTCTTTTCTCTCTGGAGAAGAAAAGGTTCAGAGAGTACTTCATCACAGTATGTCAGTACTTAAAGAGACTAGTTGACTTTTTGTCTCAATATAAAAAATATTTTTTTACAGTGAGAACAAGCAATCACTGGAACAACGTCCTGAGGCATGTGGTAGAGTCTTTCCTCCAGGATAAACACATCCTGATCCTTCAGTCTGTCCTCACTGGGAAAATGATCCAGACAACTGCCGATGACAGTCATTTAGAGAAATGATTTGCAGACTGCAAAACACATGATTCTGAAGTTTAATGGTACTCATCATAGTCCTTCATTTGTAATGGTGGTCTTCAATCAAATATGATTCACGCTGAATCATACTGGAATGCATGAAGATTTCAAGAGCAATTATCTGGTTACACTACAGTAGCCCATATTTGTTCAGGTGTCTGAATAACTTCCCCTAATCCTTCTATCTTACTTGTCTGTATGTCTTAATCAAAAATAGAAATAATTTTTAATTTTTATAAAGTCATCAATGTCAATGGACTTTTTAAAAAAACCCTCTTTCAAAAATTGTTTAAATCATACTTGATTTACTTAATCAGTACAGAGATTAGGTTTTTTTCTGGTGCTATTTCTTTAATAATCCATCTTTTCTTCATGATTCCACATTGCCTTTTAATTTATTCTTAGAATAGTATTTCTTTATCTACATTTTTCAGTTGAGTTTTCTCAAAATGCCTTGTGGAACTCATCTCTGCAAGCCTGCAGTGTGACAAAGCCATTCTATTCACTTGAGCTCTAGCTGATGAACAGATGGGCAGAGAAGAGCTGATTTCATCACCTTCTACATGATCTCCAGAGAAATTCTCACTCTGGCTTCCTTCTGCTATTTCTCCTTCTTTGAAGATGGAAGTGTCACTGAATGATACCACATAAAATTGCTGTGAAGACCCAGAAAGTCCCAAAAGATCCTGAGCTCAGAAGACAAGGACCAGGAGGCAGATTAGTACCTATAAATGTGCATAAGAGAAAATATTCCAGTAGGGATTCACTAGGAAAATAGGAGATCGTTGACTCAGTTTCCTAATCCTAGGAATCAGGCATGTTTCTCCAGCACAAACTGAAATCTCAGTGCCAAAAATATGTTTTCCTGTGTATCCTGTTTATTTACCAAAGGGATTAAAGCTGTACTTTTCTTTGCTATGATACAAGCTTATCCTTAGTTATGGTGTACTCTCCATTAAGTAGTTTTCATTTATTCCTGTTGGCTGACAAATACAGGTTTTGACTAGAATTCTTGTCAGTGATTTCCTAGTGAAGCTGTTCATGTCCAGAAGTTGCCCAGGTGGAACATAAGCAAAGTGCGAGTGTAAAAGTGTGACTTATTTCTGCATTGAAACTATATATATTATATATATCTTGGGATATTACTATAAGTCATGTACCATCTGTTAACATCTTTGTGGTTTACCCTAGAGTTACATCATGGGAGACATGGAAAAATAAGAGCTTTCCCCCTGTCCTTTTACTTTTAAGCAGAGAACCACAGCATTTATACCTTGAGACATATATGAGGACAGCAGGTGCCAAAATAGAAAGGTATTATTCTGCCATGTCCCAAAATAGGAAGCTTTTAGCCTTGATTACCTAAAAGAATACAAGTAGAAATACTCTAGAAGGGCTATGGAGAATTAAGCAGACAATGAACCTGTGTCTTTTTCAGATTTTCTGCGCCTTGTCCTGCTGCTGCTATTGTTCTTAGACTATCTATGGCAACAATTAAGTTCCTTTGAAAAAAAGATGTCTTCCAGTTCTTTTGAAGTAACTGTTGAAAATGTGCTGATGTCAGTAGATGGTTGAAATCCTTGAACCATATCTAAGTCTCTGCCTCCATTATCATTATCTGTGAGGGTTTTTGTTTTGTTTTGTTTTGTTTTGTGGCTAAGTTGATCAGGCTGTGTACTTGGCCAGGAACTTCAACTAATGTTATTAACCTAACTTAATATAACTTTCAGTCTTGTTAAAATTTACCTTTTCATGGTGCATCCAGTCCTAAGGCAGGGATTTTTTTAATTTTTGCAAGGGATTTTTCTTTTTTATTTGGGGGGGATTTGTGTGATGAATAAATTTTGGGTTTGACTATGTTCAAAGAATGCTGAGGATTGTACCTTTAATAAACTATTCTTTGTGATGTACTATCAGAACTAAGGAATTCTTAAACTCAGTGATTTTTACTTGTTTAAAAAAATAAGTCAAAGAAAGACTGCTGACTGCTGGAAAGTCACTTAGAAAAAAAAAAAAAAAGGTGATATGAATAGAGTATCTTTGAAGTAGGGGGCAAAATCTCAACAAGTTCCTATGAAGTGAAAAGAGTTTCACCAGAGAATTTAAGAAAGTTTCATTTGTTCCACATAAGTCTACTGCAGTGCTCCCAGCTCATAAATACTAATGAAAGTTCTCTAAAAGGCAACCATTTCTCTTTGTTCATCTTCTTTCAACCACAAAGAGAGGGAAAAAAAAACCCCAACACATGCACAGAAAAAATAAAAATAAAAAATAAAAAATTGAGGAAAAAACTCCACCTTACAACATAAAAAAATTTACAAAACACACAGTGGAAACCAAAATTCCCATAATCAGAAGGAATTATAATCTCTGCTTGAGAGCATATCATTGAACATATGCATAGTAACCATAGTGTAATCATTTGTGAATAATATACAGTTTTTGAAAACTTTGGTTTTGGTTTGTTGCAAATGTAATGGTTCCTTTTGGTATCATTCATTCTTTGGAATGTAGTATTCAAGACAGCAGTGTGTATGTCATTTTTTCAGGTAAGAACTTTAAGAGATAAACGGCTATTTGAAATAAATGCTAACCAGCAAATTTGAATGTGAATAAAAATTAAGTTTTTTTTTTTTTTTTTTTTTTTTTTTTTTTTTTTTTTTTTAGGGCTGCACAGCCAGACTTCTAAAAATACTTTTTAATCCCTTTTTGGAAAGTTTACAGCTCATTTATGTGATCCATAATATTTTATTTGGATAAATTTAACTCAACCATGTTTTAAATATATATTGGTAGAACACAAAGTATGTTGCATCAGATTAAACAATACTATGCATAGAGCACAGAAAGGAATTCACTAGAAAACCTGAAAATAAAAATAGGAAAAATTAAACCAACTGTGTGTGTTTGTGTGATAAAGCTCAAGCTGGCCCCAATTTTGAGGCCTGTGCACAGTGCCTAGACGTTGTGGTATGCTTTTACTTTTTTTCCATAGTGATGTACAGTGAAAATCTGGATTCATAATTTCTTATACAGAAAAAGTCCAAGTGGCTATGTTGGACAAGCAAAAAAAACCACATCTCCCCTGCCTACTGTGTTCTTGCAGGTAAACCATTGCTACTTCGCTTAGCCTGCTAGCTGGAGCAAAACTTTCTCAGTTCTTCCCGTTTCCAAGGGAGTTTGTCTTTCAATCAGTCACTGTTCTCTGCTTTTTTCAGTAATCCTTCTCTTCTGACTGACATTCTGCTTCTTTCTGTTTCTCTCACATGATGTCTTATTTCTGCTGCATCCTGAAACATCTAGAATTATTTGCTCTTCCTGCATTTGCTCAGTTGTACCTAAGCAAAGCAAAAACAGCTCTCTCCCAGGATAGTTACCCTCAAGCCACAGCTGTATTGCAAGGAACAGAATGCAGCTGAAGACGAACAGATCAACCTTACAGAACTACACTCCTATACATCTGACCAGAGGCATGTTTCCCCAGCTTTAGTGTCACCATTTACACAAGAAACCTACTACGAAAACAGCTCTGCTCCAAGAAGTTTCTTGAGCGAATTATTTTCCTGTCACAAAACAGCTATTTAGATGTAAAATTGGTCAGGCTACCCCCTTGGCGCCTACCAGAACGTAAACAATAGGGAAATTAACATATTAGATAAGGAAAACTGTTTCTGGGAAACCTGTGAATGTCAAGCCCCATTCCGGGAAAAACTGTGAATTTCAGCAAGTTATGCAAACGAAGGCCCCCTCCTTCCTCTCCCCATTTTTCATTATAAAAATACCCCTGAAAAGAAGCCTGCCAGAACCCTGCGAGAAGCCTGCCTTCCAGCCTGCCAGCCCACAACACGGAGAAAGTCCCGGGTGAACCAGCGGGCCCGAAGGACTTCGCAGTAGCCTCGGACCGAAATCATGGAAGTCAAAGAAGCCTGCAGAGGGGCCTGCCCTGAGGGAAAAACGGAGCGGCGTTTTTTTTTCCTTCACACTGCTACAGCAACCGTGGTAACGAACTGGTCCCCGGTTCCCCTTAACCCTTAATTCTCTGTGTCTTCCCTAAAAAATAAATCCTCGTAACTTGTTTAATTTTTAAAACGTGTTAGCCTGCAATTCTATGCGTCGTCTCTGAAGCAGAGGCTGAGATTTCCTCATAAACAAAATATTAAAATAATAACTTGGATCATGACAAGAGTCTTCCAGATTGATTTTCTGAAATTCTACCCACTCCCTCTCATTGTCTATTAAGCTTTCCTCATTTCCTTTACACCCACCATCCCTTCTTATATGTTATTCATTCTGCACGTGGTTCTGAACATATGGTTTAAATGGCTATGGTACTGAGGAATTGTCAGACACTTTACTAAATAAAGTATCCTTTACTAAGGACTCTTCCTTAGATATCAAACAGACAATCTATCAAAGTTATTTTCCACTGCTATAAATTCAAATTATTTTATTATATGTCAAGCAGAAACCTATCGGTTTTCTTGACACTTCAACTTGTTCATCAATCTAATATTGAAAATTTACAAGGGAAAAAAATTTAAACCAAGTAAACAAGGTGCCAAACAGATTGACAATTGTGACGTCAGAGCTATTATGATTTTTAAAACAAATATTATGAATATTGAAATGTAATAAAATCGATTTTTACTTTAATTCAGAATATTTTTTTCCATAGTTAGAATCAACCTTTGCTATGCATTTGCAAGGGTTACTTGCATTTAAAAAACAACAGAATGGGGCTTGGGTGTGGTTTTTCATATAAAATGAAAAGAATTGTCTTCCTACAGAAGGAAGTAGAGACCTTAAAGGGAACAACAAAAATGCCCTCCTGTAAACATATGTTTTTATTTTTATTTTTTAAGGAAAAATAAAAGAAATCATGGACATTTTTTTTACTAGAAGAAAAAAAAAAAGATATACACCCTTTCACCACAGAAGTTTAAGTAAGGTACTACTGTAGAAACACAGTGGGGGAGTAAAATCTGTTCATGGCAGGATAGGCAGGCATACTGTGAAGAATACAGCTACAGTTAAATGTGGAGAAGTTTTATTTCAGGTAGTCCACAGGAAGCTATAATGTTCTTTTTCTTAGGGAGAAGTGGGAGGACCACAACAGAAGGGGACTCAAAGAAAGTGAGCTTTTATTAATGAGGTTATGGCTAAAGTATGAATTTTGTTCTTTAAGCTACAAGGTAAGTCAAAACCTATATTTATAATGTGCTGGCTTTTCTCTGCTGACTATTCAGCCTCATATTCTAAGCCATCCTACATGTGACTTGAGTTACCCCATTTTAAGAGGGTAGCTTTAACGTGTTGTAAATCTGATCTCTAGCCCATCTAATAAGACTCTGAGGCTTCAGAAGGAATATGTCTGTGGCTAGGTGTGTTATAAGAGGAACAACAGAAGGTGTTGGGGCAAAAACCAAGAGACAACTTTTATTACAGTACACGAATATGGATTAATTACATCTCAGCTAATGCAAATATTATCTAGGAATGTTATACTTTTCTACAAAATGAAAAAGCAGATTAAAGTCAAATGAAAAATTTCACAAAATAGTTTTCAAAAGTAAAAACACCTCATTAAAGAAAAAAAATTAAAGTTTGTAGGTTTTGTAGCTATATATTAAAGAAAAAAACATAGTTTAGCATTTCACTTTAATCCAAAATTTATCTCTGTTTCATAAATACAAGTGTAGTGGCTCAATATCCTAAATCTAAGCAATCCATTTTCTTTTTTCTTGAAAAAATTCTGCACTAACAACAGTGAAAACCAGTATATTATTCCTCTTAAACATTCCAAAGAGACTACACTTTGGGCAAACCAGAATTATCCATAAAAGATTACTTTATGCACTCTTTCAGTAAAGTTAAACAGCGATCATGCTCACAGATCAAAATGGGATACACAATGTACATAGTCACTTTTTTTTTGTTTCCTTAAGACACAGGAAGACAACATCAGATGAAATGGTACCAATCTGGCAGTGCCGGTATTAACCACAGATTGCAAACATAAACACATCAGAAAGTGTCACATAAGTAACTGTAACCTCTGAAACATTGGCACATCAGTGAAATAATGAAAACAATATATTGGGAGTTACAAAA
Source organism: Florisuga fusca (assembly GCA_038090715.1). Taxonomy (NCBI): domain Eukaryota; kingdom Metazoa; phylum Chordata; class Aves; order Apodiformes; family Trochilidae; genus Florisuga; species Florisuga fusca. Next base: position 67,053,275 of record JAAWXA010000002.1, read on the forward strand.
GCATTCAGCAGCACAGTATCTCAATACCATTTCTCTGTTAAGGTCTATGCACACACGAAAACCCATGACATGCTGAACATGAATACTTCTGGTTAGTTGAGTTCAGGTGAGTTACAGTAGTTCAGACAGGCTGAAGTAGAGAGGAAGACAATTACACATGAAGCCCATAGTCCATACTTGGTACAATGTAACTTTTTGTAGCACTTTATGTTGATTTGTCAGTTTTTATAAAGAGTTGATGGTGATTTCCAGTTTAATAGAGTCCTTACTTACTGATTATCTTTTAGTACATGAATTTTAGAGCATTTTTTGATAATTCAGTTTCTGTATTCTAAATATAAAGTGTGTGAAGGCCATATTATATGCCTCAGTGTCTTGATTTATTTTTTTAATCCTATAGAAATAATAGTTCTTGTTGTTCACCTACATTTTTGTCTCATGAAGTATCCAAGGTGGTTGTTAATCTTTCTCATTTTCTAAGCAGACCATAAAACCACATCGACTCATTCTGTCAGCATTCATTGTATTTTCTGTCTAAATTAGAAGCTCTTTGTTCAAATTAAACACTTCTCATGGTTTCATAGGGCAACTCCTACTACCTTTGCAAGGAAATAACTCACACTTCAAGATCAATGGGACTACACCTGTAATTGCATCCCAGTTGACAGAAAAGCTGCACCACTTGGTTTTTTGCATTTTAATAAAAGTCATAAATATTGATTTTTCTCTTCTGAAAATTAGTTTCACTGGAGCCGTCAAGGGCTAATGTAAATTAGCCATTTAATTCCTGTGAAATCAAAACTACTCTCAGAACAGAGACAGGCCACATAACAAAATAGGAGAACATATGCCTTCTACTGGTGAATTATAAAGAAAAATCAGAGAGAAATTTGAAAGAAATGTCTTGTAGTATTCCAGGATATTGTTGTTTTCTTAAAATTTATTCTACTTATTAGAATCATGAGTTATTTCCTGTATATATTGTAAAACTTCAAAATGTGAGCTTTGATGAACAGCAGGCTAATACGAGTGATGTGATGAATGGAAAATTGACTAGAAAATACAAAATTAAATACAGGGCTAAAATAATACTTTTCCTTAATTTTCTGTGTGGATGAAAATGATCCACAAGAACACTGCCTCTTAAAATAGATGTTCAGAATTCCTATGGTGTAATAAAATAACCCCTTACAACTGCAATAAAGACATAGGTTTCTAGGGCAATTGTACAATTTAATCATAATTGTATGATTAAATATTATGTGTAATTCTAGTTAGTCAGTCTAGTTGGATGTTGAGAAGCAAAGTGAGCCTTAACTGTGGGGCATGGGGCAAACAGATCTTCACTTGTATACTCTAGCAGACAGAGGGCTGAGAAGGGGTAGAGAAATTTTTTATAAATATGTAGGAATAGCCATCAAGAGGTTACAAGAAAGGAAGAGTTTGACTTAACAGGGCTGTGAGTTCAGGACGAAAATGAATAATTTGCACCTAAGAAAGTGAGTATGCACCCTGGATGAACAGCTGTGGTTTGAGTCTGCATAGACACCCAGAATCTGGCAGACAAATACTGGAATGAGAATCTTTACCCTGAACCATAAAAGGCTGAAATGGGGTTGGAAATTGAATGAGAAGTTTCAGAACAATCTCTCTGTAAGTGCAATAAGGTCAAGAAATCTAACCTGTTTGAAGACGACACTTTCTGTGAAAAAGGATTATATGAGGATTATATCCTCTCTCGAGGAGTAGTAAAAACTAGTGTGTTTTCTATAACCCTGTCACCGTTTCTTTCTCAGTCTTTATAGATTCAGTCTATACTTTAGAAATACCACAGCCTTTCCCAATGGAAGAAATCAGGAGACAATTCTGTACTTTATCTCTAACAAAAGAACTAAAGTGTTAGAAAATAAAATAGCTGACAGCTGACAGAACATCTCTAGATTTTTTCCCTATCAAAGGACAATCATGTGTGGTGTCTAAGAGCTCACCAAAAATTAGCTCTGAAGAAACACAGAAATCTCATTGCATTCCATTTACAGATAAAGTCACACATCAGAATAACACATATAGCACATCCAATATCTGAAAAGTATTTGAAAGTAAATTTCTAAACCTTAGCACTTTAAAATTGGATAGTCAGTTTTACTTGATACTGCAAAGTTTCTTGGTATTTGGATAAGAAAATTTCCTGTTTCCTGCTTTTGGGAGTAATTTCACTTAAACGTATGGAGCACATAATGGAAATATTGTGCCCCCTCTCTGGAAGTGTTCAATGCCAGGTTGGATGGGGCCTTGAGCAGCCTGACCTACCTAGTGGTAGGTATCCTTGCCCATAGCAGGGGGGGTCGGAACTAGATGACCTTTAATGTCCTTTCCTAAGCACTCTGTGATTCTACCATCCTCATCCATTTTTGAGGCATTCTACGCAAACATAGGATAAAAATTAAATAGTTGTATCAGATTCAGATGCTTTAGAGTAATTTCATCAAGAAATATTTAATATTGGAAATATTTATAGTAAAGTGTATTGGAGGTTTATTAACATTTTTGAATTTGAGGGACATTATAGCAAACAAAGGTATTTTTTTCAAAATATATCATCAGCTACATAATGAACATTTCTGAGTGAGTTAGTCCTTGAAAACATATTGTACCTTAGTGCTAGGTAGATGATCACTAAAGGATGATGGAAGTTGAATGAAAATGGTAATTTTTTAAATTTTTTCAAATTCCAAAAAGTATATTAATGAATAATAGTAAAAGCATTTTTACTTATATCAGAAGAAAATAATATAAAAATTAGAAGATGTTTTCTCTCATCTACAAAATATCAAAATACAGACTCAAAAAAGAAAATCTGCTTGTCCGTCTTATATGATAAAAACATACTGGAAAAAGGAGGAACACAGGAATATTTATATTACAAGCTCTCCAAGTTTAAGAAGCTAGTGGCTCAATGAGAGAGGTATCTAAAGATTTTGAGACAGAAACTTCTGAAAAGATAAATGAAAAAAGTCATGCCTGAGTAAAAGGGATGGAAAATAAGAATTTACTGGACATACATATAATTTATTTGTCCTTGGCTAGTAGAGATTTAATAGTCCTTAGAACTAATAGCCAAGCATGTTGAGGTCATCTGGCATTTTTGTGAAATGAGTGAATGAATAAATATCTTTTGTTGCTCTTTCTGTTTTTTCTTCCAAGCAGAATACCATGAGCCTGGGTAGAATTCTGTTAGCAACAAAGCTTTTATTCTTCTTTGAGGTAATAGGGAAAGGGAGAAATAAGCAAGAATTAAGGATTTATTACAAAATAATTTTGTAAGCATTACTCAAAAAAAAAGAAACACATGCACACACAGATCCCCCCACCCCCCCCAAAAAAAAAAAAAAAAAAAAAAAAAAAAAAAAAAAAAAAAAAAAAACAACAACAAACAAAAAAGAACAAGAAAACCACTTTTTTCTTGTGGTTTAGAAGAAACCCTAAAAATCTTAAACATGTTACAGACATGTCCAGTTGTTTCCAGGAGTTGTTCTGCTCCCAGTTTGCCACTTTTCTTACAGTTAAGAATATTTTCTTTTAAATAATAGGCAACTCTGCCATGTAGTACCCTAGGGTATAGAGGGGAAATTTCTTTCCTTGGCAAGAACTAAATCTATTCAGGAAGATAAGTTATGTTCATGCAGGTAAGGCTACAAACAAAAGGAGAAAAGCAAAGGGAGGAACTAGGAATCTGGAACTCAAAGATAGATGGTTGAGCAGATGATCAAGGTGCAGAGAGGAAGGCATCAAGAATGAAAAAGACAGCTATGCTCAGGGGAAGAGCAGCATTGTCAGAATACCATGCAAAAGAGAAATCTAACAATGACATATCTTGAAAATATATAATCAGAACTGTCCTCATTTTCTTTTCATCCAGTGTAGTTTCTTTGAGAATTTTTATTTAAAAAAACTAGGGAATTCAACTACCTATTCTAATAAAACCTGGCTTTTCCAAATTTAAAGCTTTCTTGGTCTATTTCAGGAGCTCATTCTAAAGAGACAGTCTAGACATACCTACTTCAAAGCTCTGGACAACTTGGGGTGCTAACGCAAGCAGATATATTGCTTGGACTAGTGCATACATCCAACTCAAATTAAATTTAGAGTGTTCCGTGGAACACTTGAACAGAAATTGTACTCCTGTATGAATAAGTTTGATGATATATCAGCTGCAAAGTGCAGATTCTGGCACTGACGTCTGCTAGGATCATTACTATTCCTTTCAGGGTAACACCTACCAGTGGCAGCTAATGCCATTGGTCTCTATCAAAACAGTTATGTCAAAAGGTCACCACTGATAATGTTTCACCTACAAACTCTTCTGCTTTGGGTGACAAAGAAAAGCATCTTGGTGCCTGTCCAGCTCTGGTAAAGGGATGTGGGAGGGAAAGCAAGAGAATGGGTGATAAGACAATGGGTACAAAGTGGACTGTGCAAGATCAGCACAAAAAGAAGCACAGGAATACCATGGAGATATCCGTGTCAATTGTTTGGTGTGATTTACAAGCCCATACTACCATGGAATTGCTATGACACCCATCAGTTTCATTGGATCACTGAAAAGACCATAGAGACTTCAGTGAAGAATTTGGGGAGGGGGGTTCTTGGAATATATTAACTGTTGGAATATTTATTGTCATTATTTCATGGAGTTTTCAGTATGTTGACTATAAAATGATACAAATGACTCTAAGCATTTGTGTGTCAGTTTCTATTACATAGTTATTCAGCTTTTATAGAGTGACAGGAATCAAATATTATAACCAAAGAAAACAAATCTAAATAATCATTAGAAGTTAAGATACAAAGGTGTAACATGTGAACTACTAATTTGAAATTAATTTTAAAAGTTTCTTATTTTGTACAAGAGAAGGGACCAGAAGCCATTAAAAGAAAAACAAAAAACTGCAAATAAAAAGCAAATGTAATTTGCCAGAACTTTATAATCTGTTTGAATAATATCTTATGGTATATAGACTAAAGCCACAGTTCTACAGGAACAGTTGAGCGTACAGATGTTTGTTTACTTATTGTGGAGAACTATGAAGAAAAACCTTTTTTTTTTTTTTTTTTCAAGAAAGGGCTCACCTACAGTAAGAAATTAGCTCATATAACTGGAAATAGAAAATGCAATAATTTTGATAACTGACAGTAACTTTGAAAATGTTAACATTGTTTTAAAACACTGTATTTAATTCCAAAGAGGAAAATGGTTCAGGTCTCACATTTCTTCTCCCCAGAATTGTAGTTTATGGCCCCAAAACATAGCCATGGTCAATACAGATATGCCATTGATGCATAGAATAGAGGAAGCATCAGTTACTTTAAAATCTAGCCAGTGAATCCTGCTACAGAAGAAATGCCAGGATAGGGTTGGAAAAAGAGGAGTAAGACAACCTGTGAAGTCTCTGGAATGTCAAACGTCTGCAAGAATATGTAGATTGAAGTATAACAGTAATATATGTAATTTACAGGGAGAGGCCAAGGAATGGGAAACAAGGAGAATGTCAAAGTTTCAGATTGTTGTAAGCCTTAAGAATAAAGGCTTAACAAGAATAAAGTTTAAAGAATAAAGTTTAGCAATAAAAGACAATGCTAATTCAAATAGAACTAATATGAACACACATATATATATACATACATGGTTCCTTTGCTCCTAGTTTTCATCTCTTTATTAAGACACTGTATATGTGGAATATTTTCTACAAACATATCTATCTATACAGAGATATAAAAATTTGTTTAAGAAAGCTGCATGCATACAAGAAAATATATAAATGGATAAATAGTTTGAATATGTGTGTACCTTATTCAACAGTTTCTTCTTTTATTTTTTTTGGTATCTGTCTAACTAGAAGCAGACCATTTATTTGGGTCATCTGATTGCTCATCCCTAATATAGATAAGGTTGCAGAAGAATTTTTATTCTAATGCACTATAAAGATAAGAGAAGTTTTACACAGGGATGGCACCAGCAGTACAACTTTTCTGAGTAAAAATCCAATTTTTTATTTTTCCACTGGTATCAGCCCATTCCCAGTCTTTAGAAAAATGTAGAAGTTTTCTTAGCATTTCATAGTTTCTTCAGATTACTATTTACTAGAATAATGTTTTTCCAAAATAAAAGTGAAAGTAGTTGTGTTACTGACCAAAAAAAAAAAAACCAAAAAACCAAAAAACCAAAACAAAACAAAAACTAAAAAAAAATACTAAATAAATATTGACAAGTCAACAGATTGTAATATCTTTCAGTGTTCCAAAGGGGAAGCAGTGCTTGGAACATTCAGATGAAAACATCCATTGAATTGGAGAAACTTTGTTGACTTAAGTATCAGTTCGTGCATATGAATTAGGTAGTACTTGCAGCTTTCACCAATGTAGATGTATACTAAAAACACAAGTAAATTCTGGCTTTTCAGAAGTCATCACGCATAGCTGTAAAGCACAGTAAGCAATAGAAGTTCAATTTCATTATCTGAGAATTAAATACAAGTTTGATAAATTGCTATTGGCAGCGAAGAGCAATCCCTTGTTGAAATCTTTCTACTTATATCCATGAGAGTTCAATCAGGCAATCGAGTTGACTTATGGGGAAATTTCCAGAGAATTTGCCTAGTTTTACAGCTATCATGTGATTGCTAGGAAGACTGTTCAGTCTCCTGGGTTTTACTTTTTCAGTGTGGAAAGAGAGGATTCACGCCACGTGATCATTTCTATTGTGTCCATGAACCATTGTAGCAACTGTGCATGTCTTTCAGATCTGTGCATGTATATCAGTTGAAGTCTCAGATCAATTGTGCTATTGAAACAATGTGGGAGCTAAACTTAAGTAAATTAACATTAAGCAAGGAGATTAATTTCTTGCTTAAAAATATTTATTTCTGGTTGCTTGTTCTTACTTTACACACTTACTTGATATGGTGAACTTGGCAGCATCTAAATCACTGTCAGGGTGCAGCAAGGGCTGGTTGCACCCTAGGAGACAGGAACCTGGGAGCCCAGAGTGATCCCTGGGAACCTGGTGCCCCACTGACAGGCCCTGTCCCTCAGGGTCTGACCAAGAGGACAGAGACAAGTGTTGTAACGGGGTCTATTGACACCCTCAGGCACTGCAAGTGGCCTACCAAGGACAAAATATGACAAGAATCGGGAGACCAGGCCAGCACTAGAGACATGGCTGCAGCCAAGGTCCAAGGCCTATCCACGGAAAACAACAGAGGATGGGGTTTAGCCCAGGCACTCCAAGTGCATCAATGCAACAGGAGTTAAGGGTCCAGGATAAGCTGAAATAGGTCTCCTTGGTCCATGTGCAGGGGCCAGGGGAGGCCGCAGGGAATGATGGGCAGGGACAGTAAGGGATGGTAGTTCCCTCAAGTCCTCAATCATCCTCAAAGCAATGGGCTCACCTTTTTGTTTATTTTAATGTGGTTTATGGCACTTTTCAGACACACCACTCCAGGGTGGAGGAAATTTGCCATTCCCATCCCAAAACTAGGCAGCATTCCTTAAGAGGTCAGCTGCTGGAAGCAGCTATTGGCAAAGCACTGCAAAACTGGTATGTAATTCAGACAAATGTTGTTCTGTAGCTTGGTCAGCTCGGACTGTGGGCAGAATGAGATATAAATTCATAAATAAAAGCCCATATGGATATATCCACTCAGTTGCAAAAATATTATTATTGATAACAGTGAACTCAAGAACACAGAAAGGGGCAGAAAGCTCAACTAATGTTTACAGAACCTTGCATGCAAACGTCTCCCAGGCTCCCCTTTTGAATGCACTATTTTCTTCTTCACTCATATTAGTCCCAAAGACAATGCAAAGGTGATAAATTCAGTCTGCTTGCTAGCATATAGTGCCTCCTGAGGGAACTAGCAGATGAAGTTGCAAAGCTGCTTTGCATCATATTTAAAAGGTTGTGGATGTCCAGCAAAGTTCTGACTGACTGGAAAAGGAGAAACATAACTCTCATTTTAAAAAAGAAAAAAAAAAAAAAGAAGACCAGGGAAACTACAGGCCAATAGGTTTTACCTCTGTGCCTATCAAGATTACAGAGCAGATTCTCCTGAAGGATCTTCGAAGACACATGGAACATGAGGAGGTGGTTGCTGGAAACAAACATGGCTTCACCAATCATGCCGGAACAATCTGGTAAGTTTTTACAATGGCATCGCAGCATTGGTGAACAAGAGAGGAGCAACTGACTTCATGTACCTGGGCTTGTGCAAAGCATTTGACACGGTAGCACACTACATTTTGTTCTCTAAACTGGAAAGATTTAGTTCCATCCATTGATGGATAAGGATATTGTCAAGATGGTTGCACTCAAAGGGTCAGTGGTCAATAGCTCTTTGTCCAAATGGAAACCAGTGATGAGTGGCATTCCTCAAGGCTCGGTGGAACCGCTTCTGTTTAACATCTCTGTTTCAGAAATGGATGGTGGAAGTGAGTGCACCATCAGCAGTTTTGTGTGGTTTGGTTGACAAGCTGAACAGAAGGGTACCTATGTAGACTGACCTATACAGGCTTGTATATTACTGAATATTGTGTAAGCCCCCCACACGTGATAAACACTCTGAGATGAAGTACCATTACACAAAAATGCAGACATCCTGTTATAAATAAATCTTGATAAATACACACATTGGAGACAAGGGCAGGGGGAGAAGAGAGAGACAAATGAGCAAGCACATATAAAACCAACCAAATATTATTTTTTTCATCCGAGCTAAAGTTCAGAGAACTTGTAGAGTAATATCAGTGTAAACCATCAGTAACTGATAGAATTATTTTGGCATAAAATTACTGCAAAATCAGAATGGAGCTCAAGGTGTTTATGGACCATTACTTTTTAGGAAAACAAGCATCTCCTCTTTATATTTCCAGGTAAATGTTTACCTGAAAGCTGTCTGAAATTTTGCCAGCTATTTGATTCAACTTATTTAACATGCACTTCTTAAAAAGATACACCTACAGGACTCAAGCAGCTCTGACAACTTCTGCACCAGTGAGCTACATAGTCTCTGTGGGGGAGGCAGATTGACATTGATACATCCCAGGAAAGAATGATTCTTTCAGAAATGTTAGTGTTTCAGAGCCCCCCCTTTCCTCGGCACACAAAAATGTAACATATAACAGATTTTTCTCTTCTCTGTGCTATTTGCAGACTGCCAAAAAATTTATGATATTACCAAAATGACTAAGAGTAACACTTTAGATGGTTGGGGTCATTACATAAATCAAAAAAATGAGTGGGTTCTCTATCAGCACGAACTTAATGAAACCTCATGCTGGATTCACCTCAATTATTTTCACAACAGAAAAAAAATTCAAGCCAAGTTTTATGGAAAAGAATTTGAGGTCTGCCAAGTTTCTACTGAAAATTACTTCTTTATGCCTCTGAGCAATCATCTATGTTTTTTATTCCTAAAAGAATGAGTGGAAGCACATCAAGTTGGAAGCTTACTTAGGCTTATTCTTAAACTTTTCTATTGAGAGTCTTCCTGTCCACAGATACTTATGGATTCCTCTCTTGGGGCCTTACATTTACCTGTAAGAATGTATTTTACAGGAATTCTGCAACATGTTTGAGAGGTTTCCTAAGTAATTCAAAGAGCAATGATGACCTTCTGCAGTTACATAAGTATAAATGAAATAATTTTAAATTTAACCAAAACACTTGAATTCATATAATCAAAGTAGATGCAAAGATATGTGCTTTTTTTTCCATCAAGGAATTTTTTTTTCTCCTCTTCTAGGTGGGTGCCCTAGTGGCAGGAGACATAGAGAAGACAGAGTTACTGAATGTCTTCTTTGCTTTGGTCTTTTCTGCTAAAAGTATGAAGAGAAATTACCCCTGAAAACTGAAGAAAAATTTGTTGATTACCTGTCTACTTTATGCTTGTTGTCATCACCTTTCCCATCTTATTTACCAAGGAAGCTAATTTTTATTTAAACTTTCTTTTCTAACCAGTGTACCCCAAAAACCAAACAAAACTAAACAAAACTAAAAAAAGAAAACAAATAAACAAAACCAATAACAACAACTATAAAAAAACAAAAAGGCAAAACACAAACCAAACCCAAAACCTTATTATTATTTGCATCCTTTCCCAAATTCAGCTCCAACTGTGCCTTAGCTTTCCTGGACTCATTTTTAAACATCTGGGTAGCATCCATATAGTCTTTCGCACGACATACATCTCTGGTTACCCTGCCTGCAAATTTCATTCTTACACTTTTGTTTGATCAGGAGGTCATTACTGAGCCACTCTGGTCTCCTCCTGACCTGATTTCTTACACAAGGGAATCAATAGATTTTGCACTCCAAGAATAATGCTCTTAAAGAGCTGCCAGCTCCTTACTCTTTCACCCTCCTCAGAAAAGGAAAATAATTTAATTTTTCTTCCTATGTTTGATAGTTGACAAGGGCCTGGCTTACTAAAATTTTCATAAATCCTCTGGGATTGGAGACTCAAAGGCCCTAGTCAGGAACGTCATGATTCTGTTTCCAACAAGAAACTGCATCTTTAGAAGGTTACATATATTCATCTTGCTTAAGATATTTTGGGCAAGATAACAAACTTCCTGCATTTTTAAAATTACATTTTCCAGAAACCACAGTAAACTGGCCTTTTTTAAAAAAGAAGGAATGCCACCAAAAATAAAAGTCTGTGTTTTTTTTTTTTTTTTTTTTTTTTTTTTTTGCAGATCAAAATAGTGCAAGTGAGATTCACTTAGGAAGAAGAGTTTCTTAAGAAAAAAAAAATCATCTCAAGTTTTACAGTTTCAACACTCCTGAAGGAAATAGGTCTTACAACAAAGCAATGAGAATACTCCACAATGTTTCAGGCTAGAATTTGTACATTTACTGAAATTCTTTTTACTCATAGTCGCTAAGCATTTTATAACAGGGAGAAATAATGTTTTAAAGATGTTTCAGCATTTCTTTTTCTGCACATTTGAAAGCATCTGAATGCAATAATTTTCATTGTTTAAAATACCACTCAAGGTTTTTTTGCAATCTTTCAGTGACCTCAAATGAAACCTCTGGTGCATCCATTTTATTCTCACTGAAAAGGTCCTGTAAATATCAGGTGCTAGATGGGAGCTTCTCTATATCATATTTAAGGATTTAAAATACCAGTAGGGTAGGCTCCGTAGAAGGTGGTCTATCAAAAACAAGATTAAAAAGAAAATAGTCCATTAAAAATTCCAAGTTAGCAATGTTCCTTTAATCCTGAGATATTCAAACTGAATTCATTAGACATGTGTATAATAAAGGCTTTTGATAGCCAGAAGGACTTTCTTTTGTGCTCCTTGAGGCTTTAGAAAAACAAGTAGATGTGTTGATGAATCCTGCTTTTTTCCAGACTTCTTTCACTAGTTCCAAAACCATTTTTCTGGCTTCACAGCTTTCTAGTTAGCAGTAAAATTTGTAAAATGTGATCAGCTCTGATCAGAATATGTAGCTTTATTAGAATAGTTTAGACAGTATCCTTTGTCCACTGTATCTTGTAAGCTATATCTTTAACAAAACTTTTCTCTTAAGTTACAGGCTGTGGAATAATTGCAATAACTGTTAGAAATGACCCAGATTGCATTAGTACTTTTTAAGTAAAGGTACAGTATTTGGAGCCTGTGGAATGTGGCCAGTGTACCATGACTACCATAGATGTAGCATTATCAGGGGTACTCAGTGTGCTAACTCCACAAGAAATTGCATTGTGTGGAGTGGAGATGCTGCAGATACACTCTGTTGCAAAAATACTAATGAATTGCACTTTTGATACCCTGGGCCTACAACCTGCCACCCTTTGGAAAATGCTGTTCCTGGAGTGTACTTTTGCTCATTATAATCTAAAATTTCTTTACTCGTTTTAACTCAACAGATGCTGAGCTTAAGATGCTCTGACTGTTTTGCAGCACTGCACACTCCGAGGCTCAGGGTTTTTTGTTCACACATAAACATATTTGAGGAGCAATATAAATTCTCTAATGACTTTCTGGCTTGTGGATGCCTCTAAGGCTGCAATCTGGTTGCAATTACACAAGTGGAGAGTTTCTTGCATTGGGTAACTGACAAATGCAAGTTTAGGCAAATACATTTGCCCAAGTCAAGGATCTGGGTCAAAACGAGTATTTGCAAATTCTTAATATTGGATGTGAGGCTTTTTCAGTTGCAGGGTCTGATAAACTGCCTTGGAAAACAAAAAAGACCCTGCTAATGTAAACAAAATCAATACATAAGGCCCTAAACCCCATTATCTTAAAGCACATTCAATCTCTCCAACTCCTGTGTTTGGAAGTTAATAAACATGACAGCACAGTAATCATATTTCTTAGGAGAGCCTGTATCTAGAGGAAAAAAAAAAATCATAGAATCATAGAATGTTTAGGGCTGGAAGGGACCTTAAAGGTCATGTAGTTCCAAGCCCCCTGTATGGGCAGGGAGACCTTCCACTATGTACTGTTGCTCAAGGCCCCATCCAACCTGGCCTTGAACACTTCCAGGGAGGGGGCAGCCACAACCTCCCCGGGAAACCTGTGCCGGTGTCTCACCACTGTCACAGGAAAGAATTTCTTTGTAATGTCTAACCTAAATCTCCCCTCTTCAAATTTTAAACCATTTCCCTTTGTCCTCTCACTACACATCCATGTAAAAAGCCCTACCCCAGCTTTCATGTTGGCCCCCTTTAGATATTGGAAGGTCTCTACAAGGTCACCTCAGAGTCTTCTCTTCTCCAAGCTGACCAAGCCCAATTCTCTCAGCCTGTCTACATAGCCTGTTCTTTTGATGCAGCCCAGGACCTAGTTGGCTTTCTGGGCTGCAAGGGCACAGTCAGCTCATGCTAAGCTTCTGGTCCACCACCACCTTCTTCTCAGGGCTGTCTGCAATCCTTTCTCCCCCCAACCTGTAATCATGCATGGGATTACCTTGGCCCAGGTGCAGAACCTTGTACTTGGCCTTGTTGAACTTTGTTCAGTTTGCACAAGCTTACTTCTTGAGCCTGTCAGGGTCTCTCTAGAAGGCATCCTTTCCCTCTTTGCTTCTGCTTTCCTAATCTGATCTCTTGCTTCTCTGACTACTTCTGCATACTGCTCCCAGGGTATCTGTCCTTGCTTCCATCCTCTGTAAACTTTGTTTTTACCTTTAAGTGTGTCCAGCTGTTCACTGCTCATCCACGCTGGCCTCCTGGTGCTCCTACCTGCCTTCCTCTTCATTGGAACACACTGGTCCTGGGCATGCAGGAGGTGATCCTTGAATATGGATCAGCTTTCCTGGGCTTCTTTCCCATCCAGGGCTTTACGCATTCTACCCTACTAAGCAGATCCTTGAAGAGACTGAAGTCTGCCCTTTTAAAATCAAGTGCTATCAGCTTACTTCACGCTTTCCTCGCAGCCCTATGGATCTTGAATTCTACAGTGTCATGGTCACTGCAGCCTACTCTTCCATTAACTTTTCCACTGCTCATCAACCCATCTCTGCTAGTGAGAACAAGCTCTAGCAAAGCTCCTTTTCTGGTTGATTCATCTGCCATTTGCAGGAGGAAGTTGTCATCAATGCACTCAAGGAACTTCCTGGTGTGTTGGTTCTTTGCTGTGTTGTCCCTCCAGCAGATGTTGGGGTGATTAAAGTCCCCCATGAGAACCATGGCTTGTGACTGTGAGGCAACTCCTATCTGTCTAAAGAGGGCCTTTTCCACTCGATCATCCTGGTTGAGTGGCCTGTAGCAGACTTCCACTATGATATAACTTGCCCCTGGCTTCCCTTTAATCCACAGGGTCTCTGTCAGCTCCTCATCCATCCCTAGGCAGAGCTCCATGCCCTCCAGCTGGTCATTGATGTAGAGATCAACACCCTCTCCTCTTTTGCCTTTCCCGTCCTGTCTAAACAGCGGATACCCAGCCACCCCCACACTCCATTCCTACAGCTGTCCTACCACATCTTGGTGATACCAACAACAGCATAGCCCTGAAAGCAGACAGACGTGTAACACGTCTTGTTTGTTCCCCATGCTTTGCATTTGCATAGAGGCATAGAGGTGTCCCCCCTGCCCTTGCTGGCAGGGCTTATATCTATCTCTACACAGGCTTTCCTGCTGGCCTCTTCCAGGCCCAGGGAGTCTGTCAGTGGCTCTGTCCTCAGTGGGGTAAAAACTTCTCTTGAGCTGAACTATTGGTTTTGCCCCTAGAGCCACCATGCCATACCTAGGCTCATCTCTAGTGGTCACAGTTTTATCCCCTTCCCCCTTCAAACATGGTTTAAGGCCTTGTTGATGAGCCCTGGCAACTCCCAGCCAAAAATCCATTTCTCTCTTCTGGATAATTCTGCACTGCACAAAATAGATAATTTTGGACCAGTAAAAATGTTCATGTATTGCCTGGAATTTTAAATTTCACCTTAAAAATCCCCTCATCTTTGAGATTCATGCACATGAAGACATAATTTTCAAATGCAAATATTGTGCTTATTGGATATAAAATAAGTATTAAAGCAGATTATCTTTTATTCATGCTAGAAAAGATAAAGTGCAATTGAGTATGTGCCATTGTGATAAGTATGTGGTGATGTTAATGCAAGTATCTAATGAGGTCTTTTCCTTTCATTACCTGTTGATCAGGTAAATGTTTTCAGGATTTTTTACTGGTTGGTTGGTCCTTTGGGGTTTTTTTCTTTAAAGAAAATGCTGTAAATGCTGTAAAAAAGAACAGCATTTTCTTGGTTATAAAATATTTTTAGAAAACATTGTGATTACACTAAAAAGGCTAATATGGGATTATTTTTTATTGTGTATAACTCAGTTTGGATTTTTTTTTTTCCTAGAGCAAGTCTGTCTTGACCTTTTCACTTAACCTTTAGAAAGAAGGTGGTTTCAGATATGAAGCTATATAGAAATACGTACCATACTATGAATTTACACCTGGATTTAGTTTTTCCAGTATTTTTTATTTCAGTTTCCACATTGTTCTTTCTTACAATACAGAACACTATGGAGTGCATTTTATATTTTTTTTTTAATTTGCCTGCTTTTGGTGCTGTGTGAGGATGACTAATAGATCTTCATACAATATATTTTTTTTTTACAACTTGCTTCCCAAAACCTAATCCAGGCTTACAAGCATTTGCAGATAATATTCAACTGTCTTTCAGGGAGCAGTTGTTATTTTCATACCAGGATATTTTATCCAGCTACCAGGTTTGGCAAAAATTCTTAAAATGTCATGCTGCAGGGGTGTACAGAAAACAGTATATAGGACCTGTCAATTGTCTCTGCTTCCTGCCAGGTAGAACAGAAGTATCAGTTGAAAACAATCTTTTCTCATCTTAACAAAACATCTTAACATGTTAGAGAGGGTGCTCCTTCAACATAAGAAACATAAGCCTTTCACTGCCTACCTAAGGCTTTCTAACATGTTTGATTTCTCTTATCTTGCTTGCAAGCTAAAACTTGTGAGGCTGATGTAAAAGTCCTGATCAAAGTTCCTTGTCTTCCCTGATGGAGATGTGGGATTTCACATAGCCACACACTACAGCTTTGTTGGAGAAAAGATCTCACATAATCTGTTAATGCACAGGTTGATTTTATCTCTACTGACCTAAACGGTGGATGAAATTGCTCAAAAGTTATTTTTTCCATTAAGGTGGTGACAAGGGAGTCATGCTGTCATGAAAAAGGAAAAATAAAGGGAAGTGAAACAACATGGTGCGATGAGAAATTAATAGAATGAATGAAATTAGCAGTGAGAAGTAATACCATTTGAGTTGACACTTCGAAAAAAACTCGGAGAAAAATAATAAGGAGCATGAAAAAAAAATGCGTAAAATAAAAATTTAAAAGTACAGTTTGGTTAAGTTTGGGAGAGTGAAACAATGTAAATTTTATAGTCTGCTTTTGAATCAGATTTATATATTTTAAAAAGCAGGTAATTCCTTCTGTTAGCACATGAGTTTCATGAGTAAGAGTTATTTTTTTCAGATATAAACCTGATTTCTAATTCTAATATGGTCTCTTCAAATCACTTTTTTTTTTTTTTTTTTTGTGCTCATAATTGCTTATAAAATGCCCTCAATCATTGCATGTATACCAATTTTAAGATCTAATTCCACTTAAATGTGAGTAAAAGCACCTTACTGTGGGGAAAAACCTAATTTATTTCTTTGAAAGTTGAAACAAAAAAATATATTGCTTTTGCATTATTTAACTTACAATATCACAATTTGAAATAAGGAGAATTCAAAAATATTCCTTCATTAAATCATAAAGCACTGATATTTGTTTGTTTTTTTTTTTATTTCATCCTATCAACTATGCACTTCTCAATAATTTGTGAGCAACAATCTATTATAAATGAAAATCTGAAAATATCAGGTTACATGCCCCATGCATTTCCAGAATAATGAATAAATCAGTTATTTATTGATGCTGCATAACCTGAATTTATGCAGTGACAAGTGCTATAAATACAAATAGCAAAAGCATTTTCGTACATAACGATTACACAATGAAAACCTTCCTTACCTCCTTTCAACTAAAGGTACTAGCATCATGGTAATAAGAAGAAATAGTGTTTAAAAAGCTAAAATTGTTTAACACCTATATTGTTTAATAAATATAAACAAAGTCTCTCAGATCTGAGAGGTTTTTGCTTTGTGATAAACTGCATTGACAAAACCCTCAGAATTGTTTTTGAGAAAACATTTCAACAGTATATTCCTCACTCATTCCTTTTCTATTTTTCTGCAACCACATTGACACTTGTCCTCTGTTAAGACCACACCACAAGAAACAAAACCTAACAATATAAAAGATTCAATAAATACAATGGGTGCATTTTCAGAAGAATTCTGTTTTCAATACAGAAAGAACACACTTTTTACTAGTTGAGAGCTGTAAAAAGCTAGAATTGGTCTCTACATGTAGGAATCCCTATTCAACATCTCAGTGAGAATTTCCAGATCCATAAACTGAGATTTGCTAAGGTATTCCAACCCCTTGAACAGTTGAGAATGCACATTTGATAACAGAACCCTGTTCAGGTTGGGATGTTATTTTAAGTATAAACTTTCAAAACTGAACCATGGTGTACAACTGACTTATCTCTCTCAAGAAATAAAAACTTACAGTCTTCTGAGTCAGATTATGAGACTTTTGCCCTATCAGACTGCTGTTTTATCTGCAACTTGTTCACTAGTAAGACTCTTTGGTAAGCAGACTCCTACACAAGAGGAGCAGTCCCTTACACTTTGGCACAGTTTTCTAATATTTAATGGACAACATTTAAATATAGGGCTTCCTTCCTCTTGAAGGCTGTGCAAAGTGCTTTGCTTAATGATGACTTATAACTCTTTTGAACTATTGGCTTACATCTTAGTTTTTCATTGAATATTCCTTATCAGCGGAGTTGTTCCATTCTAGAACTGGTGTTGTAAATCCATGTGAGGAATGAATAGCTGTTTCTGAAAAATAGCTGTTGTGTACTAGGAGCTATCCTTTCAAACAAAATTAGAGGGGGATTTGAAGCAAATGGATATCTTTCGATAGCATCTGTGCATTTTTTTTGAGATCTGACAACTAACTAGCTACCTAATAGAACCCAATACTACTCTGTAGTCAGTAACTTGAAAAAGAGCCATTATGTTCTACCATGTGAGAAATTTGTGTACTTAAGGATAGCTTCCAAGGCAGCTTTCACATAAAAGTCATTAGCCAGCAAGTCCCCAACCATGGATTTCCATGATAGAACATAACGGTTCCGGAAAAGCTGTTATGGTCTATTGGGCCAATAATTTGCATTTTAAGTATGCCTTAATATGCATTTCTCTGACAGATTGGAGCTGTTATGGCTTACTGGGTCAATAATGTATTTTGTAAATACTCCCTAAAAAGTCATTTACATAATTTGTATATTTAAAAGTGTGTAATTGAGTATCAACACAACAGATCATAGAGTTCTTTAGAACATGAATTATCTATTTTTGTGTTGCTCAAAAAAGAATTAAAAAAGGGGTTAAAAAGACTAAGGTATATACATTAGTGAATGATATAGGTAAGAAATGTTGAAAAAGTGAATTAACTAAATACTTGTCATTTTTAACAAGTTCATTTTTTGCCATGTTCTCATTGATTTACTGTGCTGTAGTATCTCAGTATGTTAATTCATGCTTTCTGTTTTTTGCTGGTTAGAAAACACATTGTTTGGCAGGTGAAAGTCCAAAGCAATCCCTGAAGAAAATGTGTTTGTCCAACAGACCTGTATTTGGCATTACTACGGTTGCTGTTCACATTAATTATTAAATACTTAATCAAAACTGCTTTAAAATAGTTCCATTACTAACCAACAGGACAGTTGTGCATGAACAGATTTCATCTACACTTACTTTCTTGCAAATTTAGCTTCTAATCGATATTATTATCTAAAATGTCCCTGTAGTCAGAGGGGTCATCACAGGCATCCTAATAGGTAGTTCACATTGCCTGTTTTGGTCTTGTCCATTAAAGAGAATGAATCATTCTCAGGACTTAGACATAGCTATCTCATTACCTGTAGAAGTAACCCAAATGATACCTTAGAATAGAGATCTACTCTTTACCTGTCTGTGGTTAGATGAGATTAATCCTATCCTTATAGAAACACATTCAGCAAATCCATATCCTAGTTTCTTACTCTTTAGCTCAAGAAGTAAACACTTAGGTAACTGGCACAGGGAAGTTTAAGATTTCTTCATATACTGTTGTTTTCAAAATTTTTATAGATGCATTGCAGGTACCATGAAAACTCTGACATACTACTTTCCTTCTATGCATAAATCAAAATACTTATATTTAACATATGTATTGCAATATCTTTAAAGTACAGCTACTTCTTAGCTTGACTGCATACAGGAAAGAAGTAAATATTTAACATTAAATTCCACTCAAAGATTGAAATAGTCTGAAAAGTAATAGTTATTTCAAAATGTCACATTCTTTCTTCAATCATTTGCCAGTAGTTAAGTAAGATTTCTCAAGATGTGAGATGTTGTAGGTTAGTGACAAATGTCATGTGGGCTTTTTGGATTTAGCATCTTCTGCAACAACAGTTTCAAGTTAAACTCTACTGAATATAAAATTCAAGACAAACAGTTATTTTAAGTTATCTAAGCAGTTCAGCATTAGATTTTTATCTGATATATGAGCAATTCAGCTTCAAAATAAGTATAATAATGAAAGATGTCCATGAAAGAAAAACTTATTTTCCATGAAGAAGATGAGCACAAACTCTAATTAAGCCTTCAACATGAGATCAAGAAAATCTAAAATAAAGTATAAATCTTGTTTTGGTTTTTTCTTTAAGGAGAACCTTACCTTCAAAACTGTGTGGAAAATGAAGCCATAAAGTAATGCAGTGGAATCTAGGTTGTTTAAAATTACCATTGAATATTTGTGTAATAGTGTTTTTTCCATGTTTTGTTCCAAATCACTTTCTCCATATCACTGAAACACACTGGGACAAACTCTTCCCATCTCTGATTCCTGTGTTTCAGTGAGTAGAAAAAGGTGAATGCATCTCAATCATTTCCACTGAGCAGAACAGACAAGTAATGATGGTTTCATATTCCTGTCTTTGTTGTCCATTTTATGCATCAAAATCATCACATCATCAAACCACTGTCAAGTAAAAATCACAATTAAGCAATAAAATGTTGCATTAGGATATGCCAGTGCCACTGAAGAAACTAAGTACTATTCAGAACAGTATTTTTTAGATTTTAGATAATTTTGTTCCTATATTGGCAGAAGGAACCAGACTGTGTTTCACACCACTGTCCAATTAGAACTTCCCTAGAGTGGTAATCAGTAATGAAAAATAAAGTGAGGGTAATGCTGAACTTGGCAGAACTGTCACTGATGATAATAGCTATGCACAGCTTTATCACTCTTGAAGAGAGGTGTGATTTTTTTTTTTCTGTGGGCATGTGCACTATGTGCTATAATTTCCATTGACTTTCTTAAATAGCATAGTTACATACTTAAAAGCTTGGGAGATAAACTTTAAACTCAAATTAACAAATAGTGATGTTGAGAGTATGCTAAATTAGAGATAGCTGATTGCAAATCAATACAGTTGCAGAAGCTGCATTTGCAGATAATGCAAAAATACCTTATTACATATTGCTTATAGATTTTCCCACTGTATAAGCTGAAGTCTGATGAAACACTACTTCTTCTGTTCAGCCTGGCCTAATGGTAGAACTGCAAAGAACGTTTTGTATGTCAAATGAAAATGTTGGGATTCTCAGCAATCTGTCTTTTAAGGGACAGATGTATTCATTACTACTATTGTGCAAATGGAAGTTTTAGGCAGTATACACGTTTCTATATCCCAACCATCAACCTCTGTTTTCTTGTTTATGTTTTTTTTTTAATGAAGCTATATTCTTGACACGTCCTTAGAATCTGATATGAAGTATTGCACTATGGAATTAAATTGCCATCTCTCTTACTTTTTCTCTCACCTTCTACCAACTACCACTTTTACTGATTGCTGGTTTTTTCCATGGTGAGGTAGCTGGATCTTCTGTTATGACATTAAATACGGTAATAACAATGAAAACATCTTACTCCTTCCATTGAGTAAGGAGTCATGTCCACTGAAACTGACATGATTACAATAGACAGATCAAGGACATATATCAGAATTAAAAAATATTTTGAAACTTGGCAAAGTCTGTGCAAGCCTGGCATATGGAAAGACTAACACATGTTTTAAATCAAAATTAAAAAAAGTTAATGCCATGTCATCTGAATGCTAGCAATAGATGTAATCAAATTATGGTGTAAATTTCATCTCAGATTGTAAAGATTTTATATATAAAAACTCCCCTGTTTAAAATACTCCACAGAACACCCCTCTGCATCATTCTTGAGTAGCATTCCTGATCCTACCGAAAACAATGGGTAAAACTCAAACTGACTTAAAAAAAAAACCAAAAAACCTGCATGGAAACTTCCCTGTTATATTTTGCAGCATTGCTGCCATTTCTCTTTAAGTAAAGCTCCTCTCTAATCTAAGACAGAGAAAAGAAAGAAAAAAGAAAAAAAGGAACCAGTCTTAGTTTTCTTAGAACAATGATATCGTATGGACAAAAAAGAGTATTGTGAAACTTTTGACACTTTTTTTGTATAATCTGTATTTGTACTGGTGGGAACTAAACAAGAAATGGCAAGTGATATTAATAAGTATACATATATTCATGCTAGCAATACAAAGAAAAGTAACCAAAACTAGTATGCTACCTAAAATACCTGAAGGAGAGGAATAACTTATTCATCTTGCTTTAACAAAAACGACTCTTGGCACCTCTCACATGTGAATAGAGCTTCTGTCAGGTCTGTATTCCCCATAGCCCCACTCAGCTTTTCCAGACATTCCTATGTTATTGTTCAGTACCTGATATTTTAAAATAGTTTATATTAAATGATAGACTGCATAATCAAAATCCTTCCAACACATAAGTCCTCAGGTTTTTTTTGTGATGTACCTCAGGTAGCAACATATTAGTTGCAGATAACTGTACAAAACACAATATTCTTTTACACTCTAGGAACTACTATGTTTCTGAAGTCTCAGTCTCTATCTAGCAGACATACCACTGTTTTATGTTGCTTCTCAAAACAGTGCTTCCTTTGCTGCCTTACACTATGTGGCGTTAATCTTGGCAAAGGAGGGCTACAAGGATGGTGAAGGAACTGGAACACCTGCCTTATGAAGAAATGCTGAGAGACCTCAGGCTTTTTCAGTCTGAAGAGAAGACTGAGAGGGCATCTAATTAATGTCTGTAAATATATGAGGGCATGGCTTCAAGAGAAAAGGGACAACCTCTTCTCATTTGTTCCCTGTGATAGGACAAGGAGCAATGGATTCCAGATAAAGCACAGGAAGTTCCACCACAACACGAGGAAGACTTTATTTACTGTAAGGGTTACAGAGCCCTGGAACAGGCTCCCCAGAGAGGTTGTGGAGTCTCCTTCTCTGGAGACTCTCAAGACCCTTCTGGATGTATTTCTGCGTTACCTGCTCTAGTTTTGGTCCTGCTTGGCAGGGGTGTTGGACTTGATGAAGGTCCCTTCCCACCTCTGACATTCTGTGGTAACTTACTGTCTTTCAGAGGAACAGTGGATAGGGATAAGGGGTTGGAGAAGGAAAGAATTGTGAATGGAAGTAATTAAGTGGAAAATCACTTAGATTCCTGTATATCAAATACAGTTTAAAATTGGAAGTTGGTCTTATGGTTTATATCCCAACTTTTTCATCACAATTCGATGTATCTCTGCTCTTTCACCATTCCCCACAGGTCTCTTGATTATTACTGTCCTTAAGTATTTTTTGTCTTACAGCAAGGGCTAAAATGGCCTTTAATATCACACTGTATCAAGTGTCTGTTTTAATTCTACTGAAGCCAATGTTATTACACAGGTATGATTTTTGGCTCAATATCAGTGTCTAATCATAAAATAAATAAATAAATAAATAATAATTTAAAAATTGTTCATTTATATCCTTTGTTTTTATCATTCTAAGGTGGAAAACTTAGTCCCATATGGATGAACTATCATAGTGGAATTTTAGTCAACTGAATTTTTCAGCTGCGGTTTATACATCCAGAACTTATTTTCTTCAGATATCATAATTCATGACAGCTCACTACAGACAAATAGTGAGATTCTGACTTTCCAATGTTGTGATCAAATGCCTTACTCCTTGTTCAGATGCATCTGCAGAGAAAAGGAAATGCAGACTTAGAAACATCAGATACAGGCCTTTTCTTTGGGACAATACTTCAGTTTCTTATTCCGTGAAAGTAGCTTCTCCATTGTTATTTATATAACCTTTTCCAAAAATTAACTAAACAATGGCAGGAAGAAATTACATATTTATTTTTCCTTTTCTTTCCCCCATACAAGTACAGTCCATGAATTACAGAAAAGCTATTCAACTTCCAGGCTGCACAGTTCATTAAAATTCATTCAGGAATGGAAAAAAAATGTCATAACTTTTATGTCTACTTCTTCCTCATGTAGCTTGTCCTTGACAAAACAGTCATGAACTAAAAAAAAAAAAAGGAAAACGAAAATTACTAACCAGAAAAAGAACATCCAGAAAACTATTGCTTTTAGAAAAAATGATTCAAAGAGTTCAGTGCCAATGCATACTCTACTCCCTAGCATTTCATTCTGAAAGTAGTAACTTTAATGGTGCTCTTTCAAATGACTATGACAAACCTCCGATTTCCTTACAACTTTAGCTCACTTGCATGACTTTTACTTGTTTACCATCACTAATATTTGTGCCCTTTATTTATTTATATGAATGCCTTTAAATTATAATGCACTAAATAAATAAATAATTTCTTAATGCACTGTTGTTTTGGATATTAAAAAACATGGAGAATAATCCTGCCAAACAAGAAGAGATCACAGTGTCCGTGGGTAAGAAAAAATGCATTTTTAAGGTCTTTCTGCCAGTTCTTAAACTGGTTTAGGATGAGGTTTTTCAAATGTTTTTTAGGTATGTAAGAGTACAAACAGATGCTTTAGAAATCCCCGAGTAGTTCCTAGAATCTTATTAACCGAATATGAATTTTGCATTTCTATTGTGAAAAGCTACTAGCTCTATATCTGCCTCTGCATCCTTAGACACCTAAATTCCCTCAGAATATGGAAATCATGTTCATTATTTTGTAGTCATGCACTCCTAACAATTCAAAGATAAGCCTGCAGCTCAAGTAGGAATAGTTGAGCTAGTTTTATGCTTTCTTCTCAATGCAGTCTGAGTTTCAGGCTGTTGTGCATACCTGTATTTGGAGTGCTCCAAAACTAATCCATACCTACTACCCAAAAGCTGCATTACATGTCTGATTATTGACAGAAATATGAAAAATTATGAAAATTATTTTTAAAACCTTTTGTGTGGTACTTAAAAAACTTACCTGATCAAGAATACATGATCAATGTCCCTACTTGTTTGTGGCTTTATGTTGAGAACTCATGGCAAACATGATCCAAAATATCTTGTTATACGTATGCACATGTAGTTGTTATGTTTGTGCTCCTTTTCACAAACACAGACTTCTGGCTATTTATGCTGTGCTCAGCTATCAAGGAATTAAGAACATGCAGTCTTCTTAATGAGTGAAATTGCTTGTACTATATTTATTCACATAACTTACTTCCTAAAGGATCTGATAGACAGTACTTTTAAATAAGTATGAATCTTCTTCTGATATTCCTTGTACTTACTATGAAACTGTTTGCAATTTTTACCTGTGGCAAAAAATGACTGGCACGGTTATTAGCTAACCAATGAGAAATTAAGACAAGTACTGAAATATCAGGCTTTGTTTTATTTTCTCAATAGTATCTAGGTTAAGTTTAATATTACTGCACTTGGTTTACCAAGTTCTTATGGAACCTCTAGTCCTCTAAGGAATGGAATATAAGACACAGCCTTTTTAACTTCTCAGTTTTCTCTGAAATGTAATCAATCAGAAGGAACATACTGAAAGAGAGAAACAGTTTATATTGACCTCTAATTGACTTAAGAAATCCCTATGCACTACTAAAGGTTGTCACAACACTGACACTGACAAAGAAGGCAGTGCCAGCTCCAAAATGGACTCTCTTCAAATGCATACATTTGCATTGGCTTTGCTGTTTTGCAAGACTCGCAACATACACGTACGATGAAGATTATGCCAAAGAATATGCTTTTCTATATACAGTAAAAGATCCCAGCAAAAAGTTGCATTCTGTGCATCTGTATTCTTTGCAACTTAACCTTTGTTTTTAAGCTTGACCCCCAAGGTAAAAAAAAAAACCCAAACAAAAATAATTTCAGGCCATGTATTTATTAGCTTTCCAAAATTAAGACTTCGTGTTTTCTGCTACAAGAGTTTCTTCAACCAGCAGTGGAAGATCATGCTGCAGTGCTGTCAGCATTGCAAAGGTAAACATCACATGCTGAAAGGACATAGCACCTAAAGGAGAGCAGAAAGAAAAACCAAGTATTGGAAATTAAGGGCTAGGCTTTGGTGCATAAATATAAAATTAAATCATTTCACTTTTCAAGGAGACTGGTCTTTTAATGTTCTGTTCTCTATGGTGGATTTCATGGGTAGTTTTTTATGAAAGAAAGATACAAAAAGAAGAGATAATTATTTCAAGTTTATTTTGTCCCTATTTACTTTCCCAGCCTCTTTTTTTTTTTCCTTTATCTCCTTTCGGCAATTTAAACAATTCAGATATTCTTCTTTATTGCTTCTTTATGTTAAACATTTTTATACAAAGAATTGTTCATCATAATGCTTTAAATATGGGAATGCTTAGAGACATTTCAGTAGTTCTGGTGGCTTTTTCTCTTTCCTTCTTTTTCTTTCTCTTTCCTACTTTTGAAAGGGAAGCCTCTATATCAGTACACAGTAGACTGCATAGCTTATGAACTTGTTCAGAAGGTATTATTTTGGTTTTATTTCACTGATTTTATGAATATTAAGTAGTTTCTAACAATTTTTTCTATCGAAACAGGAAGGAAAAGAAGCCTCAAAATTTTCACTGACAAGTAAATAAAGAACAGCCTTAAGAACAGCCTTTTCAACTTTGGTGTGCATATTTATGATTTTCTGTGTTACATTTTTCCTTAGTTTATTTTGCTGTCTTTTTCTTTATTTCACCTACTCTATATTTACACTGAGATTACTAAAAGATCACACAATTTTGTTCTTTTTTTTAGTATCACAGTGATATTTCATGTTGTTTTCATGCTAGAAGATGACTCCACAGTGAACGGCAAAGGAGTTTGTTGCTTCAACATTATATATAGTGGGTTTACAAAACATTGAGTTTTAGTGATACAATTTATGAGCACTACTACTGACAATCCACAATGAAACATCTTCGGGAAGGTACCTATTCTGCCCAACAACATTTACTTGTCTTTATTATTAGAACACATTACTTCTCAAATTCAGGAAGTGCATTACTACATATAAAATTTTAAAATAACTATCACATTTTCACAAGTGACGATTTTGAACACTTTAGTGTTCACTTTAGTGTTCAAATCCTGAAAAGAAGCGTTTACATATTTTTTAATACCATAAAAATTGTCATGTTTTAATCCTAGATGGCAACTAAGAACCACACAACCTCTTCTTAGTGACCCCCTGGTAAGATGGGGAGTGAACCAGAATAGTAGTGTGTAAAACTTGTGGGCTGAGAAAAGATGGCTTTACAAGTAAAGGACATGCTGTGCAGGAAGGTAAAAGGAGAAATTAATTCCCATTTGCAGGCACATGTTCAGCCATCTCCAGGAGAGCAGGGCTCCATCACATGTAATGGCTACTTGGGAAAACAAACGCCATCGCTCCGTACATCCCCCCTAATCATCCTTCTTTCCCATGTTCATATGCTGAGTATGATGTCATAGAGTATGGAACATCCCTTTTGTCCATTGGGGTCAGCTGTCCCATCTGTGTCCCCTCCCAACTACTTGTGTACCCCCAGGCTATTGGTGTGTTGGGCTGTGAAGCAGAAAAGGTCTTGACTCTGTGTGAGCACTGATCAGCAATAACAACAATATCCCTGTGTTATCAGCACTCTTTCCAGCACAAATCCTATACATATCCATATAACGACTCCTATTAAGAAAATTAACTCAGTATCAGCCAAAACCAGCACAAAAATGCTGAAACTTGATAGATAACTCTCACCAGCTAGCTCTGTGCTCTCTGGTAATACATCATGGGAACGCTGTTTTTATAATGTATTACACTAATATATCACCACTCTGACAATACTCTATGATGGAGGAGTAATACATCTTCCAGACAAAGATGTAAAATAAAGACCTGCTACATGCAACATATGGTACTGCACAAAGCAAGAAATGTCACCCTATGGAAGCTCATTACTAGATTAGAAACTACACTCATTGTTTATAGACAGTCTGTATTTTCTAATTCTAAAATAATTCAGCTTTTCTTCTTCCTTCTCCATCTCAAAACAGTACTTTCACTTGAGAAAAAAGACATTAAAGCAATTCTACCTCCAGTGTGTCTCTTCTGTTACATTTCATTTTCAGAGTTATGATTTTACTGAGACAATTTTTTCTTCCACATCTTGGTAATGCAGTTCCTGTACATCTAATTTCTAGACTGCCATAGCTGCATGTTTCTTGAAAGATTTGCCTTTTGCTCTTTTTTAACTTCGGTACAGAACAACAGGTCTGTACACAATGAAGATACAGAAGTACACCAGGAAATATCCTGGTTTTCAGAAGACAACAAGACTGATAGTAGAACTTGCTTCTGCTAAAAAATGCTGACATCTAGGCTTCAGAACAATTAGTTTATCCATATGCTATAATATAAAAAAAGTAAACTTGTGAAAGCCCCAGACTTTCTCCTCCCATTGACTGATCAACATCAGTGAGAAAAACAGTCTAAATTATTTGCATCAGATACTAAATAAAACTATATATAAAAGTATTCTAAAGGAAAGATGGGTTTATCATTTGACATAATTCTGTCAGTCTACAGAAAAATTTGATTCAATTACTAGTTCTGCTACAGTTTTCTTCCTCATTAATCTTTCTTATAATTTTAATAAGAGCCTCAGATAGTACAATAATGGTCATGGCAGAAAAAAAGCATATAAATGGATGAATACATAAAAAGAAAGACAGAGAAGATGTTAAAGTATCTTTTTGCAGAATCTAGCTAACATGGGACCAAGAGGCATAAAGTTAGGACACTCATACTCTGTGTAGTCAATCAAGAGGTGGCAGCCAAAAGAGAACGTATAAAAATACTTGAATTACTTGTATTCCTTACCTTAAAAACATGGTACAGTTTTTTTCCTCACTATCATAATTCCTTTTTAATTTCTCAGAAGTGCAGCCATTGTTGATGCCAGTGCAAGGTAGGCATGTAAGATTCAAAATACATAAAGAAAATTTGATTATAATATATCTGAGAAAGAAAACGGTGATGGCTATTGAAATTTTTATATCCTCTGTGTCTATCCAATAGGTGTTATCTGTTAGGGTGCCCACTCTTTATACTATTATACTACAGGAAAGAATCCTAATTATTTTGGTCTACTTTCTCATACAGCATATTGAAAATCAAAGGGAACTGTGCTACATAAAACATTTGGTCTAATAAATCCTCCTGAAAACAAGTGAACAAAAAGTTGGGAAACTGAGAAAAACATTGTTTTCCATATTTACATCACACAGTTCAGTAAGATACTTACTGTGGAAATATATTTTTAAAACAATTCTTTATTTCAGATCATAACTATAAAAACTAAGATTATTAATTAACTTGAAAGATACAATATATCTTAATTAATACTTAGTGTCTCAGAATAGACTCTGCTTAGCAGAGTCCAAATGAAAACTTACACCATATGAGTAGGAGATAGTCCTTCCTAATTTTCTTAATTAAAAAAGCACTTCATCTATAATTCTATAATACCATCTATTATGGTATTATACAGTAGACTTATTGAATTTGTATAATTGCAGCAAGCTTAAATTATTTAAGAGAAACAATACTTCATTTAGTTTAACATGATTAATAAATTTAGAATCTCTTGAGTAGAATTGAAATCAGATGTAAAATCTCTCTGAGAAAAGTGACATATCATTTGAGAAATGCTTTTTAGAGAGTGTCATGAATAAGAATAATCAATTTGCTCCTTTAAAATGAGCACAGATATTAAATCTGATCTTTTAATTAATGCCAAAACACCAACAGTTCGCATCGTATTTCATGATTTATAAGATCTGTATACCTAACATCAGTATAATGCTTTGATTATGCTTTGTTTATATATTTTTGATCTTGCAAGATGATGAGTGTCTCCAAAAAAATCAAACAACTTCTACTATTATTAGGAGCTAATGAAGTGGGTTCTTTTTTTTCTCATTAATTTCCGGTCTAAACCCATAGTCAGATTTTCTTCTTTCACAGCAATACATTAAATTTTCTGTATTCAAAATTAGTTGAAATATACATTTTAAAAATGGATTATCACCTGAAAGATTAAGACTTGCCTAGACAGCCAATTTTGATTTGCAAAATTGTAAAATTTAAAATACTTATGAAATTCCCTGTATTTATCAGTGGCCTCTCCTACAAAATTCAGTTTTTCTGGAGTCAAAGCCTAAAAGAAAAGAAAGGAAAAGAAAAGAAAACAAAACAAAAAAAACCAAAAACACACCAACAACAAAACTCATGTTTGTTTTTTTTTAAATAGTTTGAGTTTTCAGAAATTTACTTTTACATTTAGATTAATAATATTAATAATAATTAAAGAATGAGTGAAGACTGGGATATTAGCGAAGGGATTTTGCTTCCAGTCAATTTCACCTCTTTCTACTATGTCTTTCTACTAGGGCAGGGCAGTGCAGGGAGCTGAGGAACTTCGAAGCAGGGAACTTGAGAAGGAGCTAAGAGCTGAGTATTATGTAGTGTGAACACACTTTGAAAGTTATGCTCAGTAGAACACTTGTAAACTTCACAAGATATTCAAAGTTATTGTCTTTACCTTCAGGCTTGCTTAGTATTTCTCTTTAGTACAGATAAATGCAAAGACCTTCAACTTGAGTAAAACTTGTAGGATCTACTTAGCAAAATCTAGGCTATTTATGGGGAAAAGGAAAGGGAAGTGTCACTACTGACAAAGAAATTGTCCTTCAAGTATATGACATCTTAATAGATGAAGAATTCCGAATAAGCCCTCAGTGACAGGAAATGCAAAAAATACATTGCTTCATATATATAAACAATTAGAGCAGAACAAGAATGCAAAGAAATAGGATTTTATCTCTGCTAATCTCACTGGTGAGCAGCATTTAGACAGTCTGAAGAGTTTCACAGTCTATAGTTCTCTATTGTAAAGTTAAGGGGGAGGAGGAGAGGGGATGACAGAAAAATTACAAAATAAAAGAGCCAGTAAAAGAGCCAGAGGCTGTAACCAACAGGTGGAGGAAAAGATCCCTGGTATAGAGTACTCTGAGATGTGGATTTGCTTATTTTATTAAAGAAAAGATGTAGGTTAATTCCTTTTCATAATAGTCTCATGAGGAAAAAAAAAAAAAAAAAAAAAAAAAAAAACTTCTGGAAGGTGAAATAAAATAATCTCAGCTGAAAAGAACAACTTTATTTTCATTTTGACTCAACAACCTTTTGAATAAATGTCCAAACCTCTAAAGGATAGGTACAAAGAATTTAACCTTGTAAAGAGCTGCTTTCTAGCTATGAACATTAGGAGAATTGGTGTTTTCAACTTGCATCCTCCTAGCCTTTCAATTTCTATATACTAATTTTTCTGGCAGCTTTTCCAACCTATCTGTATGCTGGTTCCAGGTTTGTTTCACAAAATCTCCTCTCCCTCCTGGAGCCAGTCAACATTTCAGTTTTATCTTGTTCATAAGTTAGTTTCCTCTATTGCCTCTATTCTCTAGCTTTCTCACTCTTCTTTAAAGACCTGTTTCTTTAAGATCCCTGTGGCTCTGGGAAAGAGATAAACCTTCCCCACATTGAACCCTATTGCACTGTAAAACCTAAAAGAGACTTTGGCCCAGTAAAGATTTCCATTTTTCAATAATAAAATAATTTTGAGACAAATTACTCAAGTACCAAAAAGCAAGTACTTTGACATGCAAGCTTACATATTTTGGGTTAAAAAATAGTTATTTTTAAAAAATGAGCTGTCAAGGCATCAAGAGCTGTGAATTTGTGTATCTGTGAGTGGGGGTTTTTTGGCATGCACACCTATCAGTTTCTCTGGTTTGTATTACAGTTATGACATCCTCCACTGCATTGATTTTTGATAGGAACCCACACTAATAATCCTGAGGCCCAATAGCAGGTTCTATGTTCAAGCAATCAGCATTAGGTATCATGCCAGATCTTGTATTACAAGCCTAGACAAAGTAATGGTTAACTAAACAGCTGTCTCATATTCACAGAATCACAATCCAAAGTCTCACCACACCGTACTGAAGAACTTCCTAAGATCTAGTCTAAGCCTATTGTCCTGCAAGGTCAAACTTTCACCAGTCAGTAGTGTACCACCATAAAGATATCACTATTATAATATATATTATACTTTCAAAATGTTAGACTTACAATGAATGCATTGGTGGTAAGGAAGATTCATGCAGAAAAGGTACTTCTGTTTGGAAGTCTTGTGTAAGGACACCTATATTGGAGTAGATAAAACAATAAATATCAGTCTAAATTGCTGCGTAGATCTTGCCTTTTGCTTTCTCTCACTGTAGCTTTTAAACAAAGACAGAGAGAAAAGGATTGTCAGTATCATGATTTCTTCTTTTGTATTTGAGAAAAGATTACAGAATTTGTAGGCAGGAAGGGGAGAGGAAGGAAGGTAGCAGGGCAGCGAGGCAAATGACAGCATTTGCTTCTGACTTTGCTAGATGAGTTGTAACTGATCTTTTGACTTAAATATCAAGTTCAGCATTTTTGCTCTGTATACTTATATTGTCATGTTGACAGCTTGGAGGAATAAAGCTGATATTATTCATTCAATAGCTAAAAATCAGAAAATTTTACTGCAGAAAGCTGTTTCTTGTTTTTTCCATCAGAAAAATATTTTGTAGGGATTCTCTCTTCTGTACCACACTTCATCAGGAGTATTTTTTTTTTTCTCTGAATAAAAATGACTCTATAGCTTTAATAGATTTCTGGTTGATATGATTTTGGGCAAAAGGTTACTACACACTTTTGTCTGATAAGCTAAACTCCTGTCTTCACTTCACTAGAATCTTGTTCAGAGGATGTTAAATTGAACTGGGAAGAAAGGGTTATGATCAGGAATAATATAGGCATAGTTCTTGATAGTTACTCAGAGGTGATCTGAAACTGTTTCTTCTGCTACTTTGACCTTAAGATTGTGCAATAGCAATCTGAACTTGTGCAAATCTCAAAAATTCATTAACATTCATACAAGACCTTTACATGGACTTCACTTTGAATCATTCAATTTCTTTTAATATTAGCTCATGTTTTAATTAAGATATGCACCATATAAGAATTTCACTAAGTATTTTTCAAGCTTTGATGATAACGCAAAATGATGTGAAAGAAAGCCTTTGCTTTTAATAACTCCAAAATTATATATTTTCTGGGATATATTTCTGAGGGCTTGACCCATTTTGTAGAGGAGGGAAGGAAATGGGTATTTCAGGGTTGTTAATTAAGATGAAGATTCTCATTAACCAAAGCAAATGTTAAATGGCCCAAGGGAGTGCATAAATAATAGTCTAACTAATAAACTGTAGTATATTGAAGGTGAGGAAAATAACAATGCTTTTGCAGATTGACTAATTACAATAGCTTACAACAGTACCAGATCTGCAAAGAACTTAAACGACCATTTGTTCTGTTTCCAGAAGTTGTTCAGAATAATTAAACTAATTTGCATCAAAGTTGCTCAACCTGCTTATTAAAATAAAAATAGGCAAAATAGTTCTTATAATATTGCAGAGTCCTGGTGGCCATATCTTTTGTAATTGAAATAGCTCTTTTCTAAAAGGGCATTACTTCTGGAAATTAAACACATTAATATACTTTCATTTTATTCTAATTAGCTGTAGTGGTTAGTAAGTGGTTTATTGTTACAGGAAGATGATTTTGTCATTATGAAAGCCATCCTGTGGTACTCAAGAGTAGTTCCAGCTTTTCAGAATAATAATTCTATAAAAAGTCAGTGTCATACATGGATCTCCTTTACAAATGAAAGTAAAGAATGGTATTTGTTTCTAAGTTGTTGTTTGTTGTTTTATTTTGTTTTTTTTTTTAATGTAAAAATTATCACTGTTATCATGTGCTCACCCCAGTAAACAGCTACTGAGAATCAGAAGTGTAAAAGTGAGAATAGTCATGGGTCGAGGTGAACGCAGTTTGATAGGGCAAGAAAGCAAAAAATTAAAATGAAAGCAAAGCAAAATAAGGAATCAATCAATACATCCTTTCAATCAATGGGAAGATATTTAGCCATGCCTGAGAAACAGGGCTTCATCACATGTAATGTTCACTTGAGAAGAGAGATGTCATAACTCCAAATGTCCCCTGTTCCTACTTCTTTCCCCTGGTTTGTTTTTTTTTTTTATTGCTAATCATGACATCATATAGTATAGAATATCCCTTTGGTCAGATGGGGTCAGCTGCCCCATCTTTGTCATCCCCCAGCTTTTTGTGCACCCTCAGGCTACTCATTGATGGGCAAAACAAATAAGACCTTGGCACTGTGTATGCAACTACTCATCAATAATTAAAACATCCCTGTACTATCAACAATCTTTTGATCACCAATCCAAAACAGCACCATACCAGCTACTATGAAGAAAACTAACTCCATGCCAGATACAACTAGTACAACTATAAACAACCATTTAGCATGGAAAGATTGACTAAATTCTAACAGTCTCAAGAATACAGGAAATGACAGAATTACAGTATCACACTTCAAAGAAATCTGTGGAGATTAGCTGGTTTAATCCTTTGATCATAGCAGAGCCATCTTCAACTTTAGATCAACTTTCTCTTAGATTTGCCCAGGTGAGTTTTGAAAACCTCCTCAGACAAGTTTTCAGTCTTTTGCCAGCTTGATTCAGTTTTCACTTCTCTCAACATTAACACTTTTTCAGGATTTTCCTTTTTCACAATTTTATGACTATTGCCTTGAATCTATTGGCTTTGACTCTGAGAGGTTCTTTTCTATAAATCATCATTATAGAGTTAAAACCAGCAATTAGATTCTCCATAGCTTTCTCACTTCTAGGCTAAAAATAGACACATCTCAGTCTCTACCAGAGTATCTGACTCTCCAGTTTATCAGTCTCCCTCTGGTACTGGCAAAGCATGAGAGATGAACTTTCATTTCTTTCCTTCTTTTTACCTTCCTATCTTCCTTCCTACCTTGTAGCTGTGCATCAATTGTTTATTTATGTGCTGTTAAGAGCACAGGAAGAAGCTTCTCGTATGAGGTTTACTTTCAGTGAAATGGAATAGAAAGGGGAAGAAATTCCTTCTTTTATAGAATCATAGGATCACAGAATGGTATGGGTTGAAAGGGACATTAATGGCCATCCCTGACATGGTCAGGGACACCTTCCACTAGACCAGGTTGCTCCCGGTCCCAATCACTCTGGCCTGGAACACTCTCAGGAGTGAAACTTTCCTCACAGTCAGAAAAAAAACTTAGGTTGATAGTGAAGACTTTGTTGAAGAAGGGTTTCTTCTTATGAATTCATAAATGTTGAGTTTTATAACCACATCTCAGGTCCACATTTCCAATAACTTTATTTGGGAGAGAAGATTTTTCTATGCTATTAAGTCCCCAGTATTGCTATAATGAAATTATTTTAGAAAAGTTTTTTTCCGTTTGTCTTATCACAGGCTTTTTTCTTATTAATATATTTACAAAATATCTGTTATTCTGATCAGATAAAGCTAAGCCACATAAACATGTTCATCTTTCACTGTCAGAACCTGCCTCTTTTTTACTTCAGTATCATCAAATATATTCTGACTTCTCCATTATAGAAAACTACTGAATAGTCATAAATGAAGTGCTCAATTAAAAGCAACCAGAAACTTCTCTAGACACACCTTCATATACCCTTAAACAGACACTCAAACAGGCACTATTTTAAGAAATAAAAAAAAAAGCAGATGTTAATTTTAGACAAAGACCTTTACTAAAGGGCATATCTTTCTCCAGCAAAGCAATCAGATTTATCTGCATTTCATATGCATGACTGTATCTCACTGAAGTCAGCAAGGAGAAACACACACAGTAGGAAAGCACATGGTTAGAATATCTTCTTGAAATGGAGCTGTGAACTGGATGATCTCTCAAGGATCTATAATAACTGATCTCTTATTTAATTTTAGGAAATAACAATGTAACTTGAAACAATTATCTTGTTTCTACTGCTTCCGTTCTTATTTGTCCCTGAGTTTTGTTTTGGTTGGTTGGTTGGTTTATTTTTGGTTTTTTTTTCCTGGAAGGGGATGTAGAAATAGCAGAACATTCAGCTCAGTAGTGGATACCAGTGTACTAACTCATGTTGAATCACGTTTAGCCAGTGAGCATAGCAGGATTCAAATTTGCAACACCTTGCCATCATTAGGGGGAAAAAAACCCCATAAACAACAGAACAAAACCAAAGACAGAAAGTAGAGACCTTGTTTGCTTTATATAAATTACAGATTAATAATTTTGCCACTGTCAGCTCAGATAGGTATACATAAGACCCATACTGTTGGTAAAATGTTATAGCTAATTTAATTGCATCTGTGTTGACTTCATAGCTATATCTAAATGGACTGACTGCAGCTGAATTAGTAGCTGCCTGATTTTTTTCACTGGACCTTGTCTTTTCCAATCTTAATTTGGAGTAAAAACTGATCTACAGACTTCAAGCTTTGCCTGTCCAGTCAGTGTGTTTTTCAGCATGGCATCTGAATGAGGCAGAGACTGCTCTGTCCCAGCCCTTTTCCTTTGCATCAAAACTGATTACATTAGCATTCACTGGCATCCTGGATGAAGAAGATTCACTTAGTAAGAATTGTGACAAGACAGGTTAATTGTAAAATATTTTGTGTTGATAACTCTTGAAGCAGCAAAGAAAGATATTAATCTAAACCACACTGAATAAGCACCTGCTGTGTGTGTTTTGAGAGTGTTTTTTTCCAGGCAATGAATTCAATTGCCCACAATGTAAACTTCTGAGGAGGCAGGCATAGCAGCATATGAAAACACTTCTACCTCAAACTGCTTCTTTTTCTTTCAAATGTTGACACATGGTGAGGCAGATTCCTGAGCTATTTTGAACTGTATATATACTTCATTGATTTCAACTCATAATTCTCACGCCTCAGTATATGGCCAATTCACTTTTCCACACATAGGATATAAGTAGGAAAAAAGAAACAGAAACATAAGCTGAGGAATTCAGCAAAACTGCAGCTTACTATAGGGACATGAAGTGTCATGGAATTAGATGCATGTGGGCTGGGTGCATTCTCTTCCTTCCTCAACAGAATTTGTGCATCCTGTCAAAGTGGAAGACCAGCAGCTTTGGAAGGACACTTACTTCACCCTTTTGTCAAGACAAGGGCTCCAAGCAGGTTTTATCTGACAGAGTAAAAATCAGCAGTGATGGAGCCTCCACCACTCAAAAAGAAATCTAGGGAAACTGCATCAATAAAACAGAACACAAACTCCCTAACTGGAAATTTTACTATGAATTTAATGTGAGCAGAATACACTGATAAGAAGACTGTGGAGAAAATCAATCCACAATTTAATCACAATGAATACAGTGGGAAAGACCAGGGGATTAGATCTCCCTCTTGCAGATGTAACTTTCATTAAAAAAAAAAAAAAAAGAGAAACAGAAAACCAAACAAACACAAACAAACAAACAAACAAACAAAAAGATGGTGCTGTTATCACTGACTTTAAAATTTCTTCAGTAACCAAGTCTACATAGGTGACTTGAGGTATCACTTCATGCCAACCCACAAGGACACTTGCATGTCTTGCAAAGCACATTCCCCTCCAGGGGGGTTGTTTTCTGGGTCTCAGGGCAGCCCCAGCCCCTGGCAGATGCTCCCAGCCAAGGCTCTGCCACAAGGCCCAGCCTGAGCAGTGGCTGATGCCAGGTTACAGCCTGCAATGCACCCGTCCTCTCTGCCTCCCTCAGAGATGTGCCCAGTGCCTGGGGCTGGGGATGTCCAGCTGCCTCATGCAGCCCTGCTCCTGACTGTGAGGAAGGATGGGTCCTGGCTGTCAGGCCCTGCCATCACCCAGGGGAGCCCTCAGCACTGTCAGTACCCCGACATATCACTGTTAATACACTGCAGAGATGAATTTCCAGACTGCAGGCTTGCTCGTTGAGTTACATGTAGTAAAATGCCAATATTTGCCTTGCAATTAAAATGACACAAATACAGACTCAGGTGTTGGAAACAAAAAGCAAAGTCCCAGGGGAA
This sequence comes from Florisuga fusca, assembly GCA_038090715.1. Classification (NCBI taxonomy): domain Eukaryota; kingdom Metazoa; phylum Chordata; class Aves; order Apodiformes; family Trochilidae; genus Florisuga; species Florisuga fusca. The sequence goes on from JAAWXA010000002.1 coordinate 67,090,395, forward strand.
CAAATGAAAGAAAGTTTAAATAACCTTTAATACTAGCTCTTGGGCAAACAGCACTTCAATTTGTTTTACATCTTATCTCTCCAAACTGCTACGAGACCCTATTCTATACCAAGTGTACAAGAGGGAGCCAGAGTTTCTTTTTAGCCTCAGATTCAAGTGGGAAAACCTCTCTTTGAAAAAAGCTCTTTTGCTATTTGCTAATTAATTTCTTCACCATGACCCTTAGTTTCTTCCCTGCCCTAAAATTGTTTTGCTGCAAATATTGTTCTTACTCAAAGTAGCGTGTATAGTAAATTTTAAGAAGGTATCTTTGCAGACTGTTGTGTATGGAACAACTAAATTGTTTGTTTGTTTGTTTTGGTTAGCTTTGAGAAGAAACAAAAGATATAGCGTTAATAAGATATCTCAGTCTTGAGTGAACAGTTAACAGTTAACAGTTTGCAGCATAACAGAATAACAGTTTGCAAGTGCATGTCACCACCAAGATGCTTGAAGTTAGAATAAATATATGCAGAAGTTCCTGTCAACAGGTTAAAAGATTTTGTCAGAAATGCTGACCTGAAAGAAGATTCTGAAGAGGGGGTTATATGAGCGACCCTCACGATCTGATTCTTTATTTCTTCTCTTATGTGCATGACATACATACACCATTATTAGGGTTATTAGGTCATTATTAGGGTCTTTTCAGCATTCATAATCCATCTAAAGCTCTTCCTCAGTCTCTCCTACTGACTAGATAACTCTGACTTTCTTTGTTCTTCATCAACATTTCTAAAATCCTTCTCCATAGGAACCTTTCTCATCACTGATTTCTCTTTTCTGTTTTAGCTCTCTAAACCAGATGAAATACAAATAGTGGTGATGGGGTCTTGGGTCTTGTGAATTTTTTGGGTTTTTTTATCATATAGCTTGCTGGCAAGTACAATCCATTTTTTATTCAAAGGAAATGTAATCTGTATTTCTGCCCTTCAGGAGGCTGCCTTACCTGCCAGACTCGAGGGTCTTTCAAATATTTCCTGCCCAACTTGCTTTATTTCCCTTTTGCATAGTAGAATTAAATATTCTTTATCCAGATCATGGATGTTTAAATAGCAAGAATGTCTTTGCAGATGAATGATTGGACAGACTTGCATATCTTCTGACAGTTTTGGTGTTTAACATTACTATATTATATTAACTTATATACTACATACACTTTAATAGTACTACAATTTTAGCCTTCTGACTTCATCATGTTTAAGAAAACATCTGCAGGGAGTATGACACATTGAAGGAACTCTGTTGCCAATATGATTCCTTGAAGTTCTTAATGGTCTGAGTTACCTTTTTTTCACAGTATATGATAAAAGAAGCGAACTGCATGCAACAATATTACAAAAGAACTGTAAACTGCATACATAAATATTTATTATGATTATTTATTATGATTCTTATTATCATTATTATTAATTTGTTATACTTCATGCAATCCTAAAATAATACTCATAAAATTTAGAATTCACTCAAAGGTTTGCAACTCACTCCTAAACCTGGGGGACCTTGATTAAAGTTTATAACCAGAAAATAGAAGGGCAGGATTGTATTTCATTAGTACTATAATTCAGTTACTCTCTGCCTCTACTGACTGCTCCCAAAGGTAGCTCACAGAAAAGATAATCTGCAAACCCAGTGAATTAGGCCAATTATTATTTACATGAAGTGCTCAGAAACAGTGGGTTCTGCATTAGAAATGACTGTGGAGAACATCCAAGAACATACTTCAGTACTTGGCTGCCTACCTCTTACCCTGCACAGCAACATACATGACAAAAGCTTTGAAATTGCCATCAATTTGGTGTCAGTTTATCATTGCCTCTCCTTTTATAACAAAACAAATATCTTGAAAGTTTTCTGCAAATGTGAAAGCTAACCTGTACGGCTGACTGAGATCTCTCAGGTCCCTGTGAGTGCATATCAGGGGCAATGAGAATCAAATTATCACAGATCTCAGCTATGCCCAAAGGAGCATTCAGTGCTGGGAGCAATTAAAAAGAACTTTTCTGTTCTTCAGTAGTGTCATCCTACACGTTGACAAGTCTTTGAAAGCAAAGAATAAAACTCCTCACACATAATTAGCTAGTACAAACTGATGAAAGAATTAAATATAAAGTGTTCTGCTCAAAGACATGATCATCAATCTACAGTTCATTTCATCACCACTCATTTGAAAATTCAGAAAGATAGGCAAATTATCCCATCCTCCCACAAAGCCTCAAGGGGCAGAGAAGATAGTCTGAGACCTTTCTTAATCCTTTTACTTTATTGTTTTTTAATTTTTGATCTGGTTATCTTAGCTTGATTAGTGCAGTCCCAAGAAGAACATACAAAAACAAAAGGCCTTCTAAGACTTAATGAAATTGTTCTGAAAAATAAAATAAAGTTAAATATTATTTAACCAAATATTTAAGATGTACTGAATTTTCATAGGAAAAACAATTTTAGGTGTCCATACATTCTAGGTGTCAAACATTCCAAGTGTTGAGACAAACAGTTTGTGCTCTGACCTATAAAAGCCAATTTTGGAAAAAAAAAATGAAAGGATAACTGGCTTATGCAACTTGGTTTTTGCTTCTTTTAATAAAGTAAAATTATTCTCTTAGTAAAACAGCTATATGTTCAGCTGTAACCTCTGGCCAGTTTTAATCAATGTGGATGTTGACATTTTTTTCAATGAGGTGAGAATTTTGCCTCTCTTCTTGAACTCCTTTGTCACCTAGAGATTTCAGACACAAACTGTTGAAACAGAAGCTAAACATGAATGCAGCTTCAAGCCTCAGCTGTAAATTTTCAGTAATATTGCCTTACATATGCTAAATATAATGAGACTGGACCAGATTTTGTTCGCTGTTTCATCAATAAAGCTAAATCAGGCTCACTGATTTCAGGAGATTGCAGAAGAGTAATTGGAGGTACATTTTGTCCCTTTAATGCTTCTGTAGTTGATCTGCCAGTAGATACCTGCATAATTTTCCAATAAATATGCAAGATGAGCAGCACTAGCTGAATGAATTAGAGAAACAGAAGTGCCATACTCTACAATCAATTTGTTTTTCATCTGCTGCACACCTGTGGCAAGATCATTAATAATGTAGGTGGTGCATTTTGGTGAAGTAAAAAAAAATGAAAACAGTAATTTCTGATCCTGATAGCATGATTTCTGTTTTCAGGGTATATATTCTGTTTCTGGAAGTTTGTAATTATTTTAGAATTAAATACCTCTCCTTTATTTGAAATAAAAATTCAAAAAAACCCCAACAGCCGAAAACCCAAAATCAAGTCCATGACTTATGCTTTTGGAGCATGGTACCTGAGATCATAACAAGCTCATCTGTGTAAACGTTTTAATAAGACAATAATTGTCTCCAGAGACTTTGCAGGGAGTCTGGGTCCTTAAAATATTGATAGTGAATTTTAGACTTGGATCTGATAGTCAGGTACTACCAACTATGTCTCAGCTTCTGTGTTATTTTCTTGTGTCCATATGAATATAAGAATATTTCTCTTTTAAGAAAAAATTTTCCATTGCCTCTCAGAGAACAAAGGTTGTCTCCTTATTTCTATCCTTATAATAAACAAAATAAACTCTTAAGTGAGAATTTAGCAGGATGATCCACAGAAACAGCTCCTATCTTCAATTGTCCCTCAGGTGTGGCACCTATTTCTGCCACTGTAACACTATTTCTATTTTCAGGGAGAAAACAGTCCCATGAACAGATTTCTGGAACTAGGAAGACACTTCAGGGCCAGGCTATAAATACACTTAGAAAGAGAGGATAACCATCCATAAATTTGCATAGTTGCCTGTATGAATTTCACAGAGGATGGTTGTTTCCTTCTTAAGACATAGTTCAGGACTATGCAGAACAGCAAATGTGACTGGGATGCAGCAATAAATCAACTTGATTTACCATTGTTAAGATTCACTGGTGACAGGCATTCTGCAAAAATTTATTTTAAAAAATGAAGGGAAAGTAGAATAACTGATTACTCTCTTTTCTGGGTAGGAACATACTGTGCCTCAGCCTACCACTTCCATTTGGCAGGTACTCTCAACAGAGCAGTCCTCAAATTACTTTTGTCAGCAATCTAACACAGCTCAAAAGGCTATTCAGCATTCCTTTTTTTCTGTTATATTGCTTAGGGAAAGATCCCAGCCCACAAATCTTGTCAAATGAAGTATCCCTTCTTCCTTTAAAAAAATTAATCCATCAGTCCAGCTCAAGTATCTTGGTTATCTTGATATAACTACTGAAAATGCAATACTGAAAATATATATAAAACTTTTGACCCCAAAGCTCTTTCAAGTTCTGTTTTAGTGGAGATTTGGAAAAAAAAATCCTTGAGGTTATACTAGTCCATTTTAATTGAAGTCCTAGTGAATTAATGTTGTATTAAATTATATTGGACTGAAACTTAGAGTATGTGCCAATTATAAAAAAATGAACTGCTATTTCAAAATTAAATTAAAGAATATTACATTTTATTGATGAAGTAACAAATACAGTTCTTTGTTTATTACTTTTTGGGTAATTATATCTTTGTAGAGGAATCAATAGACTGCTGGAAAATTCTGAAAAAACAAAGTTATCAGAAATATTATTTAAATTATATAAAAAGAATTGAAATGGAATAAGGTCATCCAATAAGTTTGCTAATGCTCAAGACAGAAGACATGTTGCAGTCGTACTAGGACATTGCATTGGAAACTATGGGTCACTGTGGAACCTAATGATTGAAAAGCCAAGCATATGCTGGAGGAAATGTCCAAGATAGGTAATGGCTTAATCCTCCCTTGTCAAACTGGATGCAAAGCCAGCAGAAAAGAAATTCTGTTGGCTCCAGTGGGATTATGTAAAGGAACCTCTCTCATAAAAATAGGTTAGAGTAGAACAGGGTAAAGTAAGAGCAAGATAAAAGTAAAGTAAAAGCAGAACAAAAAATAGTGAGCTACCCCATGTTGAAGAAACCTTCACAGTGATTCAGCAGTTTTTGCAGTTCCAGCACAGCAGACAGCTGAACATTTCACAACTGCTCATTTGTTCCCCTGCTTGTTGGGTAGAGAGAATTGGAAGGGCAAAAGTGAGAAAACTTTTGTGTTGAGATAAAGACTGTTTAATACAAATAAAATAAACCACACAAAAACCCCCAAATAACTATTAGCAAAAAACCCTCCTAAACAAAAGTAAACAAAAAAACCAAAAAAACAAACAAAACAAACAAACAAAACCAAACAGAAACCCAACCAACCAACCAACCAACCAAAAAAAAGAAAGAAAAAAGCCTGTGATAAGACTAAGACGGAACAAAGGAAAACAAACAGTGGAAAAAAACTTAGTTGCTCACCACCAGCTGACCAATATGCAGCCAGTCCCTGAGCAATGGCAAGCCCAGTAAACTTCCTCCTCTCAGAGGAGGAAGACAGAGCGTGACATTAAATGGTATGTAATATCCCTTTGGTCTGCTGGGGACAGCTGTTTTGACTGTGTCCTCTCCCAAATTCTTGTACATCTATTGTTTACTCTGTGGGGCAGGTGGGGTGGCTTGAGGAGCAGAACTGGCCTTCATAAGCACTGTTCAGCAATGTCAAAAACATGGTGGGTGTTTTCATCACAAATTCAACACATAGGACCATAGTCTCCACCTACTATGGAGACAATTAGCCCAACTGAAATCAATTTTTCACTCTAGTAAAGAAGAATAAATAATTAGACATTGTAATTCTACTACTTAGAACATTTTCTCTACTTTATATTTTTTAAATGGAATAAAATTATTTTCCAGAAAATTCTTTTGCATTTATATTGTAAAATTAAATAAAAAACAAAAAAACCTGAAAACTTTCACAGTCTTTTGTTATCTTCTTTAGTCCTTTACCCTAAAAGTACCTCTTAAGTAAGGGTGCACATAAATTACTAAGAATATCTGCAAATTCAGATCCTTTCAACATTAAAGACACCTTTGTGTTTATCAGTCAGCACCTTTGCTTTATCCCCATGAGTCTGGCAGACAGATGCATGCTAGGACAGCTGCCCTGCTGTGGTGTTAATCAGATGAGAAGGACCCTGCTGGGAGTTGTGGTAATTACAGTGGGATAGCCCATCTCTTCTTGAACTCTCTCCAGGTCTTCATTTTCTTAATAGCAGCAGTGAAACTAATTAAACACAAATGTGAATTACATCTGTTTATCATGTCCCTCTTTCACGACAAGTTAGTTTAATGGTAACTACCTATGTGCACTAACTTCACTGGTAACTTTTCCAGTTCAGCAGTTCCCTTCTTTTTTTTTTTGTTGCCAACTAACTTGGATATTTTTTCTGATAATGTGAAGGTGAAAACAAACATAAGATTTTCATGTGTCTTGCTTGCTTATAGTCAAAGACTGTAGTCATCTGTTCTCTCATTGTGCCATTTACAAACCCTTCTATCTGTTTTGTATTTTCTTCAGTTTTTAAAGACCAACTTAGTTGTGTGGCTTTAGAAGGTGCAAGTCAGAAATTCAGACAATCACATATTGTTTTAGAGCTCTACCTATGTGCAAAAGTTGATGAAACTTGCACATCAAGTACCAAGAGGAATTTTAATTTAGAGTAAAACCAAACTGGTGTAAGATGTTCATTCAAGTCTTTTCTAAGAGCTTACAGCTTCCGAAAGAGACTACCTAAAAAACAACTTGCACAACTACAAAGCATAAATTATTCTGATAAATTTAAAATTTCTGATTTATTTATTCTGATAAATTGTACCTTATTAATCACCACTTATGAATACAACAATATATTTCAATGACAATGTATATTTAGGAATCTCTTTATATTATTAAATTTAGATTTCCAGTCTTTTAGTCCTTGCCCAATTAGAAATTTGATAATCTATATTTCAATGATGTTAAGTCTTCCAAGTCAAATTAATTAAGATATTCCACTTGTTACAGAATGTCTATTAGAACAAGCAGTACCACAGTAACTGATAATATGAGGAACATGTAGAGAATTAATTTCAAATTTCTGCGGTAACTAATACTTATGATTTAAACACAAGATTGGAAGTTTGTATCTTTATCACTGTGCATGTTAATTCTTCTAGTGTTGTAATATCTATGAGCTAACAAGGGATTCTTACCTTTATCTGCACTTGAGAAATACTTGATAGAAAAGGTTGAACTTTTTCAGATCATTAAGTGCTGCTGTAGCCAAACAACAAGGAAAGCAAACCTGAAATCTCACCAGACATAATATGCATTAACTTCTCTGGAATTTTATCCATCACAACAGATTCCAGTGATCCTGTCTCATAATTTCATCTATCTCTTAATCTGTGGATGAAATCCACAGATCTTATCAGAGTACCCATCACTACAGAATACATATTTGCCAGAGAAAATACAAACGATATTGAAATGAAAGTCAATTTTAGACAGTCTTAGTTATTCAAATTGAAATCCATCTGAAAGAATGCACATCTACAAAGGTTTCAGAATTCTTATACCTTCTTCTGGTGATGCAGTACTATCAGAGAAAATTTTGAAGTGTTTTAACTTCCATAATATAAAAGATAAGGCAAGTTTTAAAAAAAGTAGAAATCTGATTTTGTTTATTTATTTGTTTGCTTAATTAATTAATTTTTTTAAAGGTGAAGCAATACCTCATTATATTTATGATGCAAAAATAACAGATTTATCTTTTCATAAATTATATGATTAATTTATCTTGAACTTGGTGTGTAAAGGTAACAGCATTAGGATTTTTCAAATTTTTATTTGCATGAGTGATTGTTTTTGAAAGATTCCTACATCTCAAGTAATCCTGCAGACTTCATATCCTCATACCTGCTCATAGTTAATACAGGTGCTGCAGACTGTGAGGGATACAGACATCTGAAGTGATGGAAAGATAGAAAGAGAAATGGACATCTATGTCTTTGTGCTGGAAGATAATGTATAAAAGTTGCTGTTTGACACTCAAAAATAATGAATAGGTGCTTAGAAATTACTGCTTATCTACTCCATTGTAATTTAGGAACTAGATTTTTCTCTTTTTTAATGTAAATATAGAAGATATATATTTAAGATAAGATATGTATTTAACTTCCAATCAAAGAAGTTTATATGACAGGTCAATTTTCAATCATTTTCAGGTTCGCAGCCCACAGAAACATATTGAAGAAAATAATCTTAATACACCAGGCATTAATTGCAATGACTAAGCAGTTTTCAAAATGTCAAAATAAGTTGAGACTAAATGTTATTTTCCAAAAAAACTGAACCTTTTAGAAAGCAAATAGAATTGGCAAGCTTAATGACGTGGGCACTTTGGAAAACAGAGCTTTTTTCAAGCTTTATTCTAGATTTTCTAGGACATTATTGTCAGAGTCAAATTTCATGCTTGAGGTATAACCTTCGTTAATATGCTTTCATGTCAGCATGATACACCTCATATAAAAGACATTATATGAGTCTAAAACTAGTATGTTGAATTAAGCATTCAGTCTCCAGCTGTGTGCCTTTTTTTGTCCTTTGCTTTTTCAGAAAAAAATTATTTGCATACCAATCAGGATATTCATTTATTCAATCTTACGCTATTTTACCTCATTGTTTTATTATCAATTACAATATAAATATATTATTTACTATCAATAGCTATAAAATATCCTACTTATATTTGCAAGCTTAGAGCAACCAGCACTGGCTTTTGTAATTTTTTATGATTTGATGTCTTCTTCTTGGCTTTTTTGCTTTTATTATTATCTAACTTCAGAAAGATTCGATGTCAATGAAACAGTAGGTATCTTCTACAGCTACTTATGACTTATAACATTTTGAACACATGATAAAAATGTTAAACAGAAATTAAAACACGGTGTCTCTCCTACTAATATATTTCTTGAGAAAGCTCTCCAATATTGTGAAAATCTCCAGCATTTCATGGGATATTTTCTAATTGAAACTGACTTCCCTCTGCAGTATGCACACCAGAGCCCCACAATAAGATTCTAGTAACTCATGAAACATAGACATTCAGAATTACTGAGGCAGTTCAGTCTGCCTGGGTCTAGACCTTTCGGAGAAACAAGCAGCAAATTTACATATTACAGTAGTAGTGCAGTTCAAAGAGGTTGTCCGTGTTTACACCCAGCCAGTACCAACTGGGCCTCTGCCCTCTCACTCCCACCCCCACTGTGGTGGGATAAGGAGGAGAAAATTCACCTAAAGGCTCATGAATGAAGACACAGGTAGGGAGGTTTTCACATTGCTTCTGCTGCTCCTTCCTCCTCAGGGAGAGGACTCCTCACATTCTTCCCCTGCTCCAACATGGGGTCCCTCTCCCGGGAGAGTCCTTCAGGAACCCCTGGGACATGAGTCCCTCCCAGAGGTGCAGTCCCTCAGGCACAGACTGCTCCCGCCTGGGCTGCACACAGAGTCACGGCTGCTGCGGGAGCAGTCACCTCCTCTCACACGGGGTCCTACATGGCTACAGAAACACATCCACCCTTCTCCATCATCTCACACTGGCTGCAACTCCATGTCTGCCCACTGTGATCTTTCGGGGACTTCACTGTGCTCGTCCATGCTCTGCAGGGAGACAGCTGCCACCTCACCACAGGCTGCAAGGAAATCTGGCACCTTCCCCCCCTCCTTCCACAGTGACTTTGATGATTTTGCTTTGACATTACTCCAGACTACTCCTCTCTTTTGCTCTACAGGTCCTTGTTTTATTTTTGCGCTTTTGTTTTCCCTTTCTTGAATATGTTACTCTCAGAAGCTTATCCAGCTTCCCATGTCTGCTCAGCCTTGACCAGAGGCAGGGCCAGAATCAGAACCAGGGGAGCTTCCAGTGCCTTCTCACAGGAGCCGCCCCTGTGTCCCACCCCCAACTTTCAAAACACCACTGCACTAACCCAAGTCAGAAAGGTAGGTCGCCTTCAACCACAAGGCAGGATGTAGAATTTCCATGTGATTTTCTCTTACAAATATTGCTCATGTAGTATCAATGCAAAAATATGCTTGACATACTGAGATAATAAACACAAGGGAAAGCTCCAAATAGCTCTTTGGATTCAAAATCCATGTAAAGAAATGTAATTCTATTTTCTGCAAATTATTAATTCATACCAGTGGAAGATTTGTCTCTAAATTGTTTTGTTAAGCTTGCAGGATTTTTTGTGGACAACTCACATGAGCATGCATGTATGAGATGCCAATAAAATTGGCATCTGTTGTACAAATTAAACTATTCTCTGACAAACAAGAAAAAATAGGCATTGAAACAAAACATTTTAATTTTTTTCAGAATTTCATAGAAGATATGTATTTTAAACAATCCTCCACTGAACTGATAGGCACCTGTTCAGATCTGCCTAGATTTTGTTTGATTTAAAACTAGCTGGGTTTGGATTAAGAAGGAAACAATTCAAGAGCAGGGTTTGCCCTTAAATCCAAGAGAAACTTGCTGCTTTTAATTTGAAGCTAACTGCCAGGGGTCTTGCAGGGATTCCTGTATGACTAATAACCACTGGAAATGATGTTCAGCTAGGACACACCTCCTAAAGCCAATTTGCCCAGTGCAGGTACTGGAAGAAAACATTAGCTGTGACAGTTTCAAATGTTACGTTCTCAGAGCCCTGATTCTACAGGGTCCTAACCTCTATTTCTTCTGTTCAAAATAGGAACAGTCAGGAATGTTCTGTCAGCTGGGAGGCAGCAGCCAGTAGCATTCAACTTGTGGTAAGAAGGCACTTCTATTGTTAAGCAGCATTATCTATTATGTGACTGGTGTTCATACTTTAGAAAGCTTTAACTTTTAATAGCAATGTATTCATCTCAGGTAAAAGGGGGCCATCATTCACTTATGACCCTTTCTCTAGAAGTTTTAGCTACCAGAACTCCTCAGTGGCTAAACAGCAGCAAAAAAAGCAGTGGGAGAGTCTTGTTCAAATGGGAAAGATAATTTTGCTCTTATCTTGTTGCTAGAGGTTTTCCAGAATGGAGCCAAGGAGACCAAAAAGGGCTATCTGAGAGATGATCATAATTTTTTACAAAGGTAATCTCAGGATGTAGAGATTTAACCTGAAATATAAGATAATAATGTGAATGCAACCAGGGACATGAAGCAAGAAAAGATCTCATCCAACCTAATGTTTGATACTTTCAAAGAGATATTGTTACCCACTTCAAGACACACTGTTGCCAAAGTTTTTTTTCCTAATTCCAGTTTCACAAAATGCAATGGCTGAGCAATTTCTAAAAGATCAAGATAAAAAGATTTGAAGCCTCAGCAACACATTCAAAGAAAGACCATCATAACAATCAGTGTTGGCCAGCCATTTCTTGGGGTGCTATTTATCTGCACCATATACACTGGAAAATTTGAAATTTTATAATCTTCACAGGACAAAAGAAAAAAACCACCACAACATAAAACAAATAGAATATTAATGAAAAATTTTGCACTGACTGTAAAATTAAACAACTTGATCTCAGGGATGGTGAAGAAATACTTGTACCACTTGTATCCAGTGCCTAATGAGCTATTTTACCAAACCTATATTTCATAAAATAGAAGGAAAAACATAATCTATGACAAAACAATCACATCTTAACTCTGTTGTTCTTTGATACAATTGTCTCCTAAATTAATCTCTCAGTATCCAAACTCTCAGTACTTGAAAAATATCACTCTGAAACCTCTTTAATAGTTCAAAAATTTTAGAGGGAAAGTGGAAACTATTTCACAGACTGGTAAAACTTGTTACTTCAAGTGTATCTTAAGACAGCTTTTGAGGACATGACAACAAAGCATATATTTATCAGCAACAATAGCATACAACATATTCTAATATTTTACAAGTAATTTCAGGGAAAATACTTGCAAGTGTTTGAATAAATGTGTTCTTTTTATTTTTTGGCTGAAGCAAAATGCTGACAAAATTAATGCTTTGTTTTCTCAGAACAAAAGATTTCATGTTCATTAACAATTTTTATTTAACTCGAAACAAAAAAAATGTATTTTTTAAGCATCCATATCAAAAAGTTATTATCATAGTTGCTACTTTTTTGCTGCCTTACTAGAACAACTTTAATATCAAAATAAGGCATTTTTTATTGCTGCTGTAGGACAACGTGAGTGGAACATGTTCCAACATGTTTGCATTAACTACTAGTTCAAACTACTGTAAGTATCCTTAAAAGTGTGTTGTGACAAGACACAATAGTTAAAATATTTTTTTGATTTGCTAAAGCTGGAAAAACTTGGTTTCTATGGGAAGGTATATTCAGTCAAATGAGCTTTGAGGCTTTCCAGTGTACCTGTGGGTTATATCCAGCAGCAGACAGTCTTGGATCTCTAAGACGCCCCCAAACAATTTTTTTTCTCTGTTGTAAGGATCAATAATTATCTGAGCAAAGGTTCAATACATCTTATACTTCAAAAACAGTAAAACTAGTTCACTGTTAGGAAATCTCATGTAAGCTCTCATGAGCTTACTAACAGTAATCATGGTTTTTTTCACAAACCAGCAAAATAGGCCAGTCAAACACCTATATATGATTGTCCAAAATATAATAATTTCTTCCCCTCCCATTTTTTTTCATATCACTTTTGATCTCAGTCACAGAACTGAGACCACCTATGTTCACTTACTTTGTTTTTTGTGATCATAATTCTTTCCATTTTGCTTAGGGTGCTGTGGAGCCAGTTTATCCTCTGTGCACAATATATGTTACCAAATTTATTTTGCAACATTTACTATAGCCCCTCACTAGGAAATTCTAATCTTTTGACATCGATAGACAGTTAGAGACTGGCAGCAGTTTCTGCCTTATCTGTTATGTATTCAGGTGACTTTCTTCTTCTTAATTCAATGCATTCTGGTCAGACCACAAGGCAGCTTCCAGTGGTTATCAGCTTCTATTTAACTCCTAGGTTGTTTTTATTTTTTTTCCTATGACTGTAATGTTTTCAAATTTTGAACATTGTTGATTACATACATCACTTCTTACTTTGGAATTTACTTCTACAAATGCTTCTGTGTTTTTTCCATCTACAAGACAATATTTCTTGTGGGTATACAGTTGCATGTAGTACAGGAGATGACTTTTGGAGCTAAGATAGATAAAGTTTTATTTCAGAAGTTAAAACATTTCTTTGCATTTTGATTACGAAGAGGGTGATTTTTTTTAAAGTGTCTATTATATAAATTATAAAAAAGTTAGAAAACATACCCATTTTAACTAATTCTACAAATATGTAGAAATTAATCAGTAGAGTTTATAATGTATATATAATGTGTATATCTAGATTACTCTTCTGAGAAAATGAAAGTATTTTTGCTCCTATTTGTCATTACATTGCTCAACAGGTATAAAATTCTCTCAGGGAAAAATTACATTTTGGTGTTGTATATTGGGCTTACATGGTTTTGGTAGTGATGGAGAAAAAACCTAGAAAAAAGATAATATTTGATATACAGAAAAATAATTTACTGTGATTTTTATGAGTTTTAAGAAAATCTTTCTCCCAGGATTTTGAGGATAGAAATCAACTCAGAGGAATGAAAATTCATTGTGAATATTTGACTATCCAAATGATACAAAGAGTAATTTTGTCCTTCAAGATGTATTCTCAATATTTTCCTTCTAAAATAAATATTTTTATGGCATCCATTTTTCTGGATTCTGACAAATACTGTCATGCAACTGCCAAGATTTGGATAGCTCTGACAACTTAAGCAGATGTAGTAATTGCTAGAAATTTCCTGAGAGAGTCAATTCTCCTGAGATTTCCTACACATTTGCCAATTAACATGGATAGTTGGAGAACCAGCCAAATTTTTGTGATGTTTATCTGAAGCAAATCACTGAGCCTGTGGTGGTTCATCCATTGCTAATGAGACAATTAAATTTAAGCTTGTGCATGTATACTGTTGAGAATATTATGGATAAAATCTTTATCACTCAGACGTCAGGGTCTAATTTATCATTAATTTCAATGGGGCTAGAATATAATCCGTTGTATGAAATCACTGTGTAAAGCAGGTGGTCCAAAATGATACTACAGTCTGTTGCCTTTACTAGAATTCCACAGTCCTGCAGAAGATGAAAGTACGTAGCAGGAACACAGTGATAAAGAATACAGAATTCTGTATTATCTAAGTAGTGAGAAAGTTGCATGTAACATGTAGATTTGGCACCTGCAGAGAAATTCTGCTCCACTCAAATTATGTCAGTAGTTGGTTTAAACAAAACCAAGATTTGGTCCTGCCAAGTAATAAATTATAAACAATGTTTTTTCTTTGTTCTTCCCACATTAGAATTATTTAAACATTTGTCATAAAGATACCAGCCCAAGACTTTGGCCTTTTAATCCACCTGTCTTTACTCAGCTTCCACATATTAATTAATGTTGCCAGCTATTCATGTTTTCTTAAACATACCCAGATTTCATATGGGGTGTTTAAGCTATTTTTTTTAACTTGGTCTTCAAGATTGTTTTGTCCTATTTTTGGTCATAATGATTTGTAGCAACTGTACTGCAGATTCGTACAGCCTATTCTCATTATGTAGTGATAATATTTCTTCGTCTTGAAATATCTTCTTTCTAGCCAGCTTGATTCCACTAGTTCAAAGACTTTCAATTACTGCATGCCTTTGCGATGTCCTTCCACATGAGATCATGAACAGAGGGTGGACTGTGTTTTCCAGTCAAAATTAAAAACCCATTCGTTCAGCTCAATTTATGCTTAGTGACAGCTCTGTGTATTTCTTTCTTTGATGTGAACATATGAAGGATGCAGTATAAAGATGTACTGAATTATATTGCATTGTGTGGTAAATTTGATTGGAGTAATTACCAGATTCCAAGTTTTTTATCCCTTTTTTTCAGTAAAGTCACTATTATGCCAATGACAGAGAAAAAAGTAGAACTGTTTTATTAGTGTCTGTCTTGTCTAAAATCTGAATGACAAAAAAACTATAAAGAAGGTGGTAAAAATATAGCATACAGAAAAATAAAAATGCATTTATTAACAGTGCAAGTGTAAATATCACTAATGCAATAATAATAACAAACATGTGATTTTAATTGTCCTGGCTTACTTAAGTGCAGATCAGAATATAAAAAGTGGGGGATGCTTGTAAAAAAGATAATCAGGCAAGGTAACCATTATAACACACTCTGTTGAACACTATATTAATTTTCCTGTACACTGTAGCATTTCAAAGCATAATACACTTCTTGGACCAAGTTTGAATACCACATTTCAAATCTATGTGATGTATGTTTTTTGCTATGGTGTTTACAGAAGGTGTCTTTTCAAACAAGTGTTTATGAGCCATTCTCAGACAAACTATGGGTCCTCCCAGGTAATATTACACACTGCTAGACCTATTATTATTTACTATAAGTTACCATTTTTTTAAGATTTATTACCATTTTTTCCAAATTATATTTTATTGGTATAGCATTATTTCTGGTGTACTGTTTGCATTTCTGAAGGAACTATAACATTATGATATAATTATCAAAGTTTGGAGTATAATTTCAACTATAGACTCAGTATTCCTTTCTGGGAATTTAAGAGGGATGTAACTGTAGCTCATAATCAAACACAGATCACAAGGCTTCATTAAGTGCTCTGCCCATAGATGGGATGTGTAGGGTGGTCAGCTTTTTATTTATGAATGTAGCTATTTCAACATCTTATATGAATCCCATCTGGAAAATGATAATTCCTAAAGTATTTTTTCCTTACATAGAAGTAATGATTCAATAGTTCTGATTCTACAAAATGTTTATGTATGATCTTTCAGACTTTTCCAAATTGAGCCTAGTTTAAAATTTAAATTAATTTTTAAATTGTCTGACTCTATAGAAATGAGTGGAACTAGGCTAATTTACACCACCTGAGAATATGTCCATAGTACTTATGTTCTCATTCATAAAATTATGATAATAGAATGTTAATTTTGCAGAGTGTTTAAAACTACATGTCAATAAATTTTTATAATAAAGGGACAAGAGAAGCTTCTGAAAGTTTTATGTCAACATTTCACTTTAAAACAACTCAGTAAGCATGACCTACTGCAAGAAAGGACCAAAAGCCCCTCTTATCAGAGAAATTTATTTTCTGAGACGCGTCCCAGAGTCACTATTTAAGATCTACTGTTTGATATTGTCATTGTTTAATGAAGATGGCAATCCTAACTCATATAGTTCACACTGAATGGCAGTAGTGATAGAAGAGTCACAGCACAAAATACTAATACTATTAAAATACTCCATTTCTTATCTAAGTTGGAGGCTCTGGTAAAGCATATGGAAAACAAAGCAGTGTTTGGTGACAGCCAGCATGACTTTACAAAGGGCAAGTCCTGCCTGACTAATTTGGTGACCTTTTAAGATGTGGTAACAGCATCTGTGGACAAAAGCAGAGCCACAGACATCATCTACCTGAACTTGTGAAAAGCATTCCACACTGTCCAGCACAACATTCTGGTCTCTAAAATGGAATAACATAGATTTGATGGAAGGACCACTCATTGGATAAGGAACTGGGTAGATGGTCACACAAAGATGGATGGAGGGACACAAGGATGATGAGAGGGCTGGAGCACTTCCCTTATGGAGACAGGCTGAGGAAGTTGGGATTGTTCAGCTTGGAGAAGAGAAAGGTCGCAGTGACCCTATAGTGACTTTCCACTCCCTGAAGGGGCCTACAAGAAAGCTGGAGTGGAGCTTTTTGCATGGATATGTAGTGAGAGGACAAGGGGCAATGCTTTAAAGCCTGAAGAGAGGAGATTTAGATTAGATATTAGTAGGAAATTTTTTTTAATATTTAAAATTAGGAAAGCAAGGATTTAATACTGCTAATAAAATACATTTTAATTGCAAATATTTAGTTAACATTCTTCAGCTTATTTCTCATTACCTTTCTAGAACAAAAATCTTATATTTAATGTCTTTTTACTACAATATGAAATAATCTTACAGGATTTAATGTCCAGCTTTAAGTGACTGTTCACATAGGATGAGTTGCAAAAATGTGAAATATCCAAAGCCCTCTTAGAGTGTTACAACCTCTCAATAACACCCTTCCAAGACTTAGTTGCCAAATCAAATATTGGTCATACAAACCTCCAAGACACTGACAGCAGATTATCAAAATTGGCTTGCTCATGTTCCCAGTTTTCTAAAAATAATATGAAAGCTGTTTAAATTGTAAAATACTGAATGCATTTTTCCCTTAATGCTATATTTCTTTTGCTGGAAAGAAACACTCATGCCAACAAACTAAAATCATGTTTTTCTTTTTATTTGATAGGAAATCCAGGTAATAATGAAAATAACAGAATTCTCAGAAATAATGAGCACTGAGGAACAATATTTTAACTATATAAAAACTATGCTAGGATAAAAATGGTAAACTCGTTATAACCATTCCAGTGAGTTATTTGAGTACTAAGAGACTCAGAAGCCTTAATCCCCTAAGCCTTCAAGAATTTCATAGCCTTTTAGATGTCTCAATCATATTTGCAAACGTCTCTTGCCTTTAAGTCAATTAATGAATGTGAAAGCTGGTTTCATTTTTAAATTATTTAGATGTGCTTTAAAATGTTGCCTCTGGCTAAAGAAATTACTGGAGTTGTTTCATTACAAAGGTTTTGTCTTTAACTCTCTTTTGTATAGTGTTCTCAGGTTGTAACAAAAGATCAGAGGGAAGATGTAGGTCTCCAAGATAATTTTGAAGTTAAAAGGTGTGGTTTTTGTTCCTTATCAACTGGACAGAAAAGTTTCAGATGATCCTCAACAATGTGTTTCTTTGAAGTATATTAGATGCTATTTTCTTCATCCATAGTAAAAAAAGAAAAATACAATAACAGGTCCTTTCATTCTTAGCATGTGATTCTGAGTGTGAAACTCAGCCTTATAAAGATCTGTAGTTGCTGACAAAAATTGCCAGTGTGAAAAGTATACTATGTATTTTATGTAGCTTTTTATATTTCATGTAAGACACAGAAAAAAAAAATGCTGAATGTTCATTCAAATGTTTTTTTACTAGACTGAAAAGCTATGATTTTAATATGGAAGGTAAATTGTAAAATTTAGACCTCTGCAGTGAACAGAGGAAAGTGATGAATCAAACAAACAGCGAGATGCACATCTCTCCAAACCAAAAGAAAAAAACCCCACATCTATTGTAACACAGCTGCAATGTAGATAGATAAAAATAACCCCAGTAGACAAGACATAAACTTTCTTTTAGTGTTAAGGATGCAGAGGAGAAAAGAAAAGAACAATAACAGATTATGAGGTGTTTATCATCTTTAGATATACAGAGTAGGGATTAAGCAAAGCAAATGTGGGTAAAAGCTATTCTTTCTTTTGTGGTAGACATATATCCTTTGCTGATTTGAGACAAGAGAATCTTGTACTATCTTAAACTGCAAATCCTACTCCCTAAATTCAATTCACCAGAGCCTAGAGGATTAAGTAGGACTGAAGTGTGATCACTAAAAGAAGCTCTGGAGAAAGATAAGGAAAAAAAATAAAGAGAGAAAATCAATTGGTTGATGTTTAAAACATAATTGAAGTTAATTCTTCTATCCTTTTCCCAGAAAGTAAAAATGACCTCTGCCCAAACATTGTAAAATACCTTCTTTAGAGTCTCAATCCCTTTGAATGATAGAACTGATTTTTTTTTCTTTCCCACTGATCTGCATGGGACAACTTATTTAAATGATAATGACAGAGCAAGCTACTAGTAGGCCAGAACACGGAACAATGTATTATCCAGCTCTCAGCCCTTTCCTGGGCACTGCTGCACACCACTGGACTAAATGCAGGCTCAATGCTACTGTGAAAGCCTCAATCTGGTATAATCTAGTTTCTGAAAGCCCGGACTGTACTATCAGAAAGTAAACAGTGTCATTGCTGCAGCTGAACAGCTGAGGCAATAGAAAGAGGGGATATATATGTCTTGACTAGTTACAGAAAAGAAGCTGATGCCCCAAAGGAAAACTGAAGTTTCTCAGATGCTTCTTGTTGTGAGAAGCCAGAATGATCAGATATTTTGGGCCTTTGAGAGATAGTTTTAAGAATCATAGAATGTGAGGTTGGAAGAGACCTCAAGGATCATCTTGTCCAACCCTTTTAATATTACTGTTTATATGAGATGTCCCAGCATCCCACTGAGCTGAGACTTAAAACTTTCCTAAGTGGGGGAATCCACCACTTCTTTTGGGAGACCATTCCAATGTCTGACTGTGCTCACATTGAAAAATATCCATCTTTTTTTCAGTTGGAATCTTTCCAGGACCAACTTGTGCCCGTTGCCCTTTGTCTTGTCCATGTGACTCCTTGTGAATAGGGAGTCTTCATCTTCTTTGCAGCTGCTATTTGAGTACTGTAATAAGGTCTCCCCTAAGCCTTCTCTTCTCAAGTTTGAGCAGACCCAGTTTTCTCAGCCTATCCTCATATGGCAGGTGCTCCAGTCCTCTGATCATCCTTGTGGCTCTTCTCTGGACCCTCTCAGACCTGTCCACATCCTTTTTATCTTTTTTGTACATCAGGGACCAAAACTGGATGCAATACTCCAGGTGCAGTCTGACAAGCACTGAGTAGAGCAGGATGACACTTGTTCTACTCATGCTGAGCCTGTTGTCCACCAAGACCCTTAAGACCCTTCCAACAAGGCTGCTCTCTAGCCAAGTGGATCCCAGTCTGAACTGCACTCCTGGGTTATGTGTTCCCAGGTGCAAGACTTCTCTATATTGAACTTGATAAAGTTAGAGACAGTCTCCAGTCTGTCTAAGTCATCCTGGAGGGTAGCTCTCCCTTCTGGGGTGTCCACCTCTACACTCATCTTGGTGTCAGCAGCAAACATCATCAGGGTGTTCTTGATCACAAGAAGACAACTTAAGATAAATGACAAGGGCATAATTTAGTTTAGTTTAGTTAGGTTAGGGTTTTTTGTTTTGGTTTGTCAGGAGAACATTGAGCAAGGGGTGAAGGACAGATACAATTTTGAGATAGGTAAGGAAGTATTATATTCTTCTGTGTTTCTATTAATGCTTTGCCTTTATCTTAAGATTTTCCCCCCCAATTTCCTTAGCTGTTCTTCATATTCAAGAGGAACAGGACTGCTATGGTTTGGCAACTCATGACTTCCAATGACAAATGGAGGGGATGTGGAGAAATGTTTTCTTTGCAATTAAATAAAGTTCTGACATATGGTGAAACTTACTTGCACAGAGGCACGAAAGGAGAAAATGAAATCCCCTTCAGCTTTTGTCTGTGTTGGAGGACTTTTTGGCACATGAGGGCTCTCAAGAAAACTTTTTTCTGGATGTACATCACAGGAAATGAGTCCTCAATACAGAGGAACAGACTCCTCAGTAAAGCCCTACAATAAGTCTATTTATTGCACAATGAATTCTGTCAAGTCAATTCTGCAGTGCTTATCAAAGGTTTCAAAGCCAAGCAACAAGTGACCAGACCCTTGAGGTGATGACTTTGACCTGAAAATTCCTACTTTTCAGCAAGTGCCAAGCACTTTCCTTTAGAACCCTTGATCTTTTAAGGTCTATATTTCCTTTCCTTTTAACGAGTAAATCAGAAAGAGAGACACCATAAATAATTGTCTTAAGTTTGGGAAGAGGTCAAGGTTTTGCCTTGGGTTATTACTTAAAGAGTTTTATTGCTGCATTAAGATATAGAATGTCTTGTCTACATTAGATATTTAAGATCAGGCAGTATAAGTATCTTGCCAAAGGAAGAAGACTGTTGATTAAAGATATTGCTAGTGCCTTCCACACTCCTTCATAAACATTATATCATGTATCTTTTGTTGCTAAAGCAAAGCAATGAAATTATTACTTATTGAAAAAAGAAGGAGCCAACAGTTCATAATCGTTTATGACTGTAACAACCAGGAAAAAAAAAATCCCTGTTGTACTTCTGATTCATTTTCATGATCCATTGACCAGCTGGTATGAGAAGCATCATTAATGAAGCATGAGATTTCATGCAGTTTGGCCACCCAGCAGGAGTTATGCTTCACCTTATGCTGATTCTCTTTTTACTAGCTCTCACAGCCAGGAAAGTCAATGTGTTAAGGACACATTAAAAGTAAGATATGTATATATTATTCAGTCTTTGGATATCACTATCATACTGCTTCTTAGAATGACAGCTTTCAGCAGAGCATTGCCCTGTGAAATAGAGTACAAAGCCACACACTGTGAAGGGAAAAAATGTAAAATCAAAGGAGTTTTGTAACAGCTATTATTCAGGGTAGTTTTAGATATTTTTAACAGAAGCAAACAAATTTTTTCGCTCTCATAAGAAGGCAGTACTGAAGATAAATTAAATTTTGTATATAAATTCAGTAGCAACATTAAAATCACTTAGAAATATTTCTTTAAAAGAACGGTCTTGTATGTACATGAATATGAATACATGAGCATACATGATGAATATATTTAGGCATGCAATGATACATATTACTAAACTATATTTTTTTTTCCTGAACCAAAGTCAGCATAGGTTTAAAACCCCTTTGGTGTCTTTGTACAACAGGTATAAAAGAATTACCAAGATCCCAAATCTAGTTGAGCCCCCAAGTCTCTTTGTAAAGCATTTCACTACTGGCCTTCGCATATCCTGGCCATTCAAGATAAAGGATAGACTCAAGTTTTGCTCAACTCCATATGAAGATGAATAAATGGTGACAAAGTAAAATCTTACTTAATTTTGACATTCATTTCCATTTTAAAATACCAAACCTGAATTTTCAAAATGCTACTGAATTACTGAAACCCAAGCAGAAAATGTGACGGTGTAAATCCATTGAGGTGAGACCAGGCATCTGGGAGGATGTGTGGCAACATTTACATATCCACAAGCTTACATGTCAAATTGTAAATTCAGGAAGGAATCACTTTCTAGTCTGTTCATTGAAATGATAAAAGAGGATGTGCACCAGTTTCAGTGGTTCAAAGAGGACCAGGAAAGTATAATTTTGTTCCAATAAGAGGTACAAAATATTCCTTATATTCCTTATGTTATTACATATTCACATATGAGGGCTTTGAGTGGTTCAAAAGGATTCCAAAGAATAAGCAGCAAGAAACTTTGCAAAATGTTATTATTAATATGGAGAGATATACATGGCCTCATAGAACATAAATGTAGTCTTTATATTATTGTATGGATATCTGTTATTCCCTGGAAGCAGTTTGCTCACTTTAAACCAAAAAAGACACAGTTATTTCTAAAGAAAACTTAACTGATGGAAATAATTTATTCAAGGTCACATGGTCTAAGGAAAAGCAAAACAAAAGATGGAAGTTCAAACTAAATCCCTTTTTTCTTTGAGATGTCAAAATTGTGCATATCATCTTGACTACTTTTATCTATGCTGTAAGATATAGAAGAAGCTTAAGGCAAAACAAAATATGGAAAAAAATTAACATTCCAAATTCTGGCTAGGCAGTACAGTAAGATAAATTTGTATGTCTTCTAAATAATAGTTTGTGGGTGAACTACATGGGTGAATTACATGTATCACTACTAAGTGATACACCTAAACTACAGGTGTATCTTAAGGGGATTATGAGGCTATATTAGTGGAGCAGAACAAAAAATATATATTACTGAACCACAGAAAAGGATGATGGTAATTAATATCACAAACTCAGCTAAAGATTTCTGAACAGTTTAGTGTTAGTGACACTACTCCTAAAAATGCAATGGTGCCAGAAAGCTTCTGATCTCACGACCTGCTGAGTGCAATCCACTCCCAAGATGACAACAACTTCTCTCTCTATTTGTGTCACTCATGAGTCTAGTGTGTTAACCAAACTATTGAATCAGCAGATATAAGAAGAAAATTAATATTTTTTAATTAATATTATTTTCATTCTAAAATACAGAAGAAATAAAATGTACCTCAGAATCTACGAATAAAATTAGAATTTGTGAATGTTTGTCTACCTGAGCACTCAAATTTTCCTAAAAAATGTCATGAGACTTCAAATGACCACAAGAGACTAGTGGCTCGGTTTCCTCATCCCCAAAATATGCGAAAGATAGTTCGAGTCTACTCTACATCAGTTACCATATTAATTGGTATTATCAGGGATTTCCAATTTTTTCAGTAAACAAAAAAAGATTCCTCAGCACTGTTAGGGTTGTAGAAACACTTTCCAAAATTAATATTTTTTTGTAAATGGAAATAACTTTATAATAAGAAGGCATTAATTGGATATTACAAAGGAATTATTTGGGAATTACAACATTTTTGGGACCAAAATAATGCCAAAAAATAAATGAATAAAAGAATTATTAAAATGAAATGAAATAATTAAGAGAAAAAATATATGCATTTACACATATAAATAATTATTTTACAATAAAAAGTTATATTATGTGAACTTGCTATTAAAAATTCAGATACTGTCTTTGGGAGACAAATGAATGAAACTTCTTCAGTGCTGAAGTGAAGCAATAGCTATAAAAGTGTACATAATTGTAAAAATAAACTGGACATCTGCAAACAATTATTTCAAATAGCCAATCCTTACATATCTACCTCAGTACCATTTGCAGATCAACTGGCACAAAGCCAAACTTACCAAGGTCATTGCTGTATCAAAAATTACAAAATTCAGGACTCAATCAAAAGAACTCTTTTAAACGTAAAATTCCCTACAGTGCTACCTACATAACAAAGACAGGTGTAAAAGTTCTGAATGGGGATGGAATGAGCTGAGTGGGGATATAATGAGCTATAGAAACTAATTGTGAGTCTGCAAGCAGAATAAAAACAATTCTGCAAGTTGTGAAACACCCCAGGCAAATTCTTGGAGTCTTGAAGTAATCAGGAGATTATTCTGGTCTGTCCTTTTAATATTAAATGTTTCTCTTCTTCAGAGAAAAGAGAGTTCCACAAACAATATTTTTTTAATGAAACACTCTTTATCTGAAAAATTATCAACAAATTCAGTTATTATCTTCATGCAAGGCCAATTTAAAAGACAACCCTGACTGAATCAGGTAAGGAGAAATTACTGTTGCCCGGTCCACTACTTTTCCAAACACCAGTGAAATAATAATAAGACAAAGAGTAGAAGATGTTCCATTCTTTCTTCTGTAAATACAGACAACAACGAAAAGGAATTCTCTTTATTCTTTGAAGGAATAAATAGTTGAGGTGGGAGCAGGAGAGAGAAAGGCTGCACGTTGCCACTGCAGACCAACAGGCAACTACTCCTTACATCTAGAATGGCCGTACCATGGAAAAAGAAAAAATGGGAAAGAAATTAGCAGGGGATAAAAATAGCTAATTATCCCTTTGTGTGAATTCCTCCTAGTACATACGTGACACACCCCGGAGGGATCCAAATTTTCCCTTTCCCTTGTCTTGTAGTGATAGAAATTATTGCACAGAAGCAATGAAGTTAGAAGTTAGCAGTTAGAAGTTAACTTAGAGGGGATAGCAGTTTTAATCTATAATTTGCTAAAATACTCACAGACATTTTGCTGCAGAACACAGGAAGATGTTAAGGAGATGTCCACTTTCAACAAGTGGCTGCCCCTAACAAATATTCCTGCTTACATCTGAACAGAACTCTGTCTTTTAGTGAGGTGACAAAAGGATATGTAGCTCTACATGTGTAGCAAAAGTTGGTCAGAAGAATGGGCTACAAATTAATTGTTTACTGGCATTTTTACAATTTGTGGTGAAAGGCTCCTAGATCTCTCTTCATTGATTAAACAAGCAGTTGTTTTTTTTTTTTTTTCTGTGTTAAGGAAGAATATCTATTTCATTAAACTCTAGTTAAAGAACTGTAGATCTTAATTTGCTTATATGCCAAAAATCTTCCAGAGGCCTTCTTAGTGGTTGGGAACAAAGTCATCAGATGCAAAACTTATCAAATAGAAGATTACAAGCTTACTAGACCCACATTATTTCAATCAAATGTTGTTCCAGTGGTTAATTTACAGTTACCTCTATCCACTGAAGACAGCATATCCATCATTAGTGATTTAATTGAAAAATAAGTAAAAAAGATAAATTATCGAGTTTTACATCATTTTTATATTATATTTATCTTGAGAGCTCAGACTAGACACAGAATTCAGATGGGATCTCACGAGTGCCAAGCAGAGGGCAATAATTCCTCCTCTTGACTTCCTGTCTGTGTGCCTGTAAATACCTGCCAGGGTGTTTGCTATCTCTTCAGCTAGGGCACATGGCTGGTTTACGCTGAGCTTTTCTGCCAAGGTCCCCGTATCT
>JAAWXA010000002.1:67115776-67277799 GCA_038090715.1 Florisuga fusca
TAAAAGTGTACATAATTGTAAAAATAAACTGGACATCTGCAAACAATTATTTCAAATAGCCAATCCTTACATATCTACCTCAGTACCATTTGCAGATCAACTGGCACAAAGCCAAACTTACCAAGGTCATTGCTGTATCAAAAATTACAAAATTCAGGACTCAATCAAAAGAACTCTTTTAAACGTAAAATTCCCTACAGTGCTACCTACATAACAAAGACAGGTGTAAAAGTTCTGAATAGGGATGGAATGAGCTGAATGGGGATATAATGAGCTATAGAAACTAATTGTGAGTCTGCAAGCAGAATAAAAACAATTCTGCAAGTTGTGAAACACCCCAGGCAACTTCTTGGAGTCTTGAAGTAATCAGGAGATTATTCTGGTCTGTCCTTTTAATATTAAATGTTTCTCTTCTTCAGAGAAAAGAGAGTTCCACAAACAATATTTTTTTAATGAAACACTCTTTATCTGAAAAATTATCAACAAATTCAGTTATTATCTTCATGCAAGGCCAATTTAAAAGACAACCCTGACTGAATCAGGTAAGGAGAAATTACTGTTGCCCGGTCCACTACTTTTCCAAACACCAGTGAAATAATAATAAGACAAAGAGTAGAAGATGTTCCATTCTTTCTTCTGTAAATACAGACAACAACGAAAAGGAATTCTCTTTATTCTTTGAAGGAATAAATAGTTGAGGTGGGAGCAGGAGAGAGAAAGGCTGCACGTTGCCACTGCAGAGCAACAGGCAACTACTCCTTACATCTAGAATGGCTGTACCATGGAAAAAGAAAAAATGGGAAAGAAATTAGCAGGGGATAAAAATAGCTAATTATCCCTTTGTGTGAATTCCTCCTAGTACATACATACGTGACACACCCCAGAGGGATCCAAATTTTCCCTTTCCCTTGTCTTGTAGTGATAGAAATTATTGCACAGAAGCATTGAAGTTAGAAGTTAGCAGTTAGAAGTTAACTTAGAGGGGATAGCAGTTTTAATCTATAATTTGCTAAAATACTCACAGACATTTTGCTGCAGAACACAGGAAGATGTTAAGGAGATGTCCACTTTCAACAAGCCTCTGAAATCTGGCATGTGGAAATGAATCATATGCCTCTTCAGTTAATATGTTTTGGCTGCCTCTAACAAATATTCCTGCTTACATCTGAACAGAACTCTGTCTTTTAGTGAGGTGACAAAAGGATACGTAGCTCTACATGTGTAGCAAAAGTTGGTCAGAAGCATGGGCTACAAATTAATTTTTTACTGGCATTTTTACAATTTGTGGTGAAAGGCTCCTAGATCTCTCTTCATTGATAAAACAAGCAGGGTTTTTTTTTTTTTTTTCTGTGTTAAGGAAGAATATCTATTTCATTAAACTCTAGTTAAAGAATTGTAGATCTTAATTTGCTTATATGCCAAAAATCTTCCAGAGGCCTTCTTAGTGGTTGGGAACAAAGTCATCAGATGCAAAACTTATCAAATAGAAGATTACAAGCTTACTAGACCCACATTATTTAAATCAAATGTTGTTCCAGTGGTTAATTTACAGTTACCTCTATCCACTGAAGACAGAATATCCATCATTAGTGATTTAATTGAAAAATAAGTAAAAAAGATAAATTATCGAGTTTTACATCATTTTTATATTATATTTCTCTTGAGAGCTCAGACTAGACACAGAATTCAGATGGGATCTCACGAGTGCCAAGCAGAGGGCAATAATTCCTCCTCTTGACTTCCTTTCTGTGTCCCTGTAAATACCTGCCAGGGTGTTTGCTATCTCTTCAGCTAGGGTACATGGCTGGTTTACGCTGAGCTTTTCTGCCAAGGTCCCCGTATCTATTCCCACAGAGGTGCTCCCTGCAAGGTGATTCTCAGCCTGTGTTCATGCACCAGTGTTACCTAGGCACCACTTGGCCTAGTCCTCATTGAATCATGTGGGATTCCTCTTGGCTTCTCCCTCTGGGCTCTGTAGGTCTCTCTGGATGACATGATGTCCTTGGGTGTCCACAGTTGTGTCCCCAAAGTCCTTTTTTTTTCTCCAGGTCATTGATAGAGATGCTAAACTAAACAGATTTGTTTATTATTTTTTAGCCATTTACTTCTCTGCTCACCAAGAATACAAAGTCCCATTTGGAATAAAAGATGATTGGGAAGCAGGTTGCCCTTCAGCTTTTCATGGATGGAGTTAATGTCATCCTATTTAGTTTGACTTTAGTGAGGATCTAAATGTTATTTCATGCTCTGGCTTTAGGAAATTTTGGAGTTAACTAGTAAAAAATTCAACTTTATTTAAACAATTGTCATTAATGTCTTCAAAAAAAAAACTTTAAAGCAAGCTTCCACTGTATGTATTTCAGCGGCAGCTCATCTTAGGACCAAAAATCTCACCAGAGAGATTTAAAGAGCCTTATTTAATATGTAACAGTGAGTAAGAATGTTGTTTGCAGCAATTACTGATTTTGCTAGAATTCATTGGCTTCAAAAAGTCAGCTTGGTGACTTTAAATGATAAAACCTTACTCCTTCTGTGCATTATGATGCAATATTAAAGACTGGATCACAGATATTTTTCTATAGGTAGTTTACCTACTTAATTCAGGTAGCTTGTGTTGGTCACAAGCTTTTTGATTCTGCTTCACATAGATCAGTCAGCCTTCGATCTGTCTACTTGTCAAAAGGTGCTGGAAGAAATTTCTACGTCTTTTTCTCTGTTGTTTATCATAAAAGTTAAATAAGAGCTTTCTGAACACAATTAAATTTATTTTCATGGAATCATAGAATTGTCACGATTCATCTAGGTCCAGTACCTTTGCCATGGGTAGGGACATCTCCTACTAGATCAGGTTGCTCAGAGCCCCATCCAGCCTGGCCTTAAGAACTTCCAGAGATGGGACAGGGATGTTCCAAGGACAAAACACAGAGGGTCTTAGTCAGTGAGACTGAGTCAGGCTGGAGACCAGTGGCCAGTGGTGTCCCTCATGGGTCAATGATGGGTCCAGTCTTATTCAATATATTTGGCAATGACCTGAACGAGAGCACAGAGTGCATCATCGGCAAGTTCATTGATGATACAAAACTGGGAGGGGTGGCTGACACCCCAGAGGGCTGTGCTGCCTGTCTAACATGACCTGGACAGATTTGAGAGCTGGGCAGGGAGAAACCAAATGAAGTTCAATAAGGACAAGGGTAGGGCACCCCATCTGGAGAGGAACAACCCTATGCACCAGTACAGGTTAGGGGTTGACCTGATGGAAAGCAAGTCCAGGGCTCATGATGAACAACAGTCTCATCATGAGCCAACAATGTGACTTGGCAGTCAAGAGGGCCAATGCCATCCTTGGGTGCATTAAGAAGAGTGTGGCCAACAGGTCAAAGGAGGCCATCCTCCCCCTCTGCTCTGGTGAGGCAGTACTGGAGTATTGTGTGCAGTTCTGGGCTCCCCAGTGAACTACGGGAGTGAGTCCAGCACAAGGCCACTGAGATGATTAAGGGAATGGAGCACCTGCCCTATGAGAAAAGGTTAAGAGAGCTTGGGCTATTTAGCTTAGAGAAAAGGAGGCTGAGAGGGGATCTTATCAATGTTTATAAATATCTAAAGGAGGGGTGTTAGGAGAATGGGTCCAGACTCTTCTCCATGGTGTCCAGTGATAGAACAAGGGGTAATAGACACAAACTGGCACAAAACAGATTTAGATATAAGAAAATACTTCTTCATTCTGAGGGTAATACAACACTGGAATAGGCTGCCCAGGAAGGCTGTAGAGTCTTTATCCCTGGAGGCATTCAAGACCCACCTGTATGTATTCCTCTCAAACCAGCTCTAGGGGTTCCTGCTCTATCAGGGGGGTTGGACTAGATGATCCTCAGAGGTCCCTTCCGACCTCTTACCATCTGTGATTCTGTGTTATTAGTATGAGGTTATATTGTTCATAACCATGTCAAGAAATTACATAATCAAACCTTTCTTCCTTTGTGTCTTATGTTTTGAGCTGATTTATTTAGAAGATATGAGTCAACAAATATTTTACATGATGACATACTGATGGCAATGTTTGCCACTGTGGCCTCAAAACTTGTTAAGATTTCTTTTTCACTGAAGTATTATCAAGAATCATCTACAGCTGGCAGCTTGTCCAGCATCACAATTGCCTGTGAGCTTGAAACATTGTGATAATATCCTCCTCAACCTTGAACAAGGAGTTTTATGAACACTGGAACTAATGCATAAAATTTATATCCTGAAGGTAATTGACGTTAGCATGTGAGTTGCAAGCCCTGGTTGAAGCTTTCCCTGTCACTGAGGTGAGTAGAAACAGTTATTTGAACAGATATTAAAAATATTTATAAAACGTGGAAAATCATGATCTAAAATTTGCTTTCTGAATTTCTGGCTATGTCAGCTGCATTGTTTCTCTCTACTCAATTCCCTCAAGGATCCACATATCTGAGATTTTTTTCCTTCAAAGATCTGATAAGGTGATGCACTTGTTTTCAGAGTTACACTCTGACACTAATTTATAAAATATTTTAAGGTTTCCTAAACATATATGCTTGTAATATCTTTCGTCCTGATTTGAATTCATGATATTAAGAACCGTACCTCTTAATAATTAATTTTAATTTTTTATTTATTTGTTTTGTTGGTTGGCTGTCTTTTTTATATGTGGAGTCATTGTACTGAATCTGGTTGTCATGGAAGTAACTTTCTTCGTAGCAGACTGTGTGGTGCTGTGTTTTAGATCTGTAAACAGAGCTGTGTTGATAACAGAGATGTGTTTTGGTTGTTGCTGAACAGTGCTTGCACAGCCTCAAGGCCTTTTCTGTTCCTTGCTATGCCTCCCTAGTAGGGGAGGGGTTCACCAAAGGTTTAGGAGGGGACACAGCTGGGGGATCTAGTGCCATGGTCTCCACCAAATGACCACCATCAGAACAGAACCAGCTAGATGCTGGTAACTTCTACACCTCTAACTCAGAGCCATGACAACTGCACACTGACCACCATGTGAGGCTCATTCAGTGCTATGAACAGAACCTTGAGGAGCAGGTGCCTCTGCTCATGGGGCTGTGATTTTAGCAAGGAAAATGTGTTTATACAAGGGAGCTAAAGTGTGTGAGTCACACTGTTTGTAACACAGGAAGTTAACCCTGAGATGAAGGTAACTCATTCAAACATATTACTAAAAGATCTGTCAGTTTGCAGTTCTGAAATTCATTTTTAAAATCTGTGTTTTATGGTTTTGAATTGCATTTGTTTAACATTACCTTTAGAAAATGGTTTTGCATGCTTTATAATTGCATACATTTAACATTTTTTAAAACTCTGGTCATGATTTTCTTTAATTTGCATACATTTAACATTACTTTCAGAAAACATATCATGTTTGATTGAGTTGGCTGTATCTCATAATAAATTTTTTATGTTATAATCTGTATGACTCATATACCTGAACTCCCCTCTATAAACACAGTTTCCTAGCAAAAATCAGAGCACTGTGGGCAGAGCCACCTCTTACCCGAGGTTCTGTTCTCTGTGCTGAATGAGCTCCACCTGCTGCTCAGTGTGCAGCTGTCCTGGAGCTGAGTTGGTGGTGAAGAAGCATCTGGTGGCCAGTTGTTGGTGTGCAGTTGGCTGTGGCCAGTTGTCTCTTTTCTCAGCTGGGAGGGTGGAGCCAAACTGACAAAAGAGATACACCATATAACATCCTCTTCACAAATAAAACTTGTGGGAAAGTTTTTCCAAAGTAGCTCAGACTGGCTGAGCACTGGTGTGCTGGCAAAAGGTTGTGATTACCTTTCCGTTACTTGTGATTTCGTTTTCTTTCTTTTTCACTCATTTGTTAAACTGTTTTTTATCTCAATCTGAAAGTTTTTCCTGAATTTGTCTTTCTGATTCTCTCCCCATCCAACTGGGAGTATGGAATATGACTCAGTTGCTAGCAGGGTTCAGTCCACCACAGTGCAGGACTGAGCAAGTTCTCTTTCTGTAAGATAAGATGCATATGCAAAACTGAAGATGTTATCATGCCACACACAAACATTTTTTTGAAGCTAGCTTGACTTGAAGTGAGTAATTTTAATGTTGATTCATTTTTCAGATATAGTCCCATTTTTTTCCCATGTTATAGAGAATATTTTTTTGGTGTTTCCTAAGGTATCTATGTAATATTTTCAGTCACCTATGTAGTCAGAAAAATTGTACTCTCGATCTCCCAAGTACCATAGCAATTTTCTGCAAATAAGAATTATGCTTCAATACCTTGTAGGTATTCTGAAAAGTACTCCACCTACATAGAAAAGGAATCAGTATGTCCAAGTCTTTATTATCAACTTTTTTCAGTTTCTGGAGTATGGGATAAACATTTAAAGATAAGACAAGACTTGAAGCTTGAGATGTTTTGTAGTTTCATAGTAATTTGAACTGGAAATAAGCAATATTTATTTTCTAACTTGGAAAGTCTGTCTCAGGAGAACATCTGCATTTACAAGTGTTCTTAACTTTAGAGGTTTGAAAGGTCATGAAAGTAATGGCTCTCATAAGCTTTCCACTCATGGAGAAAATAAGCCTTATGATACCTATTGTCATGGGATCAAGCTGTCAGGCAGAGATGAAGCCAAATAAGAACAGTTCTCCACATCTAAATCTTAATGGTGCTTTCCATCTGGGTTCAAGTTTTCTCTGAAATTTCACATCCCTGACCACAGTGAAATGACAGAAGTTTAGTGATAGGTCAAATAATAGAGCATCTAAAATTATATTTAAAAACCCTCACGGAACCGTCAAAACACTTTCTGAATGTTTTTCCAGGCTATTGATTACACAGAAAAGACAGATTCCTCTAGTACATTTTCAGATCATCTCAACTTTGTAAGAGAGCTTGATCTTTGCTTCAGCAATAAGGTGAACAAAAATGGTAATCTTGTCCATCTTCCTTGCCAACGGAATACCCATCTGATCAAAATGCAGGGTAATTTATTCCTCTGTAAACTCAATAGACAGTTAAAATATATGTCTTCCCAGTGTAGATTTTCATATACTTGAATGGCCGTTGACATAATTTGTGCAAATTTTGGCAATTCACTAAATCATCCAGTTTACTTAGTACTGTAGTCCAATGCAATATGGGGAGAGAAATTTTCTTCAAATTCATACTTTAACATTTAACAACTTCATAGAAAATAAGTTGTGTCATTTATCAGGAAAATATTTATTAATTAAATAATGAATATCACAAAGTCAAACAAATAATAATAAAAAAAAAAGTAAAAAAGCCAAAAAACAGGGGCAAAATTCATCATCCATATTTTCATGCATATGGCCAAACAACCAACTTTTTTGAAAGCCAGAAATAAAAATGGTTGAAATTCCTCTCACAACTTGTCTTTGTTCAAGAGGTCTTGCTGATGTCGCATGGAAGAGGAATGTCTGTCCAAGTGAGAAGAATTACATTTTAACATACCATGTAGCAGCACCAGACATTTAGGATGAAATTGGGTAGTCTTCTCTTCTGGAAGAGTACATTTGGTCTCTTTTCCCAGACGACTTTCAGCAAGACAAGAGGACACAGTCTTAAGTTGTGCCAGGGGAGGATTAGGTTAGATATTAGAAAGAATTTCTTTACGGAGAGGCATTGGAATGGGCTGCCCAGTGAGGTGGTGGATTCTCCATTCTCCATTGTCCTTGAAAGTCAAAGACTTTAGAAGAAAAATCTGTTGGACCAGGTAGTCTAATCGCTAGAGACATTTCTTCAAAAACAAGAAGAAACGCAGAAAGCTATTAAATATAGGGACACCCAGGATCTGTGGGATGAAATAAACATAGCTAAGGAAGCATATGCATCTTAAAATGCCAAATATGAAAAAACCTTACTGGCCCTTCCACGGGGTTGCTATCACAAGAATATTACTTTTTAGCAAAAAAAAAAAAATATTTTGCAAAATTATATTCAAATGAAAATGAAGTATAATGTGAAGAATGATTGTATCTTACTCTATCATTGCTTGCCTTCCAGCAAGCATTATGTGGCTTTTTGTCAAGGCTCAAATAATGTGATAAGACAAGATAACTAGTAATATTCACATGAGTAAACATGTCAAAGTAAACTCTTTTCTCCTTCAAGACATTGTTTTGCATTATTAACTCAGATTAAAATAAGGAATCACTTTGTTTTCATGGATTTTTTGTTGTCAATTTATTCCTTTGAACTAAAACAATACCACTAAACATTTTACATTAGTTATGTGAAGTTTAGACTTACTATGGGGGGAGAGTTCTAGCACTGTTTTAAAAAGACAATGTCACATGTTTCTTGACTTTTATTGTACTTACAGTCTATAATCAGCTCCTCTCTCAAAAAAATTCACAAACGCCATTAATTGAAATCCAAAAAATCATAACCCTAAGCTTAGCACTTCGCCCTTGCTCAGATAACACCTGAAATGAGACAAAAATGCAACTATAAAACATATTCAGTTATGAGACGTTTCTTTACAAAGGACAGGCTGTCAGTGCTGTCTTTTAGCTGTATTTGTATTTGGAGAGAGCTCAAACACAGTAAAAAATTAGAAATATGAGGGAAAAGTAGGCTAGGATAGGAACAAATAGAATGCAGTCTAGGTTTATATAGAGCCATGCAAAGCAAAGACGTTTTTATTAGTATATACATAATATTTTAGTATAGAAGAGTATTTTTTTAAAACCCTTTTTTGAAGTGACAGTCAAGTCTTAAACACTGGCACTATAGATAATAATAATAATAATAATAATAATAATGGCCCATACTTATTTAAATAAAAAGGATCCTTTCTGTAATCATCCTGACCTGAGATAACTTATAGCTTTACACTCTTCTAATTATTCCTAGAGTAGGATTCCTAGAGTAGGATTACTTTCACCTGACTGAGTAAAGTGACATTTTAAATTCCTTTTTACAATATAACAGGATGCGTACTGTTCAGTGCTGCATTTCTAATGTCCCAGTGCCTGGCAAAAGCATTTTATGAATTTCATTCAAAATACCAAGGCAGGTGTTTAAATAGATATCCCAAGCTCCAAAGGAAACACAACAAAAGCCAGCATTTAATTTTTGATGAGGAGAGAAAGGAAGAAAACACATCCACTTGTGCAAGCCTTAAGAAACAGAATAACTCAGAAGCTACCTAGTATGCAAACCTTGTCCCAAAGTATTTTAATTTCTTTAAAGTCCCATTTTGTATGAAAAATCACACACTGACTGCAAGGATTGGCTATGCTGAATGAAAGTGCTCAGCTTCAAATCATGATGTTACTGGAGTGGTAACAAAGCCAGTAGAAAATGGGACCAGGATTGGTGATGTATGCAGAAGTTGCTTATAGACAGTTGAGAAACATGGAAAACTTTTCTCATATTTCTAGATGATGCAACTCGATTATTAAAAACCCCTTTAAATTAAGAATTTGGTCTGGTTAGTCAAATATGTAAACATAATGAATTTTCCCATAAAAATTCTTACTGTGGAATTAACAGATCTTATTGAAGAACTGGGAATATAAAGTAGAAAAAAAGACTTCAGGTTTGGAAAGGATATAGATGCCTACCTTTATGCAGATGAGTCATCTTATTAGGTCGAAGGAAAAACAACAACCCAAATTTTGAGATTAAAAAGTTAGTCATACGTAATTTAGTCAACTTCCCTACTATAGTTCCAAAAAATTATTTCAGAATTTTTCTGAGGGAGCTTTTGTAGAAACCCCAACTTCTCACTGGTGATACAAGATTGAGCCCAGAGAAAAAGAATGAGAAAAAATTATTTGTGAAAAACAAGTTCTCTTCAGATGGGACTAGGATGTGCTAACTGTACTCCCAAACCTAGACAACATGTCCTCCAGGGACATATAATCAACATGTTTAAGAAGATTAAATGAGTTGAATGCTGTCACCAGTAACTCACCAGTAATTGAGATTTCAGTGAAAAACAAACAAACAAGCAAAACATCCTTAAAAACTGGAGGTTAATACAGCAGGAAAAGGTGAAAGCTTGGCTCAGTAGTCGTCATTATATGATTTGTCATGAGCTCAAACGGATTAAGGATTTTGGTCAGGAAGTTTGCATGTCCTTCAGAAGATCTTCATAGTTTAATGTGATCTCAAAAATATGAAGCACATAATTACATAAAATATAATCAAGGGCACTAAAACCATTATTTATTTTAAGTATACAAGCAATACAATTAAGAGTAATGAAAAGGTTTCCTGGAAACATCAGACATTCATTACATTTTTTCCTCTCAAGTGTCATTACAAGAGAGAGTTTTGACTCTTGACTCTTGACTTAACATCAGTTTGTATTTCTTTTGAAGTAAATCTTAGCACTTGATTTTCTGAATGTGTAGTGCCTGATTTTGTGATAATTCTATGTCACAATTTTAGTCAATGACCAGGTGGCAGATGCTCTCTGTTACCCCCTCCAGTACCCTTCAAAGGAAAGATAAAAGAGAAATCAGGGACACTTTAAGGTTGGAAGAAACTAGAAGAGGTTTAATGAAATAATAAATAATAATGAAGGTGGCAAATTATTTACAAACGTGCAAACATAGATATGAATATACAAATATGGAACCCACACTTCTCAAATGGTAATTTCATCCCAACCAGAAAAATCCCAAAGTGGACTCAGCAGCAGATGAGGGTGCCTGAGTTCAGGGTTCCAGTGACAGCCCACAGCAAAACTTTGGAGTGGTCGTGCAGCCCTACTTGGGGAGGTAGGGGAAGGAAACATCTTTTGGTGAGCAATCTTCTTCTCCAGCTTTCTTGGTTTGAAAGAACCAGGATAAATGTTTCCTATGGCCATACTAACCTGAAACCACTCCACTCCCAGCCAGCTACTGCCAGCCTGTTGATGTGACACTTAGAATGGAAGAGTGCCAGTTGTGTCTATGGGGAGGATGGGATGGACCAAACACAGTAATTTGCCATGGTGCTCAGTATAAAATGGCTGCTAAAAAAGCCCTTTTCTGGCTTCACTGGATGGTGTGCCGACCAGATTGGGGTTTACTCATGAGCCATCTGCTCATTCTGTTTTCTGTATTTGCAGGGTGATCTTGTTGAGTTGCTTTGTTACTTCTTATGGGTTTACCATTCTCAAGGGGTGTTTCTTCCATGAGCATCCTGAAAGCCAAATCATGTAGCATACCATCACAACATATCTTCAGACACCTCCCCAGATGCTGTTTGGAAATATGCCACCTGATTTGCCAGAGTACTGGAAAAATGCACAACTCGCACTATACAGATATTCTAAAACTTCTGAATTTTCTCACCGAGAGATCTGAAAATATGATCTGCATGCTCACAACACAAAGAACAGCTCAGTCTACCTTCACTAGCATGCATTGTTTTCTTCTTTGAAAGCTTGTGCTGTATTAAAAGGGGGCTTTATATGTAAAAATGCAATAACTCAAAATATATTTGTATGTAAGAACAGTTTTTATTATTATCTTGAACAAGTAATTAGATGGAAAGCAATGATAATGATGCACTGACAGCACCAGTTCATATAAAAAACAGAATGAGCTAATTTTCCATAGCAAAGAAAAACCTATTATTATGTTGCCTTATCTAGTAGGCTTAAATAATAACACTGTAATGACATGAAGTTTATATTCAATTTTAAACAACTACTTAAAATATATTAATTTACTGTGAATTTGCTTACTCTTTTTGCATTCTACTTTGAAAAATATTCTATAAAATTCTACTATCCCTTTCAAGGAGTAAGAAGGATATTTTAATGTATAGCTTGAAGCCACACAAACTTGATCATATCAATACAGCTGTCAGGAAACAATTTTCCTCTCCTTTTAGAATTTTTTACATATCAAAAATTTTCGCATGTAAAATGAGACCAGAAAAGTAAAAATACCCAAAACAAAATAGTAAGAGCTGATTAATCCTTCAGTCCATGCCTTATTTATTTATACATACTGTGTTTCGCATAGTCATCAACAACACCACCAAAAAACAAATGAACTACTAGTTGCTTTACAATATCTTGGTTTACTTATGTAATTTTCTTATAAAATATTAATTGGATTTCAATCAAGATATTCTTTATTTAAAAGAAAAAATAGTTAAAAATACTATAGTCAGCTCTGTTGGAGTCAACCCTATTTACTGTATCTCCAAACCTACACAGAGAAGAGCCATAGCAAACCAATTTTTCCTCACTAAGAAGAAAAGAGTGCATTTGTGAATGTGTTTAAAGGCAGTTTTTGAATTTAAGAAATATCAGACACAAACTGAAGCTATAAGGCTGCCCCAGAAAGCTAAGAACAAAAGAAAATCACGAAATAGGGAAATTCTTCTGTGATTACTAAACATCAGCTGTGACTTCAGATTTTTTTGAAGACCAGCTCTTTTTTATATTCCTGGGCTTGTAATTCTAAAAACACATTCATTCTGAGAAAGATAGGAGAAATAATAATATATATTTTCAATGTGCAACTGGGATAATCAGTATAATAAGAACAAATCTTAAACAGTTTCTTAACTGTGTTTTAGACAAATTAAACATGGGGGGTTTTTTGTTTTTGTTTGTTTTGTTTTTAAATGTGGACATCTGTTGATAATTATCTGTATGTTTACATATTTTGTACATTAAAAATCTGTTTATTAAAAATTAATTAATGAAAGCAAACCTTATGGTATCAGAGGAACACACCAGAATGAAACAGAAACTGTTGAATAAAGCAAATTTTTCCTTAAACTCTCTCAGTCTGAGGTTTTATGATTGCCTGCTGCTGGTGCTAAGATGTCAACAACTGAAGTGTTGTGAGTTTGGGATATTTCTAATCTCTAAATGCAAAATCTGTCAGTCAGAGGAGAAATTATGTTTGAGTAAATGAGTGTGGCTCTTCTCTGGGGTAAAAGGAAATGCTTTAACACTATCACAACAAGGCTAGCATAGTGTCTGGGCTGAATTCATCCATCAGAGAGGTCTTTAATTTTTCTGGAACAGCAGAGCCCACATGCCGCGTGCTTCTTCTGACACACTGAGCAATTTCCCACTGATACGTCCCTTTGGTCTACAGTATCACAAACAGTTTTAGGCAGCTTGACACAGATTGAGTTTCAGTGGTGGTCTGATTTCTCTAGGATTTACATTCCCTTTAATGCAAACAACACTGTTTGTCCTTAGGGAAAAGTTTCACATAGATGGATTATTTTTTTTTCCTTTTTTTCATTAGGATTATGAATGGTATTGTGGTTAAAAACAGTGATAATGCATAGTTTAAAGCTAATCAGTGACACGTAGCATATCAACAAATTCTTTTCTCGCTCTCGCTACATCCTTAACATGAAAGGGGAGCAAATTCAGTTTAATCTCTTAAGAAGCTTGGCAGGTGTATAAACTGAAAGGCAGCAAGAAAAATAACTTAGAACTTACAAAAGAGAAGGGAGTCTTGAAAAAAACCCTAGAGGGTATTTTAAAAAGGATGGAATTTATACTCAAGGAAATGCATCAGCCACTGGTAAGCCAGTCTCTGTATCGATTCTGACCACAGGTCTGAGGAATAAAGGATCATTGCATCATCCCTGGCATGAAGGACTCTTCGGCTGCATTAGTTTTGTAGCTTAGCAGGAGAGAATTAATTTTACAACACAAGCTCTTCAGAGGCGCACTGCAGAGGAAATTCTTTTATTTCAGAGCCCCCTTTTTAACAGTCCTCCAACTGTTTGTTTTTGTGTGCTATAAAGCACATGGTTTCAAGCTAAAGGGCAGCAAAGTGGTGCTGAGAGCTCGGACACTGGAGAGGAGCATGAAAGTCTGGTTGTTATTTCTCAAATGAAGAAGGAGAAGAGCAGAGCAGTATCAGGAAAGCAAGTGTTGAGGCAGGATCACACCAGGGCTCTAATTTGAAGGGACCAACAAGGAGTTGCTGCTCCTTTTTAGTTTTCCCAGCAGGGCCTCTATTGGTCCTTGAGGAGAAGAATTGTCACTGGCAATATGTTAAGATTAGGTCAGTGACTGGAGCTGCATATTTTATAGCCAGAGAATTCTTAAAGGTTTACCATGGCTGAAGCTGAATGGACTGAGATTAAAATATAGGCATTTCTTTTATCCTAATTAGTTCTTGCATTCTTAGTATTGTTCAGACTAATTTTTCTAAACAACTGGATAGACTCACAAAATTACATTTTCAATTGAAAAGTAAGCAAGCCCTGTTTTAAAGGCATTTATTCTTTGTTGTCTATTTGAGCAGCTAAACTCAGTTTTCCTTGCTACTGTGGCCTCAGCTCTCAGCTTGACTTGGCTTGAGAGAAGAGAAATTACTGACAACACAGGCACTAAGCAGCTAAGCTTTTGATCAAGGCAGGGCAATAATTTTTATGCATATAACGAAGATAGTTTATTGGTAGC
Organism: Florisuga fusca; assembly: GCA_038090715.1. Classification (NCBI taxonomy): domain Eukaryota; kingdom Metazoa; phylum Chordata; class Aves; order Apodiformes; family Trochilidae; genus Florisuga; species Florisuga fusca. The sequence goes on from JAAWXA010000002.1 coordinate 67,130,179, forward strand.
AATTGGACAACATTGTCATGAAGCTTTATAAAAATTAGCCTTTTTGAAATTTGACCCATAATAATTCTTACTCAGTGCTCAGAAATAGCTAGGGCTATTCAAAAATTATGTCCTTTTACTTATAATATATATTAAATATTTACTAGCAAAATGTGAAAGAAATTGATGAAAATATCTTACTGGCAGCTTAATTATTGTAAAATATTTTTTTTGTGTGTGCTGTTTATTCACCTAAGCCTCGGGTTAGTGCAGTGGTGTTTTTGAAGGGAGGGGGGAGCAGAGGGAGGCACTGGGGTGGCTCCTCTGAGAAGATGCTGGAAGCTCCCAGGGCTCCAATTATGGCCCTACATCTGGCCAAAGCCAAGCAGATATGGAAAGCTGGATGGATGCACCTCTGTGAGTAACATACTCAAGAAAGGGAAAACAAAACTGGGAAAACAGATATAAAAATAAAACACCTGCAGAACAGAGAAGAGGAGAAGGTGAGAGTAAGGAATACCAGAGCAAAGACACCAAGGTCAGTGAGGAAAGAGCAGGAGAAAGTGCCTGAGCAGAGATTTCCCTGCAGCCCGTGGTAAGATGGCAGCTGTGCCCCTGCAACCCATAGAGAAGCACGGTGGGGCTGTTCCTGAAGGACCACAGTGTGGCAGATATGGGCCTGGAGCCCCTAAAGTGTCATAGGTGGGAAGTTGTGGATCTGTACCTATAATTTTAAGTTTTGTTCTTTGTTAATCTGTCTCATCTTTTCAGAGTAAGTTCTTTGGATGTGTTTTGTTTCAATTCCAATATCTGGCTTCGTGGGTTCTGATCTTGGGAGGTCAGAGTGCTTATCAACACTCTTAGTTCAATATTAAATTATTTTCTAAATTAGAAGGTCTCCAAAGAGAAAGAAATGGGAAGGTGGTAGGATTTTAATATATTCATGTGGGCACTGAGATTTGCAGCTGCCAAAAATGCACAAGCAAATAGAACTTTTATTACTACTTTAGCTTCCTGAATAACATGTGTCATCTCATTTTGCAACTGAATAACATTGATAGAGCTGAGAAATACTAAATGTCTCCTGACAAGATGGGAGGTATCTCAGCGTTGTCGAATGTATGCTTCATTTTTGCATATGGGTACATCTGACAATCTATGACCATCTGAGTCAAAACCCCTCATCTAGGTGCAGGTGGTCGACTGGATTGCACTGCAAAAAAAAATCTTGAAAATATAACCAAAACCAAGCAACAAAACAACACCATCAACAACAAAACTGAAACCTAAACAACACACAAACAACAAAATAAAAGAAAGAAAACCAGAAAAATCCAAAAGGGCGTAATAACAAAAGCTGCTACCATTCAACTAACAGGCAGTGTAAGGATGAATTGCTGACTGATGTGTTAGAAGAAGGTACATATTCCATTCCCACTAACCAGAGCAATGGGACCACAATTAAGCTTTGAACAAATTCCTGTAAAGTGGTCTGAAATCAGCATTGTGATATAGTGGTTTCACAGCATTCTGTGAGCTGACTCTTTTCATCTTTCCCTAAGCTATTATATGACTGTGAGGAGTCATTCCAGCAGTTTCCTATGTGCCACTCCTTCACATGCCTCCCACTCAAATTAGGTATTTGTTTTTTTAAACTGTACATTCAACGATGAAAAAGCAGTCTCACAGCATGCTTTCAAGATATCTAGCATATTGTCTTCCCAAGTTCTAAAAAAAAATCTAAAATTGACTATGAAAATAGAAATAGATAATAATAATAAAGACTAATTGTCACTATATAGTGTTGGAGAGTCATTTAAACACAAGAATATAAAGCTGGCTATATCTAAATCACAGTGTTGTCTGTCTGCTGAAGTAACCTGACTGTTTTACTGTTTGGAGAGACTCAGTAACAAAGTACTGCACTATTCTATCTGTCCCTCATCCAAAGAGGATAGCTATTCACTTCAGGTTAATATTTCGAAACCTGAGTTTTTCTTGACCTCCAAGGGTAATGCATTTTTGGAGCTCTATATGTTGGTTTTCACAAGCATGTAAATATCTGTTGGATTTTGAATAAATTCTGATTCTGAGTAAATTTTCGATACTATACTAAACAACAAATTACCAGAATATCAGTCCTCATGTTTGGATGCATTTATCTAATATAATTTCCTCTCATCTGTTTAGTTTCTTTTTATCACCATTGTGAGCTATGCTCCCTCCTGCTATTTTTTTTTCTGTTTCTATACCTAACCTACAGCACTTAGAAGACAGCAGAAAATAGTCACTGATTTGAGGTAATGTGAAAACAATAAGTAAATTAGTATAAATAAGTATAGCACTTTTATGCTAACTGTTAAATGATTAAGTATTTCTTTTTGGAGACATAAAAAATACAGTCATGGGTTTTCCATTAACCTCCTGCTAATATCCAGGAATTTAAAATAATTTAGACACCATTTCTTTTGGTATTTATAAGGAATGGTTGACCTTACACAGAGGCCCCTATAAGGGACTCTCCTCTTAAATAATCCTTCTGTGCTTAGTGTAACATTTACAAAAAACCCCAAAATGTATTAAATGGGACTGGAAGTCACATAATTTTTCTAGTTAAGATAAATTCATATTAAATCAATCACAGCTTGATTAAAATAAAGGCCAAGAAACTATGCACTGTATAAAACATAGTCTCATAAAACAGGGCATAGAGTTTTTCATAATTAAAGGACAGGCATATAAACATGAGAGCACAATATTAATTCTCTCTTTCTCTCCTCTTGAGAGAGTGATGATATTAGAGTTGTTTCAAACAGCATTTAAGTGGTTTAGGATGGTGGTTTATTTCAAATCAAAATTAAAGGCAGAAATGCTAATAATAAACAAATATATCAAGAGGATTAAATCTTCTGGAAAAAAAACCACAAAAAAACTAGACTCATCAGAATATCAAAATAACCTGATTCTTTTTCAAAAGACATGACCTAAGTGGTTCCCCCATGTAAATTATCCTTAAATTATCTTTCTACTAGGGAACACAACACAAGGGGCCATGCGTGGGCACTGGCTTCCCTCAGCACCACTGCTGCAGCCTGGGGCTCTTAGGCCTTGCTTTCTCCAAGACTATTGCTGAGCCCTCAAATCTGAATCAACTACCAAAGCCCAGGAGCACTCTGATTGCTCTAAGAACTATGCAAAGGCCAAAACAGGTTTCATTAACTTCCTGATTGTGCTTTAGTGAAAATGCTGAAAAATTCAAAATGTTTCCGTAAAATCTGCTGATATCATCAATTTGATTTTGTTGTTTACTTGGTTTTCTACTCTAAAATATTTTTAATTAGAAAAAGTTTAATCATCTATTTACTTCCTAAGCATGCACGAGTAGTAGAATCTCTATCCCTGTATCCATTAAATCTAATTGGTTTGACAAGGTCAAAATGATTAGTAGCACTTATTCTCTAAGTATTGCTAGACTTGTATCATCTATACAGGTACCTTTCATGTGACTGAGCAGCATGGCAAAACCAAGCTCATATTTTGAAAAAAATAAGAACATGCTTCAATCTTGCGCTCTTTTCCAGTTGCACTTTCATTATTTCCTCCCAGTCATGATGACTGGAAACATATTTTAACAACAAGTTAGTGGAAAAGGTGAATCTTGAAAAATTTTCATCATGAATCATAGACTTTTCAGAACTCCAGGAAATGGAATCTGAGCACAGAATACATAGAATCATAGAATGTTCAGGGTTGGAAAGAACCTTTAAGATCAGTTTCAACCCTTCTGCAATGGACAGGGACACCTCCCACTAGATCAGGTTGTTCAGAGCCTTGTCCAGCCTGGCCTTAAAAACTTCCAAGGATGGGGCTTCCACCATCTCCTTGGGAAACTGTTCCAGTCTCTCACCACCATCATGATGAAGAACTTCTTCCTAACGCTTAGTCAAAATCTACCCTCCTCTAGTTTGAATCCATTCCTCCATGTCCTATCACTACCTGACATTCTAAAAAATCCCTCACCAGCTTTCTTGAAGGTCTCCTTCAGATACTGGAAGGCTACAATAAGGTCTCTTTGGAGCCTTCCCCTCTCAAGACTAAATAACCCTGAGTCAGTCTGATTTCATAGGAGAGGTGCTCCAGCCCTCTGATCATCCTCATGGCCCTTCTTTGGGCAAACTCCAACACATCCATGTCTTTCTTGTAATGGGAGCTCCAGAACTGGATGAAGCACTTCAGGTGGGGTCCCACAAGAGCAGAGCAGAGCAGAGGGGGAGGATCACCTCCCTCACCTGCTGGCCACACTTCTCTTGATGCAGCCAAGGAACGGGTTTAGATTTCTGGGCTGCAAGTGTACACGGACAGCTCATGTTGAACGTCTCATCCACCATCCCTCCCAAGGCCCTTTCCTCAGGGCTTCTCTCAAGCCAGTCACTGCCCAGCCCATATCAGTGCTTGGGATTGCCTCAACACAGATGCAGGACCTTGCACTTGGCCTTGTTGAACTTCATGAGGTTGGCATGGGCCCACCTCTCCAGCCTGTCAAGGTCCCTCTGGATGGCATCCCTTCCCTCCAGTGTGTCAGCTGCACCACACAGCTTGGGGTCATCAGTGAACTTGCTGGGGGTGCACTCAATGCCACTGTCCATGTCACCAACAAAGTTGTTAAGCAGGACTGGTCCCAGTACTGATCCTTGAAGTAGTCCATTTGTCACTGTCCTCCACTTGGACATGGGCCCATTGACAGCCACGCTTTGGGTGCAGCCATCAAGCCAGTTCTTAATCCAAGTGGTCCATCTGTCAAACCCACCTTTCACCAGCTTGGAGATGAAAATGTCATGCAGGACTGTGTCAAGGCTTTGCTTGGGTCAAGATAAATTCTGTTCATTGCTCTTTCCTTGTCTATTGATGCTGTGCTTTTCATAGAGTGCCACTAGGCTTGTCAGGCATGATTTGCCCTTGGTTAAGCCAAAGACATCACACCTGTAGTTGAAAGTTAGGCAAAAACTGTAGAGTTCTCAGCAGGCCTCCCCTCATAGTCAGCTGAGGGAAAGAAAAAGAAACAATACAGATAAGGTTGCTTAGCAACTACAGCTTTCTTCAGATATCTTAGACAGCTATCTCAAAATGTGATGAATCTTCCTCTGGAGGTCTCTTTCTCCATTCAGTGATTCTAGATGAAATGGCTTAAAGTGTCTGTACAACTTCTGGACCAGTGAAATAGGTGAAATTCTCTCCCTCTCAAGATGCGGGTAGAGTACAATTATATATTTGACTTGTGCTACAAGTACTGTAGTGGATGGGAACTTGAGTATTGCCACACAGAATGTGAAGTAGCTAATCTAAAGAAACTGATGTAAACAGAATAGAGATTTGCCAAACTAATGGAGGACAGTTATGACATGTGCTGTGAAGATTATACATTTATGCATTGTTTTACAATCAGCAGAGAACAACATGGGAGAGGTCTGGGAATATTTTCCACAAACAGAATAAAATATCTGTTAATAGAGTTATTTATGTATGTGTATTTATTGCAGTATAGAAAAAATGAAAGTTAATGTATTCAGTTTTTGGATCACTCTTTACCTTTTTTATATCAAGAAATGAAATACCAACAGAAAGAATTTTTTTTTAAATTTTTTTTCTGCTATTTTCCTTATTTTAAATCAGTTTCTACTTTGATGTTAGTGGAAAACAATTCTTCTCCTACAATCTTTTTCAGTAACTCTTCACAACTTTCATGTCACATACTCCAAGTGAAGAATTTAATGATCAATTTTGTAAAGCAATGATAGCTGAAGGGTTAGCAGTTGTTCTCAGTTAATTGAACACAAATGCAAAACTCATATGGATTCTAGCTATGGAATTAAAGATGGAAATTTCAGGTGAAGCTATGGTACTTTCTATCTGTTCTTTAGCAAGTAAAAAATATCACCATATTTTTATTTTTTTTTTAATCACAAATTTTACTGATATCTTAGTACTTCATTAAATTGAACTGTCTTATTTTTGTCAATATTATAATTTTTATAGGTTGTATTTGTTTTTAATGTTAATATTTAAGATATGCCTCTACAACTAAATTATGAGTTGAAATACTATAGACACATATGCTTGCCCTGCCTAGGGTTCATCGTTTCTGTTGTGAACAGGTGGCATTCACATTGCAAAGTACTCGTATCTCTTCTGAACCACAAGAATTGCCATTGTTCCCCTGACACAGGCAGTTAGTTTATCGATTGGCGAGTGTACACATGGATGAGTCTGGAGGCAGTTCCAGATCAATGTGACTAATCTAAGATGAGGGCTTAGCTGTGGCCCATCAGAGAGATGTTTCTATAATACAAAAGTGAGAGTGAGTCACATCTGCCCATGGGAGTGGCACAGTTTCTAAAGGGAATTACATGGTTTATTTCTATATTTATTTTTTCTTGAAGGTACTTAAATAATGTACTAGATCTGGTCTTCTGTGTTCTAAGTAGTGGTTGGGAAGGTCCACCCTGTGATGGGAAGTGTGCTCTGTTGTGCTCTGGTCAGGATTCTTGCAGAATTTTAAGAAGCCTTTGAAGGCAGGTATAGATCTTGCCATGTTTTTCTGAATGGAGGCAAGAATGATGCTGGTTTCAGTAGAAAGATTTGGGATACCCAGATGAAATTATTGCCTTAATTTCATTTCCCATACCAAAAGAACATTTAATTTGGTTAATTCTCTCCCATGGATTAACTTGATTTTTTCACATTTATATCTCGTAAAAGTGCATTTCTATTGAATAATTACTGTGTGGAGGTGAAGAAATTTTTCATTCAGTGTAGGTTTTCAAATTTATGAGAAGTCCTATGCCCAAGTAAAATGATTCAAAATATTTTACTGACTGAGATGTAAAAAAAAAATTGCAGAAAATATATTTAGATTAGGTCAATCAAAACAACACACCTTAGCCATTTTGAGGAGTGTTACTTCATTTAGAAATCTCATGCTCACAATCTTCTCAGAGAGTTGATAAAGGGAATAAGCAAGGAACAGAAGATATTTGTCAACAGTTTCAGTAAACCAATATTTCCAAGAAAAAATATGGAATGAAGGTTGTGACCAGGTATAATTATCCATGTAAAAATTGTTTATAAGACTAAAAAAATAAAGTGCTAAAAAAACCCATTTTATAAAGCATTCTATATGTTACTTGAAACTCAGCCTAACACTCACTTTTTCTTTATATATACATTCCCTTGATGTATAAAGTATGTTCATCCAATATTTGCTGTTTCTACTTAAGTATATGGTGATTTATTTTGTCTAGGCAACAAATCATATTTCCATGATAAGTTTGGTAAATTGATTGAAAATTAGATCATCGCACTTTTTATACATAGTTACATTGATTAGTATGTGATTTTAAAATCTTCAAGATCCTCACCTGTATTGAAATGATTAAATGCTGAGAAAATAATTAAAGCCTTGCCAAAATAAAACCTGGCCTGATGTTTTAAAACTTCAGCAAAACCTAATCTGGATTTATGTTATTTAAATATTTTGAAACTGTATCTGCAAACAGGTGAAAGTAAACAAAAGAGACATGATAAATTCCACTGATTTATGAATAAAAATAATAATAATTTTGACACTAGGGATTTCTAAAAATGTTTTTTTATCCACTTAACTGATGAAATCAAGTTAATGTGAAATTACATTTGAATCTTGACTTACTAATATAAAAAACCATTCTCATAGAAATTAATGGAGGCGTGCATGTATGTAAATATGCATATGCATGTGTGTGTATGATAAATCAAATTATTTGAAGACAACTATATATATATATTTTAAAAATCCCTGGGTTTTTTGCCAAGCTCAGAAAAAATCAAAGTTAGGAATTTAATTTATTTAAAAATTCTGTAAACAGAGCATGCAAACTGATTTATGAAACTTATTGTCACATATATTCTTAACTAGAACTTTTGCTATTTTATTTCTCAAAACAGAAACACAAATAAGTCTGGAGACATGTTAGCCTACTCCAATAGTCTGTGTAGAAAAGGGTTACCTGATATATGGGGTTTAATTTTACTTTGTTTTAACAGAACAAAGTTTAGCAATGTCTCAGAATTTGAAAGATTTTATGGATGGACTACTTGATGGAAGAGGAATTGGCTGGATGGTCACACTCAAAGAGTAGGGGTCAATGCCTTGATGTCCAAATGCAGAAAAAGACAAGTGGTGCTACTCAGGCCCTGGTTATTGGGATCAAAGGTGTTTACCATCTTTGTCAGAGACACGCACAATGGAATCAAATGCTCCTTCAGCAAGTTTCCTGATTGTTCAAGGCTGGATGGAGCTTTGAGAAACCTGGTCTAGTGGAAGGTGTCCTTGTCCATGCAGGGGTTTTGGAACAAGATTATATTTAAGGTCCCTTCCAACCCAAACCATTCCATGACTCTATGATTTTTCTCTTATCACATATTCTTCACCCCTCCCACACACATCTTTCCTCCTTTCGTGTCTTTTTTTTCAGAAATTGGATCCATATTTGAAGATGTAATTCTACTTCAGAAAAGACAGAGTGGCTGTTTGTTGAACAATAGTACCAAAAGAAGAGGGTCAAAATTAGAAAAGGAGCAGAAGATTTCTTATTCTCTCTCTTACACCTTGTCCTATGTATATCGAAGTGAGTGTCCAAAATCTAGTGTTGGTCAGGTGTGATTAAGTAATGTTCCATCAGCCTTTCAAAATCATAAACTGCATCATATCATTTAACAAATGAATAATTTAAAGTATTACACAGTAAGACAAAAGAAACGTTGGAGAAAATCTGGAAAAAACCCAAATAACTTTATTTTGAAAAATATTTAGTAAGAAAATACATGTGTGTTTAGAACTAGTTTTTCAACAAGTGATAATAGTTTGATCCAGTTTCTTTATGTTTCAGAATTTTGAAGTCTCTGTTGAAAATGAAGAGAGCTGAAGCTGCACAACTGTCAGATTTGTTCTTGTGAATCTCAGGGAGATTTTCTTATTTAAGTGCTTTTTGATTGTTCCTTTCTATTTGGCTCTGTTCTTTTTTGGCATTACATAGAGTCTTTTATTTGAGAAAGACCAAATACATATTTTAATGCTTCTGAGAATGGAAAAATCCTCATATAAGCAGCATACTGAAGGGAAGTTGCTACTAATAAATCCCAGACTGATTTTTTCTTACAGACCCTAGGACCTCTGTGGGAACACAGATTTGTGAGAATTTAGGCATTCCTTGGCTTTTCAGAAGCATGGGAAGAGACCGCATGAGATATCAAGGTCCACTGGTAGTCTTCTGAACATCCACTGCTGACTGAATGTAGGTGAGAAAAACCTAGGGATAAAAATGGATCATTCCTCTTTCCTCTTCTGATGTTTTATTTGCATTTAATGTTGCCTAGACAAGTTAAGTGTAAACGTGTCAGGAAAAGAAAAAAAATATGGGAACTGAGGATTGAACTCAGAAAGATTGAACATGGCAACTAGCCCAACTCTGTACACTGCTGAGTGATCTTAGCCTCTGTGAAGTGAGGAAATGTTCAGAATTTCAACAAAGATGGGGTATGTAATCACCGTTTCCTATGGATGCTTGCAGATAAATATTTAGGAAAGTAAAGAAAGACAAATAGGAGTCCAAAGAGAAGAGATTCAGTTTCAAAAAAGACTTCGTAAAACATCAAACTGAAGTGCAGCCTGCCTTGTGATAAAAACAATCCCACCTTACCCTTTTGGTGCACTTTCTTCTTTTCCATATCTCTTTCCGGTGCCCACTCTTTTTCAGAAGGAGCATTTTGTTTTCCTCCCCTATATGAAGTATTCTTCTGTGTGTTGCAGCAAAGCCTCAGATTTCCAATCTCTCCCTCTTTGCTGTCACACCTACGATTTTCCCTTTTTGGTGTACTTGTGATGTATATTCCATTTAAAGTGTTCATTGGCAAAACTTTTTATCCCAATCATGCAATCTTGTCTGCATTATAAGCGCCTCTTGTTTGCTAATGCAGAGCATGTAATTTCAATTTTTTTCCCCTGTAGCTGTTACTGTGCCATATTTACAAGACCATGAAAAATATATGTGAGAGAAAAAGCATTATACTGTCTAAGATAAATAATATTGCTTGTTTTACTACAAATTTGTAGGTGACATCAACAGAAATGGAGCTATATGCATTTATCTGTGTTTCCTCTTCCTGGTATTAATCAGATCCTTCAAAGCACAGGCCATTCCTGCTGCCACTGAAAAAGTATTGTGCAAAGATGCGTTCTACATCTCTCTAGTGTCAGGGAATCCTCTGTACCTGGATGGTTTCCTAGTATTGATTAGAGCGGCCGCAATGTTCTCAAAGAGAAGCCAAAATAATGAAAAAAGTCAATACAGTGAAAAAAAGTAGAGCCATTATTTATGCCTTTTTATCATCAAGACATCTTCCTATTAAGACAATATCTTTTAGGATCCCCAAGAATTAAAGATGCATTTATACCATATGGCATTGGAGATAAACACTTTTCTATAGCTTTTCTTTTTAATCTCCCACATAATCATTGAGGCAAAAGTTATATTATATATATTTTCCCAGTAGTTCCATTACTAAAGGAGACTGACTGTGGAATGAAAATATTGATTAAAACTTTATTTTGTACATTTAATGCATTTGTACAGTGATTGATTTTGTCCTTGGTCTGGTTTTTGATTTTTTAAATATTGGACCAAATTCTGCATTCTGTATATGTTATACATATGCAAGTATTGTATGTGGCAAGGATATGTAGCATTCTCAGAGAACACTTAATTCATTCAGAGGCCAATTTAATTGTCATTGAAATCAATGACAAAAGGCTCTGACTGATGTCTATTTAAGGGATTGTATCAATGCTTTGATCATTTCAGATGGGATCTAATGGTGAAATGGTTCTCATTAAAAACAGTGTACTGGGACTGTGAGCCTGCGGAGCTCATCAATGGTAGTATTAAAGCAATAATAACAGCATAAGGAAAAATGAATAATTTACTTAGGTATTTCAATTGGCTATTTGATGTAAACCTTTCTTTTGATATAGTAAAGTTTCTTTCCCAGAATAAACAGATTCCTCTTTTCACTTCAATTAGTGAACCCAAAGCCCTAATGATATTTCCTAATTAGAAACTAACCTAATGAACCATCTAAGAGGAAATGCTGATAATCAATTATGCTACAAGTCCAGAGAACTACACTTTGGCAGCATTTTGTGTTATTCTATTGGTGTCCATAACAGACATCTAATCAAAGCTCTCTTACGTTTGTTGGTTCAGAAAGTGATTGCAGAGTACCAGTTCCTAGAAGACCCATTGCAAATGTTTATCATGTCAGTGGCTGAAATAGTCATTAATACCCAGAAGCCCACAAAGATACAGAAATAGCAGATGCAAAACCAGATCTTACTATACTCCTGTTCTCACATTTAAACAGGCAACAGCTTATGCTTCAGTTGAAGATGCTAGTTAAAGCAAAGCACAATATTCTGTAATATTACACATCCAGTGACATAGTAGAGAGCAGTGTACCTACATTTGTTTCCATAGAAGCTGCAGCAGGAAACCAGAAATTCATTACTTTTGCTGGCAAACTCATATATTTTTTGTGAATGACCTGAACATTATTAGCCACAAGTCCTGAAAGATCCTTTGCAACTTTATATTGTGTCTACTGTCAAGTACAGTGAGAAGCCCACCATAATAAATGACTGTAAGTGACGCTAGTGCTGTAAAACTATTTAGAAAAGGAAAACACCTCCAATGCCTTACCTTCTGTCAATTTAAAAACATTTGTAAATGTACTGTTACAGGATAATTTTGTATTCTTCAGTGAGCATGTGCACACAAATAGCACTGTCTCTATTATAAATAGAGCAATTTATTTCTCCGTGTAATTCAGAGGTTATGGGCATGCCTTTACTCTTATTATTAAAGCTGAAAACAGATCAAACGGAGCCGGTAGCACGAATCTCTGTATTTAAGCCTCAGTTAATAAGAGGGTTCTTAACAAAGCCCTCCTCTCTGAACCCTCCCACTGCATTCACTTGCAAATCAGTGTATGGCTGGCAAAGCCAGCGTCCTGTCCTCCCCCAGCTCCAAACCTTCGCATGTTGAGCACTGCGGCTCTGTCAGCAGCATCGCCTCTCTCTGTGAGCGATGTCTAACATTAACCAGGGGCACCGAATGGAAACCACTCTGACACAGCCTCCCTTTGGCTTTAGCTCCCTGCCTGCCTGACTTAAAAGTGATGCTGGGAGAGAGGGAGCCCTAGTTAGAGGCAAGTAGAGGCAGCACTTGAGATACAGTAAGAGGCAGATAGGAGACAGCAGGTAGAGAAGCAGCACTGTACGGACAGAGCTAGGATCACGCCCGTGGTGAGTAGATTAACTTTCTTTGGCATTGAAACTGCTGACAGCAAAAGAGCAAGTGCTTTGTTAAAAAGTCTCTAAAATGTTAAAGATGCCTTATAAATACTTTTTAGGGAAGGGATGTGTGGGGCAGGAGCAGTAGAGCACTTTGGGCAGATTTCTTTTATACAGTTCAGAGAGAAAATAATGCTGAAATCTAAACTTCTGTTGCTGTGTATTTGACAACTGCTTGTGCATACTAGAAAGCTAGCAATGGGTATGTTATTTGGCAATTATTAAGCGTTTTCTTCAATATAGCAGTAATGATATAGGCTAACTTTTGTCCAGGATGCTTTTTCACCTGTCCAGATAGAAGCTATCATCCTTTTCTTCCTTTCACATTTGTTTTATTGAAGATATCTCATCAAATCAAACCCTATTAAGAAGGATGAAAAAGAAGCAGATCTTTACTACTAGTAGAAATGAAATACTGATGCTTTGTTTTGTTTTTCTTTAGTGGGAGTAGCAAAATTAATATCTAAATTTTTTTATGTGCAAAGGGAGGAAGTGGCATCTCAGGGTTCAGAAAGAGCTGAGGGAGATGCCCCTTTGGATAATCATAGCAGCAAGTCAACAGGCATGAAGTGTTTCCAGAACTGATACCAAACAACCTTATCAGCCTAACATATATGATGAGAAACTAGCACAGAAAGCAAGGCAGAAACCATACAAGGTCAAACTGAGTATCTGTTTTTGAAGTAACCAGTGGAAAGTAATTGCCAAAATGCATGACATCTTGTTTTTTTCTTATCACATACAAGAAATGTGCAGTCACATCAATTCAATTTCATCATGAGCTTCAAACAAAGAATGATGCATATGAACTATCAAGAAATCAGTATCCCTGGGAGTTGTTTGACAATTTGCATACAGTAGCTGCTCACCTTCTCACAGATTTAAGGGGTAGGTCAGAAAATAGAATGGTATTTTCTCAGGATAATTTCCATCTTCAGTAGACAAATTTACAAAAAATGTATCAGTCTTGCTCTGATTAAAGTCAGTGACAACTCGTATTTTACTTAAATCATGGTACAATTATGCTTCATTACTGAGTTCTAAAGTAGTTTTTCATGGTAGGACAAATATTAATTAAAAGACAAGTGTAATACTTGAAGGAGTTTTGCTAATGGGACCAAAAGCTTTGTTTAATAAATAATATTGATGATAAAGATAGGGGTTGTTTATGACTGATCTTTAAAAATAATGGTTTCCAAGTAATTTTCCACATTTAGATGTTAATTTCTATCTTAAAAAGTGAGAATGGACTAATGAAATACTTAAAAGTGTCATGTTATATACTTTTTATGGTCATTAAGTAGTCTGTAGAAGAACTGTGTTAGTTTTGAACTGGGTGTGCTGTTATCTACATGCCAGTTTGACAGGTAAAATGTCATTCACTATGTAATCATATAAATTCAAGATAAAGTTAAATATGTTCATAGTTAATGTGTTGGGGTCTTTTTTACTAAAAATATAAAACTTTTACAAGGTTATGTCATACAATCAAATGCCTGTGAAATAAATAATTAGTGTTTTGCTTAAGTTAAAATAAGATTATTTTTAAATGAGGAAATGTAACTATTTCAGTAATACATACTAAACGTGTTCTTAAAGTAGTTATTGTCTTTTTTTAATTTGATGGGGTGATTTCAACAATCAAAGGTTTTCATGTTTAATTGTTTAAACAGAGTATTTCATTTCAGAGGATGTCTTGCAGCCATTTCTGTGAAAAAATTGTGTTGCATAAGTAATCATTACCTCTCTCCTAAACACAAAAATCTGTTTGGAGAGAAAATGTAGACAGAAACAACTCTGCCATAAGCTTCGTACAGTTGGATGGTAAAAGTGCTTAAGGATTTTCACACTTTCGTGCAGAAGTGACCATTCCAAAAAGGAATGTCCTCCCCTCTAGACAGCAGCCCATTGGCAGGATTCTGTGCTCTCCCCTCACCTGGTTGCTGCTCCACAAGGATGTTTATCTCAACAGCAGTTGCATGGTGGTGGCAGAAACACCCTCTCATCACTGGATTAGGCAATGAGGATGATCCTAAATCCGCTACTTCAAATGTTATCACCCGCAATCCTGCAGAAAAACAAAACAAAACAAAACCAAAAAGCAATTGTACAACTTAATTCTGACATTCACTTACGCTCTGGCATCAGGACAGGCTTCTGAAGATGCAGTACATGGACTGCAGGGAGCCTACTGGCAGAAGCATTGAGAAGTAGACTTAGAAAGCAAGAGTACTAACAATTTCCTATGAGGATAAGTTTGTTTAGGAGGTAAAAAAAAGTACACTGATGTCTCCTGTTGGCTGTCGAAATGCTGATGATAACAAGATACATGAAGAAAACATCACTACTTTAGAATTTTCATTTACTGTAGCTTAACACACAAACATAGACTCTTACACCCATTTTCATCCATAAATATAAACTCAGAACTGCTCTTATTTTCTTCCTTCTCTCCATTCTTTTCCCAGTTTTACAAACTTATCTGGAGATAAGAAAAGACCTTACTGAAAATCAAAACTCATTAATGACCACTTTTAAAAAATTCTCCCAATTCCTGCAGAAATTTTGTGCTTTTAAGAAAAACGGGCTATATAGACCTCGATATGAGACAATATGGACACATATTTTTATATGTTTTTCATGCAGCCAGCGCTAGGTAACTGCAGAAAGCAACTGGAACAAAAGCCTAGACAAAAATGCTTCTCCCGCTCGCATCAGAATGCCTTCTGAATTTCTAAGGCTTGCAGCAGGTGTTACATGCAAATGCTGTCTGAAGAAGCACAAATATTTAAACATGAATAGGGATGTCTGAGTGAAAGCTAACTGCATTCTGCATGTGAGTGAGTTTATGAAAAGTCATTTGTAGGAATAAATCCAAAGGGGGTAGGAGGAGGACGAAAATAAAGCAAAGAGAAATGATTTTCAGCTATGAACAAGAAGAGTCTTTGTAAAAGCAGTTAAGTGTAATTTTGATAACATCCTCCTTTGGCCTTTTACACAAATAAGAAACTGCTGAATGGCAAAAGGCAAGTTACTATCCTGACTTTCCAGGACTGTGCATGATAGAAAAAGAAAGACACAGTGGAATGAAGGCCTACTTGACAAGCATATATGAACAAGGGATGCATATCTTGATTGGATCATACTATGTGCTTGCAGTGCAAATCGTAGCAAAACTGGCTTTGGTTACTTTGAAGTAAATGTCACTAACTGCAGGGAAAAAATAAAAAAACTGTGTGCATATTGAAGCTTTCAAGAAAGGTCTAAAAACATTATGTTTAAAAGAATATGTTGGGGGTTTTTTAATTCATAGTAAATTGTGTAACTGCAGAAAAGATTAGAAGTGAAGTATGCTATTTATGGTCAATTCTAATTCAGTCTAATTCTAATTAATTCTGCAATTTAGGAAAGATTACACAAGGAGATAGGTGGGATTCTCTTCATTCCATACACAGACATTGTTGCAGATTGAATTTGACTTGTTCTTAGTTACAGGTAATTTCAGATCCAAGGGTAGCACGTGGCCTCCTCTTTCAAAGTCCTCCAATTTCTCTGTATGAATGCATCAATGTTCATAAAAATAAATGCACCATGAACACTTAAATAACACTTTAAACAGCCACAGATATTTCTCTGTATTCCTGTAACTGCAAAATGGAATGCCTCAAGTGATGACCAGTGTATTTCTGTGGCAGTTAAATGCAAATTTCTATATTTAAATTTCACAGCTTTTAATAGTAAGAGCAATAGCAACATCAAGACAACATCACATTAGATTTAATTCTCCCTGTCTCATACAAACATAATTTTCATATTAGAATCTCCTGATATGAAAATGCAAATGTCAGAAAAGTTTATGTAAGTACGAATTTTCTAGGCCTAGGCACTAAATGGTGTTCAGGTTGCTTCCTCCTCACAAAACATAGTCAAGGGAAATAACCATCACCTTCAGCTAAATTCTGCCTGGAAGAATATTATAGTGTTTGACTATGTATGTCATTGCTTGGAGGCTCAAATTTTCAACAAAATACTGAAAACATTTTTCCATTTTATAGAAATATGTGAAGAAAGAGATCCTAAATTACTTGCCCAAATTTAACACATGCTTTTTATAAATGACGCTCAAGAAAAGGTTTGATGAAATAGAGAAAACAGTAGATAAAGCTTTTATGTTTAGGGTTGAAAACAGCAGGTTTTTACATTAGTTTAGACAAATGACACAACTCTCACAAGGAGCTTATCTCAATTTGCATATTTTAAATACATCAGTTGAAGTCAATTAATAAGGTATACAAGCCTACCTAACAATATATAAGGACATTGTTAGATTTAGCCATTACTTTCAGAAAATGACAATCGATTACATTGATAATCATTGATGCAGAATTTGACATTTAAATTGTGTGACCTCTTAAAAAGAACTCAATAAAATATCTGCTTTTATAAGACTGTTCTATAAAGGAAATTTTAAAAGTATAATGCTGTAACATCTTCAGCTGAAGATCTTACCAAAATAATTGTTATTTCCTCTGTATCCCATCATTCCATATTTCCTCCTGAGGAGATAATGAAGAGGTAAAGTAAAACAGGTGTGGGTTGGGGGTAAGGGTGAAGTTTCATTACTTCTATTTTGAGGAGAAAATTAGGCAGAATACAAATCAAAATTCAGCATCCCAAAATCCCTCAGTAAACTACTCATCTCTGAATTAAACTAATAAAAATAGCCCCAGTTCATGAACAGCACTCATCTATAGTTCATGAACAGCACTCTTCATCTATACACATACATTCATATATAAATGTGTGTGCATGTATAGACATGTTAAGGGAGCAGTCATTCAAGCACAAATACACCATGTTAGGAGTTGTGCACACTCCACTCAAGTCCTTCCTGATAAGATTGGATTCCTTTGCAGTGACTCCAGTGAACCCACAGGTGCCCATCCTGACTCCATTCATTCACTTGTTCTCACTCTGGAGCACTTCTCTTTCCCTCAGGTTCAACACTAGGTTTCCAAAGCAAAGTCTCTGGTACAAAGTCTCATCAAGTAATTTAATTAGGTGGTGCAGCAGAAGCTAGAGCTAGAAGCCTTCACAGAGGGACCCCAAATACAAAAAATCATAGGGCAATTATACCCTTACAATCTAAATTTCCCCCACTTCACACAACAGTTGGTACCAATAGTAATGTTAGTGTATGAGGTCTTGCCATCTCTCCTTGTATCCCTTCGCTGTCTCTAGGTGGGCCATTTTTCTTCTCATCTCCAAGTCAGTGCCTTCTGCTGATGACTGTAGCTTCCTTATCTTTCAGCGTGATCTGATTCTGAGGCTTTCTCCTATTATAACTAAGTAGAAGCTCAACAGAAGTTCAGCATATACATGGGTGAAATTTTACACCTTGAAGTCTAAGGCTTCTGGAAAATTAGATACTAACATTAAGCAAGGCTATTAATCCTAACAATTCTTAGGATATAAACCCAAGAATAATCCAGGCCAATTATAAACAGCATGATAAAATATTTCAAAAAGACATTGATTAAAATGGGTTTACTTAAGTTTGCAGTGATAGTTTCTGGCTGAATTTTTTTGCCTGCTAGCTTCGTTGTTCATCATAATGCCTTCCAATAACAGATTTAAATGCCAAGTTTTGTAATGAGAAATTATTGTAAACAAGTTCTTTTTTCTGAAGTTTAAAGCATAGGTACTGGTTGTGGGAAATCTCATGGAAATTATTCTGCTAGTGTAGTAACAGAAAATAAAACACCAGGAAAACATAGTTATTTTATAAGGAAATCCCTGCAGTTGTTTAAATTATTTCTCAGGAGAGCTGTTTGTGCTTGTGCCACATTCTGGAACACCTATTCAGATTGACTAACAATTTGCAATAAGACTAGTCCCACTGAAGCCAGTGAAATTGCTTTTGTGCATTTCCCTTACCCAGAGTGAAAATGAGTGCTGAATCTGTGTTTTTGTAATGATTCTATCTGATAAAAATATATTTTTTCCTCAGAGTAAAAATAAAAATATGTTACAGAAAATATTTTCTCATTTCCTGCAAGTTCTGCAATAATCTTTCCATTTTCTTCCCAAATGTAAAAGGAAATTTCACCTCTAACAAGATTACAGTGTTGAAAATTGGAAATATATTTAAAAATTAATTTAGACTCTATATTTCTTGCTGTTATCTGCATCCCATGGATTATTCGTAATTGAGCAAAATCTAGCTCCTAATGGTTTTATATTTTCAAGATGCATTTCTTCTTTCCTAATTAAGAAACATGCTTCAGTTGCAATTATTTTTTATATGGGTAACGCACTAAGCAAAGTCCCTTGTGTTCTAAAGAAAATAAATTAGTACCTTCATTTTCCTTCACGGAGATAGAACTTCTTTCTCTATGACACTGAAAAAATTGTTCTTTGGTTATAGAAATAATAGAAGTAGAAGTAGAAGTAAGTAGAATATAGTATAGTAGTCAAGCTGAGAACTCTCATCTCACTTCAGATAAAGGGTTTTGTAATGTTTTGATATGATTTGTTACATTTTAATAAAATCCAAGATTCTGGTGCTGTTTGCTCTTCCAGTCATAGTCCTACTAAAAACCCCTCAGTACTCCTGATGGCAAACCAACCCTGCAGCAAACAGGACTTTCAAAACAGAAAAGTATGTCGTATAGTAATTGCATTTCTAACTATGTTTTAAGGCAATTAAAGTGACAAAATGCTCTGAAAAGTTAGTACAGCTGCTCTTGGGCACAAGTGGCCAAAAAAACTACAGGTCGAGGACCTTTCCCTGAAGCTTTCATTCAGGAAAGGGGCAAATATAACTAGACAAGTTAAAAAGGGATGTAAATTAGGAAGTGGCTAGAGTGCACCATAAATGAATGCTTTTGTCAAAAAAGGAGAAACAAAAAGTAAAGTAAAAGATGCTCATTCATACTGTCTAACAAGACTGAATCTAGTAGATATAATAATGGTTTAAGAACACAACTAGTGTTGCACATTCAGAAACATCACTGTTAACACTGAAAGAAGGAAAGATTTAGCACTCCTGACAATAATAGTCCAATTATTTATTTGCCATTTGAATTTACACTTGCCCAATAACATTTACATTTTCAGGCAAATTTGTCTAATAGCCCCTACAATATACATCCACAAAGAATAAACTTCTCAATTTGGAATTAGAACAGACTGCCCAGGGAAGTGGTGGAGCCACCAACACTGGAGGTGTTCAAGGAAAGGCTGGATGCAGCACTTCGTGCCATGGTCTAGCCAGTGTGTTAGTGTTAGGTCATAGACTGAATTTGGTTATCTCAGAGGTCTTTTCCAGCCTCAATAATTCTGCGAAAAAATACAAAAGTCTTTCATGATTTTTTTTTCTGTCCCAAACATGTTCAGATTCTAGTTCATAATACTTTCCCAAAACTAAATACCTACACATAGAATAGATATATATTTTTTAACTAGTGTAAGGATGTATTTGCTAAGCATTTTAATGATATTCACATCTTGGTTATTGAAGGGGAAGAAAAGGAAAGAAGGAAGGAATTCTGTCCAGAGCTTCAAAAGTGGATTCATAAATCTTTAGATAAAAAAAACCAACTTAGATAAATCCTTAGTAAAATAGCATAAAGGACTTGATTACCTTCATTGAGCTTTTAAATGTAGTATTGTGGGAAGCTACAATACAAACAGAACCAAAATGAATATTGCAGTTTGTATATATCTAATCTGTATAAATAGCATCAGAATTATTTTGTACAGACTAAGGGCTAAAATTAAAACCAAACCAAACCAAACCATGTTTTTAAGGAACATAAATAGGGGGACATGACTGTAGAAGGGAAAATAAATAAGTCACATTAATTTTCTGCTTTCTTCACCTCAAACTGATTACCACTAATTAGATTTCATGCTAGTCAGCTTGTGAATTTAGTAAAAAAATAATTTTAAAGAATCTTGGAATATAATTGCTTGTGATGAAAACACACGTGTACATGTACATGTATCTATATCTGTTTATGATACAAATTAAGACAGAGATGATAAAGAGATCTAAAGATATCTATAATTATATCAATATAATGTATGTCTCCATAAATAGTCTTCACTGATTTATGTTCTAGCCACTACCAGGTAAAGTAAGATGCTTATGTGGTCTAAGGAGATGTCTGCAGTCCATTTTAAGTTTCTGTTCCTTAACAGCAGACACAGACTGGTTAACATCCAAGGAAAACCTAGCACAACAGCTGTTTTGCTTACACCATTGATGCAGAATCATATAATCATAGAATAGTTTGGGTCAGAAGAGACATTTGAAGATCATCTACTCCAGGCTCCTTGCTATGGGCATGGGCCAGATCTTCCATGAAATAAAGTTGCTTAAACCTCTTCCCAACCTGACCTTAAATACTGCCAGGGAGGGGACATCCACTTCCCTGGGCAACCTTTCCTGTGTCTTGCCACCTTCACCATAATATATATATTCCTTCTGTCCAATCTAAACCTTCCCTCTTTCAGTTTAAAATCATTGGCTCATGTCCAGTTTTTCATCCACCAGTATCCTTTTTTTCACGAGATTGCTCTCAGTCCTTTCATCCCCCAACCTTACTTGATATTATGCCCCAACACAGGTGCAGGACCTTGCATTTTGTCTTGTTGAACTTCATGAGATTCATATGGGTCCACTCCTTGAGCTTGTCAAGGTCCATCTGGATGGCATCCCTTCCCAGTAGTGTACCAACTGCATCACTCAGCTTGGTGTCATCTGCAAACTTTTGAAGGGTATAATAGCAGCTGTCTATGCTGCTATTGAAGACGTTAAATAGTACTGGTCCCTGTATGGACCCTTAAAGGATAGTACTCATTACTGGTTTGGAAGTGAGTTTACTCACTTGGAAATTGAGCCATTGACTCTCACTTTTTGGCCATCATGCCAATCCCTTACCCACCTAACAGTCCAACAGTCAAACCCATATGTTTTAGTAGCAGGGGTGTTTTTGGGCATCATATTAAAGACCTTACAGAAGTGCAGGTAGATAATATCTGTAGGTCCTCGTCTACTGATGAAATCCATCATTAAAAGCCATTAGATCAGTCAGGCAAAGCCCAGTTAGTGGATCCACGTTGGCTGTCTCTAATCACCACCCTGTCTTCCATATGTTTTTACAGGTCTTCCAGGAGGATCTGTTTCATGATCACACCAGGTACAGAGGTGAAGCTGACTAACTGGTAGTTTCCAGGGTCTACTAAGAGACTCAGCCTCTTTTTTCAGTCTTTCATGATTTTAAGGAAATGATTTCTACTTCATTCTAAATGACAGTGAAGCAAGAATTCCCTGGATGAGGAACTGATGACTGAGCCATCTTCATACAATTATATGGCATGACTGTTTACTTTCAGTGAAACATAGGTATTTATCCTAATAACCATACAATTTCTACTTGATTACATGTACTGACAAAATTCCTACCTTCAGAAAAAATTAAGCAACTATTTTAAAATTGGGTTTTCAGGTTGTATCATTGTTTTCCACCTCAAGGGACAAAGAATCTGGAAATCCTCTATCTTGGTGTTACCATGTATGTTTGGGAACATCTTTAGACCTGCTGTATGATCAACCCCAGGGCAGACGTGGCAGTTCCTATGATAATTTTCACTTAAATGACCCTTTACAATGAAAATACAAAGTTGAAAAGTTGACTTCTTGTTCTTACTTTAGTTAACTATTCCTGAAGCTTAGCTTTATCCTGGTAACTGACAGGTCAAGTGATGTGATCATGCACTTTTTAAATAGAAATTTCCATCCCAATGGCCACTATCAGGTATCTGGAGGACAGAAAGGAAAAAGAAGATACAAACTTGTTCTCTCTTCTTTCCATGTATTCTGTATGTAGCTTTAAAGAACACTGAATGAAGTATGAGGTTTTCACAGCTGCAACAAAGCATCAAAAATTTCTTACCCTGTTTGTAAAAAAAGGGGATTGTAGATGTTAAGATTTAAATATAAATGACAGAACTACAACCTCCATTTACAAACAATTGTTTTCTCACGTGGGTGACAAATATCATCACCTGTCCCATT
Organism: Florisuga fusca; assembly: GCA_038090715.1. Classification (NCBI taxonomy): domain Eukaryota; kingdom Metazoa; phylum Chordata; class Aves; order Apodiformes; family Trochilidae; genus Florisuga; species Florisuga fusca. The sequence goes on from JAAWXA010000002.1 coordinate 67,152,684, forward strand.
TAGAGGATGAAAAACTGTTACTTGTCCTAAAATATAATGATGCTCATGTTTGGAGGCAGCATGTACTGTAACTTTATTTTTTTTTCCTAGAAGAATAAAATTTTACCAAATGGCAAACTATTTCTTACTGAGAATTGATATATCTTAATACTTTGCAGCCATATTCACTAATGCTAGAAATAGATGTTAAAAATACAGTTTAGATCATAAAGAATAAGTATTTGTCAGCGTTCATTTGGATCACTCTACACAATTCTATGAAATAACATTTGAAAGAAATCTAAATATAAACAGTGTAAAAAACCCCTCAGTATTCAAATGCAAGGACACATTTATTACTTATGTGGAGCTATATTTATATTTATGGGCACAAGCAAGTGTAATTAAAAGTTGGTGTTGACTTACAAATGACAGTCAAGTAATATGTAATTTCATATAGTGCATCTGCTAGTGAGCAGGAATACCACAACACCCCACTAAAATCTTAATTTATATGATGCCAGTTACCAAACTGGCAAATCCACCAGAATTACAAAAGTACTATTACATTTCTAACATCTCTTCTCATACCCTGTACTCCTCGATGTCTTCTTGAGCTACTGGCTTTATTGTGTCCTTGATGTAGTTTGTGTTGGAGTACTATTGAATTCTGTTGGGTAAGAGAGACTTGCTGGTTTGAAGAGAGAATAGTAGAAGGGACAGAGGTTTCTGAGTGGTCCTTATTCTTAGGGAAGTGAGGAAAAAGAGGGTGCCACCCCCCCACCACTGGGTGATGGGTCTGTGAAAAAGTCCTTTCCCTTTCCTATGTTGACCAAACTGGTTTAGCAAATGAAGGAAAAGTTCCTTCATCTAACTCCAAGTCTCAATGATATCTTGACTAAAAAGATGAATGTAGCCACCATGTTTGTACTAACACTTTGTTGATATCCAAACAAGGAGGGATTCAGAAGGTTTTAACAGTCACTAATGTCTGTACTCCATCATTAATCAGACCTCCAGGAAAAGCCAGGGACTGGGGTAAAGCATAGGATACAATCTGGCCTAAGTACATGCACATCACTGGACAGCCATAGCCTGCAAGACTTATAAGGAGCCTATAAATAAGAAACCCATACAAAATATATATGTGCCAATTACAAGCAGGTATACATTTGTTGTACAAAATCCCAATTTCATGATCAAAAATATTTATAGTGTCTGTAAACTAAGTAATCAAAATGAAAACTACCTAGAACAATATTTGTCTACTGCATTTTCAACAGATTTGAGGTTCATAAAAAAATATATTTGCTCCAAGTAACCTTGTGTTCATATACTGAAAATCCTGGAGGCACAAAAACGGACATGTGAAAGGACCCAAGAGTGGATAATTTTTCTTCATATTTTGGTGTGATTTTGCTATCATTAATAAATCTGAAGGACAGGAGAAAAGACAGAAAGGCACAGACAGTATAGTTTTTAAAAGGAGAAGTTTTAAAAAATCTAGGTTAATATGGCATTAACAAGTTCAGGAACTTGCATGGATGTAAGTCAGCATTACTTAAGTTCAAATTTCTCCTTAAGTTTCAGCTGAAACAAGAATAAAAAATAATTTTATTACTGAATTTTAAGTCCTGTTAAATTGCTGGTAAAACACCAGACTATAAAAAGAATCACATCTTACTATTCAGTAAAAAAAAATAACACTGACTGGAATAAGAGGTTTTCTCAAAAAGTACAGAATAACATACTGAAATTAAATATTGAGGAAGAAATATTAGAACCTGAGAAATTTATGCAAATAATATTAATGCAACATATGTAATGTCTTCGTAATGATATGGTTTTATCTCACTGTGACTGAATGGAAAGGTCAGTGTTGTATTACAGACCAAGTAAATTGGTATTCATCTCGTGCCCCTTAGAAATTACCAATTACCAGTCAATAATTACAACAAAGTGTTTCAAAGTGTTCTATGAAAGCAGTTAAGCATAAGCTTCAAGTAAACAACAGAAATGCACGTAGGTGTGATAGAAAGTTAACATTGTCTAGCTGAATATTCCCATGGACATTAGTAACATTTAGATTCGGTCTTTATAAAGGGAAGCAATACTGCAATGGTCATTAATACACAGTGTAGATACACTGTGAGCTGCAAAGGGACAGAAAAGGCAGAATTTGTTAGGCAGCTCAATACCAGCTTGTTCAGTAATGCCCAAAGTGCCTGACCCACACCAGAACCCATGGGCTGGGCAATAGCAACCAAACTAGGGGGAAAATAGTCAACTATTGTGTAACCAGAACTACTTTTAAATTACATGAAACTTTTTCTTTCTAGCCTCTTCTTGCTCTTCCTGCTGCACAGGGGTTGGTATGGGTGCAGAATCCACATTAATTTGTACAATGAGCATGTGAATATAAAGTCAGTAGATAGATAATCCCACATGATAAAGCAAATTTTTTACAAGATGAGAAAAAATTATTTGTATGATTATTTTTTTTTAAATACATTAACTTCTGCAAATAAGTAATCAGCATTCAAAAAAATAATTAGAGTAACTCCATGGTCCTTGCAAGGTAAATGTCAGAGGAAACTATTGCGAAATGTCAAGAAATACTGATTTCTGGTACATTAGAGGATAAAGTTAGAGGAGAATTCAGGTAACGTAAAGAGGATTTTTCTGCATAGGCTGGGGAAGAAAGGGCAACTATACTTGTTCAGCTTTCAAAATGAGATTGAAATATAGTTTCAGTATAGCTTAAAATGGGACAAATAGAATACTTTGAACAGATTGTTCATAAAAATAATTTATTCTTTTATTTGATAAAGTAAACAATTATTCATGAGTATTGCAGGATTCAAACAATAGATACACATGCAGAACAGATTTCAGAATTATACAGAGGGTTAAGAAATCTCTGGTTTAAAAAATAAAAATCAAATGTATACATTAGTAACACATGTTGAAGAAGCTACTGCTTTAGAAGACATTAAAATGTATATATCATTAAGGAAAATTTCATCAGTCAGAGACCCTGAGTGTCTAATTACAGATAAAAAAGCAGAAAAACTACAGAAATGCAAAAAAAAAAAACCACTTAAATGTAAGGAACTGTAGTTAGCAGAATCTTTTAATGATTTATGTGACTTGCAGGAAAGTTCTAAAATTTCCTGCAAGAACTAGTAAAGCATAAAATATGAAGAATATTATGCAAACCAGAGTAAAGCAAATAGAGTGCATGTAAATTGAAAAAATAATGAATAAAATATCACTCCTATGAAGATTAATTGTTTATTGCGACAATGTCCTAAGTAATTGATGGAGAAAAACAAGGTGCAAGGTGAATAAAAAGTCCCTGACCACACGTCAGCTTTGACTGCATGCCAAAATAAAAATGATATTTAAATAAGCCCATCAGAAAAATCTTGTCTTTCTGAGGGAAAAAGCAAAATAATAATTGTAGGTGTCCCAGAAATTGGCAATTTCAACTATAAAGAAACTACCAAAATTCTTATTTGGACCACCTTTTTTACTGTAGGTGTGGATAAAACCTGTGTTCAAAACAAACCGTAATTAAGTATTGATGATAATTTACTGTGTGACAGAGGTGTTAACATGATTTGAACAAAGCATTAGATTGAAAGTATGGATGTTTTTGAATTGGTAAAGGAGTATTCAAAGTAAGCCTAGTGGAACATTAAAGGACTTCAGTTAGTGAAACTGGAGAAAACATGAACTTATTTTCAACTACAAACAACATTAAAAAAAAGTAAAAATGTGGTTGGAATAAGCATTCTTATTTTTAATTACATTCACAATGCTCCCATCCAAATGAGGATATTTTGACAAATTGTGTCTTTTTTACTGCATTATCTGTTGTAATTTCAGTACTGAGAAACTGGTCTTAACACATGTATTTTCTTATTTTTTCATCAAGACTAAAGGGAAATCTAAAGATCAAGAAATAGGTTTTACCTCAAGCTCATATTGTCTTTAATGGTGACTTTTTGGCAGATGATAACAAATTTTTTGTTTGTTTTGTGTAATTAAATTCTGTGCAAAATTACTCACTTTCATTATAAAACAAATAGGATGGGATTCAGTCTGAATGTCAAGATAAAATATTTCATTTTGTATTAGACAAAGAGGTCTTCAGTAATTAAAGTGCGTTTATTTTTTCATATTAGCTATTAAAGCATACCACATCACAACAGAAATGGTGAACTAGAAAGGTATTTACATATTGTGAGCCTATGATGTACTGTTACTGAAACTGAAAAGTGTAAATTTTAAACATTTTAGCTAAAGAAGTTCTCTTTTACAGGAAATACATGAGACTAAATGAAAATTATGATAATTAGATGTAATTATGAATGATGAAAAACTCTTAATAGTTATAACTTTTGGAACGTACGTAGCTGTAAATGATCTCTTTTTTCTAGTTTTGAGTTCAAATTTATTATTGGAGAAAATTGTTGGAAAGGCAAGTCACAAGGTGTTCCAACAAAGTGCATCACAGGCTGGATTGACCTTACATTAGATGACATATGTGTGATAAGCAAAAAATGTCTAGAGAATTTCAGAGTAAAGAAGAAATTTTCAGAGTAAAGAATTCCCAAATTCTTTGTTCAGCTTAATTGTTTTAAGGTGGAATGTTTACTATGTTTTACCTTATTCAATTGATTACTTTTCTGAAAAAAATCTGCATTTTTACTTGTCTGCTTTGCACTGGAGTCACTCTTCAAATTTGTCATAACCCACATCACAAAAAAAATTTCCTAAAACTGATACATAGATAGATATATAAATATATGTGTGTATTATGTTGCAGTAAAAATTTTTAAGTGACTTTAGATACTACTGTGGTAAATACTGATTTCTGCGAACAAAGCTTATTCCCAGGCATGTATCATAGAATCATAGAATGGCTAGGTTTAGAGGGGACCCTAAAGAGCATCTGTGTCCAACCTCCTTCCCATGGGCAGGGACACCTCCCACCAGATGAGGTTGCTTCAAGCCCCATCCAACCTGGCCTTCAACACTTTCAGGGAGACGGAAGCCACAACTTCCCCTTTCTCACAGGAAAGAATTACCTTCATAATACCCAATCTAAATCTGCTCTATTCCAGCTTAAAGCCAATATCCCTTGTCTTGTAACTACATGCCATTATTAAACAAATCCTTTCCCAGCTTTCCTGCAGGTCCCTTTCTGGGACTGGAAGGTTGCTATAAGGTCTCTCCTGACCTTCTCTTCTCCAGGCTGAACAGCCTCAACTCTTCCAACCTGTGTTCACAGGAATGGTGCTCCAACCCTTTGATTGTCTCTTTGGATTTCCACAAAAAAAATTGCAGATTCTTAAAACACATGGAGGAAGTACTATTACTTATTTCTCCAGTAAGTAGAAAGCTAGCAATGGAAAAGTTTAGTGGATCTCAAAATAAATGAAACAACAGACCCAGGGGAACAAGCTGTTTTCAGAGTTGCTCAGAATTTATAAAACTAGTTTAATTCCTGGACCTGCTGATACTCTGCAGCTCTGAAAAAGTCAGATCCATTTTTCTTGACCTGAATAACTGAACACAGTCATTCTATCCAACAGCTGAATTTTATCTAACAAATATATGCTCTGAATGAAATGGTCCCATTTAACTTTCAACACTTTCCAAATCCCTCCACATCTCTTTGTTCTCAAGTGTGTATCCTTTCTCTTCTCCTCTTTACTTTCCTCCACAGTACACTTTCTCTGTCCCTTCCCTACACTTTACACTGATCTTCGTCTTATTTAACTCATTTCAAAAATAAATATTTTTTAAAAATGTAATATTTTAGATTATATAGTATATGTAGGTGATGATGTTTAATTTTACTTAGGAATAAGAAAGAAAAATACCAACAGCAATTTAAAAAAAATCACATTCCATACAAGGGGTAACAAAGTTTCATGCAAGTTTTGTGCTTGTTCAAGCACTCTTCATTGTGGGACTGGTGAGGCAATGGAACAGGTTTTGGATGTTCCCTCCCTGGAAATATTCAAGGCCAGGTTGGATGGGACCTGGAGCAACCCGGTCTAGTGGGAGGTGTCCCTGCCCATGGCAGAGGGCTTGGAACTAGATGTTCTTTAAGGACCCTTTAAACCTAAACCATTCTATGATTTTATGATATTTGACTTCAGTGCAACCATTTCATTCAGGTCCAATAAGTTTACTAGCATACACTATCTAGTTCTGAACTATACTGATTACCCAAGTAAAACTACAAAAAACTCAGAGCAAACACCATCCCCAAGTACAATTAAGAAAAAGGAATAAAATTATGTATGTGGCTTCACTGTCTCACAAAGTGGAAAGATATAGTATAATGTTATGGCTCCCTCTTTTGGATAGCATATATCTAGTATGCAATAACAAAACCGAAAACTGATCATGTCCTTAATACCAAAAAAATATCACAAGACTCTCTTTTTCCCTGAGATTCTGCTCAATAGTGATAAATGCACCCAATAAAAGGAAAATTTTTATAAGATTTTTGCAAAATGCAATTATATTGCAGATCTCCACATTCTATAAAAATAGACATGTAATTTCCATGTAGCTATAACTAGAACTGTAGCTATATTTTTTTAAAATGCATTAAACATTAGTTTATCAATTACATATACAAACTGGAATATTAAATTCTCTCTTAACTCTTTCTTTTAGAGGTAACATTGACAAAAAATGAAGTAGAATAGTAGATCGATAGAAAGCACTTAGGCTAACTTACTTTCCATAAAAGTTGCCAGAAAGGAACAAATTTTGTCCCTATACTACTGCTACTTCATTAGGAACTGTGTAAAAAATAAAATAAGTAGTCATTAGGTTTGCTCCTTTAAAACCTTAAGTATAACTGTGACCTAGCTGAAAGCCCACTTATAAAATATTTAGAAGAAAAAAATTCCTTCCTGTAAAATAAAAGGTGTTTATTAGATAAAAAAGGTGAAGTAAAACTGTAAAAAATCACCAATCATAAAATACTGAATACAATAGCCTAAACTCCTATGTTTTAAGGTTTTTCTTTAAATAGGACTAGAAATCAAACAAAGTTGGCCTTATAGATATAGTGACTTTTAATTCTGTATTTTGATTTTGCTTTCTCAATGTTGGAGGCATACCACCATTCTTCTACTTTAATACCTACATACATATCACACAACAGGTTCAGTCTTCCCTGTGTCCCCATGTATGCTGTTGTGATACAAATTGAAATAAAATTTTGACAAAAACTGTTAATGAAAAATTCAGTAGGATTATTCAATGACTTCAGCAGTGTCAGCTAGAAGATTTTCACTCCAAAATCCTTTCTGTTGTTTTCATATAAACCATGGATGTTAGCAGGTATATATAAATGAGTTGTTCTGAAGGCTTTGTTTAGCACTTTTATAACTAAAAATTCATTAAGATCTTGTGTCATACAATAAAAAAATTAGTTCAATTTATATCAACTAACTTAAAATTGTTATTATGATACTCAGATATACCATTGAGGCATTCACCTTCACAGCACACAGAACTGCAATAGGACAACTGCATTTGGCTATGCTGGATCATTTTTGTAACTCATTAGTAACTGTTATTGTAAAATGTTTATTTTAAAATCAACATGTACTAATGAGATTTAGATGAAGGTACATTCTTTTCCATGAAGAACTGCCTGTGGATAGTTCATACAATGACAGTTCTCCATAATTAGGAAAAATAGGCTAATTTAGCCTGCTTTATTTACAGTAGTAATGAAAATGTAACACTGTTTACCCCCAGTGATACTACTAAAAAGTGACATCAAAATTTGGCTGTAATAATGATTGCAGAGTCACAAAGATTAAAAAGAAGGGAGGCACTTTACTTGTAAGAAGTATAAAATTTTGCATCTGAAATATCTATTCCTACACAAACCAAGAAAAGATAAAAAAAAAATAAATTGGCTCACACATCCCTATGTACTGATTAAGTATGCACTACTTTTTTCCTGTTATTGGACTGAGTCAATTTGTTTCCTAGGAATCCAGATTTTTTTTCAAGTGTCTTAATAACATGAAGACCAAACAAGCTATGGCCTCTCATATACTCTTTTCCCTCACCTCTTAGAAATGTGAGGAGACAGTCAGAGACATTTAAGTTTAAGTCAGAAATTTTCAAAGCTTGTATATCACTTGACTTTTTGTATTGAACTAGACAAAAATACTAAAGAATACAACATAAATAAAATGCTTTATTACATATGCTTTTTTGAGGCATATTTCTACTCTTTTTTCTCTCTGAAACTGTCACCACATACATCATTTCATGCAGGAAAAGATAGGAGATATTTCAAGAATGTTATCTGAAAAGTATATGTGTGTTCTGCATTAAACATAAATATAAATAAATCCAAATAAATCACATGCAAATATGAGTGCTCTGGGAATTCATATTGGGATATGGACTATTAAACTCTCGAGTCTGGTGCAGTTCTTACTGAAGGAAAATGCCACATAATTTGAAATCTAACTGTTATCCTAAGAAAAGTAAACTAGTTATAGTTGTGTCTGGCTGCTAGAAACAAAGGAACCAGCTAGTAAAACAGTTGCTATCATCAATAACAACTTCAGTCTTATCAAAGCATAATTAAATTCTTAAATGCATATGTATAAGACATAATTCCCGCCTTTGGGGTGGGTCTGAAGTTGCTTGTCATGGTAGCAACAATAAATGACAAAAAAGCTGCATTAAGAATAGAAACTTGAAGAATGCAAGCTCAGGAAATACCACAGGAAATCTTGTAACCCCAACAGAGAAAAAAAAAAATAAAAAATTTTTAAGATTCTTTCTCCAGTGGACTTTAAAACTGTAAGTAATTGAAATTTCAATATGAAATTGAGCATGGAAGCCAAAGACTTAGCTACTAATAAGAGTTCTTAGTAGACTTCTCTGAAGGACTGTCAAGCACCAAAGGGTGTTCAACTGACAGAGTCTATGCTACTAGCTCTTGGGAGAGAAAACAAATTCTTAGGAAACAAGTATCAGAAAGGGTCTCTACTGGGATCACCACCCAGCATCCAGTGCTGTATATCTGTGTGATCCTGTCACTTCATCAGAAGCTTGGAAACATTTTGGTTTTAACAAACTGCTGTAAGTGGAAACTGAAAATTTGTTTGGGAAGTTCCATGAGAAACTTTAGCATCAGTGCTTATGCTTGTGGCTCCCCACTGTTTTGTGGTTCATTTGTCACAGTTTTCAGAAGAAAACAGAAGGAGTTATAAGACCTTAAGGATAAAACAATGGATGGTTTTATGGGGCTATGTATTTATTTATTTTATTATATAATCAGTGAATCATCAGAAAATCTAAGTTCACTACAGTGGGATTTCAGGTTGTACTATATAGCAGAGGCTTCATGTATACTATCGAGAATCTTAACAATCTCAGTGATGAAACTTCTAAAATTTTCATTACATTCTTTAACATTTCACTTCAACTTCCTTGATACTTGAGGGTTTCAAGGTATCAAACTGAATTCCACCTTTTAAAATACATTTTCAGCTCTTCTAGGGAGAAGTCACAGGGACAGTCTGAGTCCAAAACCAGTGAAATTGTTAACAACTCTCATAAAGAATATAATTGTAGAAACATACTGAGGAAAACCCAGTATTTTTTTGGAAAGGGAAGATCTGCCTCAGACCTATTTGAGTACTCTGAAATAATTAACAAGCATATGGTCAGCTTTTACTTCTTTGATACAATGTAGTTGTGCTTCTAGAAGGCTTTTGACAGAGTCACTTGCCAAAGTCTGGTAAGAAGCCATGAGCTAGAAGTGAAAGTCCCTGCATATATCAGTAATTGATTAAATGGCAGGAACCAGCAGGGACAAGTAAATAACAAGCTTTCACATTGAAATAAGGTCTATTGTAGGGTTCCACAGGGATCTGTACTAGGACCAGCACTGTACAACATACTCATAAATAACTGAGAATATCAAGTGAAAAACTTTGCAAGTGACATTCAGCATAATAAAGCCAAGGGGGCTTTGCAAAAGCTTGCAAAAGGATCTCAGAAGCATTATTATACTAAATACTTCACCTGGCAAGGAAAATGGCTTTTGTGATGTAAGTCTCCATGCAATTTCACTGTTATTACAGTCTTTAACACCAGTTGAGCATGTATCAGCTGTCACACTTACAGAAAATTCCTGACAGTGTATGAGGACTAAGCCTGGGGTTATTTTTCATAGATTTATTTGGACATGGTAACCTTGCTTTGGAGGGAGGCAGGTGAAAGTAGAAGAGGGTTTAGCCATATGGATCTGAGCCTTGCAATGCTAACCAGTCTCTACCTTACAATGGTTTATTAGCTGTAGTAGTTGGCTATATGTACATTTGTAGTCTACACAATGCAGAGAGTGGACTCCAAAATGGTGGATGGTGACATTCTAACAAAATTATGGAAAGCCACACACATGGTAAACCCTGGAATTTTCTGTTAAAAATAATGAAATCTGACTATTGCCATTAGGGAATAACACCATAATGCAACAACAGATAGTAACAGGAAAACATTAACCCAGAGCATTTCAGCAGTCTACAAAGCAAACAATGCCATGTATCATGATTAAATTAAGTAAAGAATGTGATTAAGCTGCTGTTTCTATATGCATGAAGCTACTGCAGCTTGAATACTGCAACAAATTATGTTCTCCAGTCTCAAAAGATACACCAAAAAAACAAAAAAGCAAAAAAAGGGACAGAGGAGGCCTACAGGCACAATAAAAAGTTTAGCACAGCTTCCAGATGAGGAATGTTTAATCCTGCAGTCCAAGTTTTCAACTTAGGAAAGAAATAGCAGGAGATGATTTAAGTCTATACATTCATCAGTGGTAAACAGGGTGAAGAGAATGACTTCTGTGGCTTCCAAGGGCAGTACTAGTTGGCTAATGAAGGGGTCAGTAACAATGTTCAGAAACAAACAAAAAGAGATGATCCTTTTCACAAGACTGTCAAACTGTGACTCTCCTCGCACAATGTTGTGGATCCTACAAGTTTACATCATTTCAAAGAAAAAGTAATGACAGTCTATTGGGAATTACAAATTGTCTCATATTTGTAGACTGATAAAACATGCAGAAGAAAAATCATGCTTATGTATGCTTCTCATGCTTAAACACTATCATGGATGTCTGCTTGTTGAAGACATCCTCAAACTGGCTTGTCAGGCTACTAGTAGAATAAGCAATAATTTATTACACTTACATAGAATTCGTTCATGTTTTGTATTTATGTTTCAATAATGAAATCAAATAAGATGCAAGTGAAAGGGTTTGTTTTTTTTTTATTTGGGTGGGTGTGTTTTTTGTTTTAAGGAAGAGATTCAGACCTCGAAAGAGAAAAAAAGGGAAGTATTTTTCCTTTATATTTCTGAGTTCTACATTATTCCTATCAGTGGTATAATTACCACTTATGGGTATTTTACATTGTTTTTAATGGAAATAAAGGCTGAAGCCTCAGCTGCACCAGAGTCTTTTGAGACTGAAATAGCAAATAACAAAACCATCATTTAAATCTTTGCACAAATACCTATACCTGTAAGGGGCGTGTTAAACTGTGAGGATGAGATTTTCCTGCAGTTTGTGTTCCCTGCTTGGAGACAGCAGAAGGGTATACTGAACTCTGAAAAGTGACAGCCAGAAGCAGCAACAGCAGACTTCAATTACCAGACCAAATCTGGTAACTACCTTTAATTGGTCAGCAACTGAGTTTTTCCCGTCCAGAGAACTGAAAGAATTTTCCCTTGAAGGCAGTAATTAAGCCTGCTTTTCACAATCCTTCTCTATAGGAATAAGATTTCTAATGACTCAGAGGTACGTGACCAAAAAAATATAAAAAATAAAATTTAAAAAAAAAAAAAAAGAGAGATTGAAAAGATTAATGGATTTTTTAAATTTAGGAAATACTAGCTTGAATATGTCTTTGTTCCAAGAAATTCTGGTTTGTAACAAGCTCTTGGGCCATTATACAAGGTATAGACTGAGAACACTTAGCAAACTCCTTGTACATGCTGTGCTCAGGAGACATTCAGAGGTAGGAAGCACCTGACATGAAGTCTCAGACTGATTCATTAGGACCTAACTGTGTGACAAGGTTGGACTGCTGCATAATAAAGCAGCAGGAAAGAGGCATTTGGTGAAGGCACATAGTCTGAGTTATCAGAATTGGTAAGAACATTTTACCATTAGAAGTGTTGCTATAGGTGAAGTCTCATCTGCTTCATATAGAGAGACTGATGAGAATTTATGCATCTAGAAAACAGGGGCCTAAAACTAAAGATACTGCTTTGTTTTCTATCTGGGAAACAGAGTGCTAGGCCACTTGTGAAAAAAAAGAACCAACCAACCAAAAAAAAAACCACAACAAAAAACCTCACCAAACAATGTAACAAAGAAAGAAACCAAAAAACAACCAAAAAACAGCACCAAAAGAACAACAACAACACAATCTTAAATATTGGAGGACAGAAATATCGAAGCAAAAAACAACCAGTTTATGAGTGACAGAAATTGAGATGATCTTAGAGGGTAAGAAAAGAGAAGAATTTTTCTTTGATTAGATCATTTATTTTTCATCCTGTTTCTGAAGCCTATTCTTTAAAAACCCCCAAAGAGATGGATGTGTTGCATTTGTAAATAAGGTGTGATATAAAAACTTATAATGCAGCTTCATTATATAAGCCAATTTTTTTCCCTGTTGGGAAAAAAATCGATACTAAATATCAAAGAAATATCTTCAAAAGGTCTTGTGTTAAGGGTTTACAAATGCTATATTTCCTAGTTCCCTTCATGGTAATGAAAAGCTGTTCCTCTAAAAAGGTTCATTACTGGAGAAAAAAGAGTCTTCGATTATTTTTAATGTAAAAATACTCATTTCAATTTTGTAATGCAGTGAGATGCTGCCTCAGGAGTAGTTATTTTAAAAGTCTCTTTTTAGCTTAAGTGAATACCATTGCTAATAAGTGATAGACCTTGATAGAGGATGGGTTGGAAGTGCTGCAGGCTTCATTGGCTAGCTGATAGAAAGATGGCTGAGGGAGAAAGAGTCCAGAGAGAGTTTCAGCTGCACCTCAGAAGAGACTTGCTCCAGAGGAGGCCAGGTGGTATTTTCACTGCCCAGGGACAGTTGCTTTAAGTCACTGTGGCATGAATCTTTGCCACTGGGGACTGTGCAAACATGATTCAACACATTCTCTTGCCAGATCCACCCACCTGGAGGACTGATGTCACTCACTGTGAGTGCTATAAATAGGGTGACTCAGGCCATGCTGAGTTGAATGTAGACCACTGTCTCCAATATACATGCCCAAGAGTCTGGCAAGACTCTAATATAAAGCCTACTTTTCTCTTGTCAAAGCAGAATAAATGTTTCTTATAACACACCTACAAATCACAGATTTGTTTGTCTAAAGGCATCAACTGAACAGACATCACAACACAAATTGCTATTAGTTCACGTTCCTTAAAATTTTATATATATTTTTGTGACTTCTTCCTTCGTAGAGCTAAAGGAACTTGCACTGGTGTCCCAGACATAAAGAAAAGGCTTCATCTCTTTCTCTGCAAAAATTAGAGCTGAGCTGATCTTCACTATATACATAGAATGAACCGGCAACCAAACGGGCAAAAAGTAGTTTTGAGAATCTGTTACAAAAGGTTTGCAGTGAGAGCTGCTGAGTGGGGAAGTGTTTCTTTTTTAGAGTGGCTCATGTTTCTGTTCCTGAATGGGACCTGAGTACTTGTACTAGAAGAATGGGTATTCATGAGTCTGAAATCTCTCTCTTAAATCTGGGGATCCCTCAAAATCTACTTCAACTCCCGTAGAAACAAATGAAAAACCTTTATTGATTCTCTCAGGTTCAGCACGGGAGAGTAGTCAAAGACCCACATTGGCTGTTTGGTTTTAATCCTTCCAATTTTAACCCCGAATCCCATCTTTACCTGTGAAGAGGGGAGAGGGAAAGAAAACAATTAGGAAGATGAAAACAAAAGGAGCTTGCTTTTTGAAAGCCAGTCATTAATGATACATCTAGTCTGTATTCATGCTTGTAGAATGACTGCACTAAGAAAATATTTGTGCACTGTCTGTTTATGCACACCTGGGATATCTTTAATTAGGAGGGGAGTAGGAGTGAACATAATGGCACAGACCTAGCCTCTAGCTAGGCTTTGGTGTTACCAGGATCAGTGAGCAGATAGGTAACATGGCATTTTGTTGCTACAGCTTCACTTTTCATAGTATTCAGATGAGGTAGATTAAATCTGCATTCAGATATATTTTTTCCAAAAGAAACACAGCCAAAGTAAATGAGACTGCTTCCATACATGCATGTCACACAACATTTACACTTCCTATATGCTGATAAAATATGCATTTTAGTTTTACAGATTGTTTGGATCACCTTGAACATCAGTTGCATCCTTTCTATTTAAAGCTTACTGAGTGCAAAATGAAACACTGTTGCTGCAGTTAACCACTATTTTTAGCTACACATGAGCATTATGGCCCTTTTGTTTTAGAACAGTATTTTACTTCACTGTTAACAAATGAAAGAAACTAAAGTGGGGCACATTATCAAGTTGCCGAAGGTTAGACTTTTTTTCATGTCACGCTTGTGAGTGACTATGTTGTACTAATTAAAAACATTGCCATGGCAATTGCTATAGAAACATTTAAATTGGCATCATTGCTAACAAATCCCTGCTATTGATCCCTGCAGGGCTTATTCCATGCTACACCTGAAGCATCTAAATAGTCTGGTTTACATTCAAAAGGACTTTAAAAGGTGCATTTTTGCAGTTGCAAGTGTGCTCCGGAGAATAATGTCCCTCATACAGAAATAATTCATTTACCTGAAAATGTTGTAGGATTCTGATATCACAGTCCTGACTGCAAAGAGACACTGCAGTCACAGATCCCTCAAATCACTGGAATATTTATTGCATCCTCTCAGATCTTCTGATTTGCAAATCTGGGAAAGAATACAGTTTATCCAAAATTTGTAGCACTGAAATATTTAATAAACCATCTTAAAGGAATTTTCCAGTGCAACTAGGGTGAAAACTTGTTTCCATTGTTTGACCAGATCAGTAAGTTGACCATTGTATTGAAAAAGTGGTTGAAGCAGAAGTGAGAGAGATTTCATATGTAATTTTATCCTTTACTTGGAACAAAACCCATTAAAAATTCTTCTCTCTGGTTTAAGACTTAGGGTCTTTGCTCCTTTTAGAAGAAATCAAAATAGATGTTTACCAATAATGTTCAGTATATCCAGACTGATCCACACTAGTAACTCATTTTTAGGCCCGGTATATCCAACTATTGTAAAAATCAATGGAAAATCAAATGGAAAATAATAAAATAATGACTGTTTGGGTTTTTCGTTTTGTTTTGTTTTGTTTTTTGGTTATTCCAATAACTGAGACTTATCCTTCCTGTCATGATCATCAATGATACTGCCTTTCCACTCTGAAAAGTCCTCCTGTTAATGAGGAAGGAAATCAGTAGAGGGCAGCACTACACTGAAAACCCCGAAACCCACATCATATTTTAGACAAGCCCACATTACATTCTGTCCTAGGGCAAGATATCGGAATCTAGATTCCTCTGAGAAAACAACAAAACAAAATAAAAATACCACGCTGTTTAAAACACGGGTGTTTCCACAGAAATAACTTCTGTAACAAGCTCAGAGCATCTGAGCATTATGGTCCCTTGAACAGCTGGTCTTACTCTGTCAGACTACACCAGAATCCTTTGTTTCAGCATTAAAATACACCTTTTGAATCAACCAAATGCAACTCCTGACCCACTTGAACATCTGACTATGAGATAAGATGAATAAGCCAATGAGTTTTTTGAAGTATTTATTTGAATACAAAGAAAAAAATAGAATAAAGATCCTACGCATTTGAATGAGGATGGAAAATAGTGTTTGGACAGAAAGGACTGAGAGCAATTTCAAAAAATTTAAAATGTACAGTTTTGAAAAAGGAAAAAATGAAACATTTCAAATCTGAAATTTCATTTCCATTTAAAATTACTGAAAAACTAAGCATGAAACCAAAGTTCTCCAAAGTATTAATGAAAATATTTTTGTCCCTATTCTACCCTTTATAAATTATTATTCTATCTATATTCTTCTCTCTTCCATTCAGTAAAAAAGAATCAAAATAAACCAGATGATCTGGTTAAATGATCTGTTAAGTTTGTCTAAGTTTTGAAAGAATTACATTTTTAAGGGAATATTTAAACTGACATATTTAATAACTATTTTTCACAGCATTCTTCCAAGGCTTAGAGGCTTTTTAGGCTTTATATATTTTTAGGTTTACTAGTACTTGTGTAGATTTATTATTTGTTAATATTTTCCCAAATACATGCGTAATTTTCAGGGGTTTTGTTTGGTTTTCTCATGGTTTGTTTTGTTCTAGTGCAGAGTTGACATGTTCCAAGAAATTAGAGCAATAGATCAGTCATGACCTTAAATATATAAAAACATTGGATTTATTGGAATTGCTATATAGCATTATTCATGTGCAGAGAAAAAGCAATCAAAACTAAAATTTTATCAATATGAATATGTGAACATATTTCAGAAAGCTGAAGATGAACTGAGATGAGCTGAGATGAATTCTTGAACTAGAGTCCAACAGAATGTGCTGTAATACAACTGTGACAGAGCACTCTGATGACACAACAAGCATGAATATCTCAAGAAGATATAGGAGAATGGACAAACTTGATAATATAACTTTTGAATATAAAATTTTCAAAGGCTGTTCCTGTTGTTGCTTACTTTCATTCTACAAAACCTGAACTCAAATTTAATTTACAAAACTTGTAATTTGCCTCAATTGGATTTAAGGATCTGGATGATCACGTCATGTTCTACATGGATAAATATTTTTATTCAGTGATAAAAGTGGGTTCTTTCTGGGAATTTTTAATACAGGGAATTAGAATAATCAAATTTATATATGAATAAAAGATTGGATTAGATGTTTTTTGTCTTTTGATCTGTATCCATTAAATTTCTATCACAAAATGAGACGCTTATGTATACATTATATTTTCCAGATATGATCAAAATTTACTGGTGTTAAATTAGACATGCAAGAGCTCCTCTTTGCCCTACCACATGCATCAAAAACATATTAAGCAAAACAAAGAAGGAGAAAAGATTTCTAATATACCTACAGACTTAAAAAAAATTGCATCCACTAATGTATGCCAAGATCTGTGCAAATTCATGTTTTTTTCATGCAAATAGAATTAATTTATTTGGTGCTTTGATTCCTTATTTAAAATAAAGAAGTAAGAGTATGTAAGAGTATTCTTGCATAATATCCAAGTCCTTTTGCATAAATTTGTCATCCATTAAATTGTTGTGTTTTCATTTTTTAATGCTATGTCAGAAAGTGATAAACATTCCAAGCCTTCACTTCTTGCTCAGCTAAAACTGTGTTTGAAGTTACTGAAATGCTAAGACTTTGATCCTCCTTCAGGATTGCTGCGTGAGATCCCAAGACCATACAGAATCAAATCATTTTAAGTAAAACTCCACACAAGGCCACAATTCCATCAATTTAAACATTAGAGCCCCTAGAGTAAAATTCAGTGAATGTTTTCCATTAAAGAAGTTTTGATTCTGATCTAATAATTTTCACAAAAATCACCTTACTTCAAAAAATTCTTTTTATACAGAGAAAGACTCCCTTCCCCTTCCCTAATAGGAAAAAAAAAAAGTGCATGTAGCTCCTAGTAATTCTGGGAGAAGGCAGGATCGGTATGTGCATTTTTAAAAATTTCAGTATTCTAAAATTTCTGTGTTTTGGACCTTCTTGCTAATAGCACTGTTCATGGACTAGTGTTCCCAAAGCAAATGATATTTTTGCTGCTGAATTGTTTTTCTGTCCTTTCTGTCATATAAAATTACAGCTCAGCTAAAAAAAAGCAGGCTTGACAGGAAACCCAGACTGTGGAATAGACTCAAACATCAAGCACCTCAGCTGTATTACCAGATAAAAAATACTAGTTAAACAAACAAACAAACAAACACCAAACAAAAAAACCCCTACAATTTGGTTTTGATTCAATGTTGCTTAAAAATTTCTATGCAAAACATCAGTGTCAATTTCAGAAAAAAATAATTATAATAAGGTTCTTTATCATTAAAATTAACATTAATCAGGAAGGGAAAATTAAACACATTCTAAATGTAGAATTGTTTCCCATATGCAGAATTTTGTTCATCTCAGCAGGATACCTATGAACCAAAACTTATCTAATGAGCACTTTTTCCCTTGAATAAGGAATCTGTTGAAGGCATCAGCATTACTTTAAATTCCATCTTATATTTTGAGTTTCTTTGTGCAGAAAAAGGAGATTCCCTGGACAACTGGGGAAATAAAGGGGAATAAAGGGTTGTATAAATAATGAAGTGATAGAAAACTCAGATTTGCAGAGATATCTGGACAGTAAGGGAGGATAGAATCATGTTGAGCCGTCAGAGATTAGGCTGGAAGGTTTCTTACTGTGGCTGTTTTGTTGTATCGGGGTACTGCTGATAGCTAAAGGTTTAAGATGGAAAAGTGTTTTTAAATTACTGCCTCTACACAGCTGAGAGAATGAAACAGAATGAGTTAAACTCTGATTAGTTTGTGCATGCAGTTGTCTCAAAAATGTTCCAACATACAACTGGTCTTTATTTTCATGGTTATATGTAATTTCTATGGGTTACTGTTGTGATCGCTAGGCTAATGGTATTCCTTGCTATAGGAAGGCCATAGCCTTAGGGAAAAAAATAATAATTGCAGCTTATTCTAATTCTTTTCTCCATTTTCTAGGATCCTCTACTTAAAAGAGGAATATAAAAGTTGAAATTTTTTTCTTGTGAATTGTTAGAGGAGTGGAGACTAACAGCACCACTGTAAATGATGAAGACTCACTCTATGACAGTTTTACTTTGGAGCTGCATGTTTCATGGGATTCACATGATGCCATCTCAAAAAAGGACTAATAAGAACTCACTCAGTGAAAGGATACCAGGATTGCCAGAAAATGGTGGAAAAACACTGCACCGCACCAAGCGTGGTTGGATGTGGAATCAATTTTTCTTGCTGGAAGAATACACAGGTCCAGATACACAATATGTGGGCAAGGTAAGACTTATGTTCAAAGAATTCTTTAGGGATGATGCATCTGACACCCTCGGTATTTTCCCTCCTTCTCCCCAGTTGCTTTGCTTTTTATACAGCAATGGTCCCAATTTCTCATTTAAGTAAAAAAACATCATGGAGAACCTGAGGTAACCATGGTTGTTCAAAGGTGTTGGAAAAAAATACACACTTAAAAAAAAAAAAATAGGAAACTGTTCAGACTAAAATGTTCCAATTTCTTATTACATACACCTAAGCAAGCTTTATCACCGAATCATTTTCAGTTTTCACCTGTTAAACATAAATATTAGATAAGGTAATAGAGAAGTTATAGCTTCCTTCACCTTACTTGTATTTGCCAGTATACTAGGATGTGTACTTCCTCAAGTGAACTACAGATTTCTATTTTTAATATTAAAATTTCTGTCTACACATGATTCTAAGCATGGATAAAGTGTTCAAGGAGGAAAAAAAAGTATTTTTCATCAATTCTGCAATAAACAGAGATCTTTTATTACTGGCTAGAAAGACTTTCTATTCTTTGAAACCTATCTAACATCAGACATTATCAACAGCAGTACATCTGCTGCTTCCAGCTGTTTGCAGTCCTGCCTTTTCTGATAACATACAACTCAGAGTTTTCCAGATTTTTAGCCCTTTGTGGTGTCTCACCATGGACAGATTTACCTCGTGATCTGGTATAACTGAACAATCTTTATAGAGACCTAGAATGCACAGATTAAGGAAATTTTTGCCTTAATAATGTAAGTTAATTTATGTCCATTCCAGTTTACGTCATTCATCCACAATGCTGTCATGATCGTATTCTTTTGTTAAAAATAGAAATCTGCTATAGATGAGAAGTAAGTACCAAACATAGGAGCTGATTTCCATTTCATTTGTCCTACCAACACAGATGAATGGACTAAGAACCGTCTATGCCATTCTAATCCTAAAACAGATTAGGTTTACATAAGGCTGTCATCACCACCTCTTTCACACAAGGAATGACTATAGTGTAAATTGTAACAGATGCAAACTTACTCTGCACTTAACCCAAATTGACTAAAGTCCCTTGAACCTTTTTACCATAGAGATAAGTCTATGAAGGAAAACAAATGGCTGTGCAGCACCTAGATCTGAGTTTATTCTTTTTTTACAACCCACATAGCACGTTACTCTTGCCATCAGTTGTGGAAAAGACCAAATATTTATCACTTCAACTTATGAAATATCCCTAGATGAAAACAAATATAATCAAAATCATCAGCAATTTTGGAAAACTTAATGCTTTTCAACAACACACTTAAGGGATTTCAGGAGACAAGAGATTTTATCTCCTGACATTTTTCACATTAAAGTTAGTGTCTCCTTATATCAAATAGGCACTTTACTAACCACAAGCTACTATTCTTGATAGGTAGATAATGCTTGAATTTATATGTGATGAATTTTAGACCAATCATAAACTGTACCATCAAACACCTGTCATATCCTGTAATTTAAAAAATAATAAAAATTAAAATAAAATATTTTTGTACACCACCTGCAACCTCTCATTAAGGGAGGAAATTAAAAATAACTGACACTATGCAAAATTAGCTGCTCCATGAATAACTTTGTATTCAATAACTTCCATAAAAATAAATGAACTAGCCTTTTTATATCATAAGCATCATTTAAATTTGATGCAAGCTGAAGAAAAAAAGCTCTGATCCACTTCCAGTTAACCAACATGTTTGATTAAGGACATTCGACTTTGTGTCTTATTAAATTGTGAAAAGTAAAAATAAAGATATTCAGAAAGGGAGGGTTTTTTTGTTGTTGCTGTTGGATGTTTTGGGTGGGATAGGGGCAATGTACAACATATCTTGAAATACAACCTTCTACTTCTTGTAGTCTACACCTACCAATATTCAGATACCTACAAGGAAGGTTGTCTATTGTAGTAGTCTGCCTTATAAGAAGAGAGAGAGACAAAAGAACTTCATGTAATAATTCAAGTCTCACTGAATTACCAACATCACCAGACTTGTTATTTAATGCAAAACTTCACTCGACTACCCCATTATACTCTATGATTTTTTTTCTTATTTAATGGAATTGGATAACATTTTCTTGCAAAAACAGACAAATAATGCACTTATGCTTGGAAATACTGTTCTTTGCTGATAGCCACAAAGGTCCAGAGTAGGCTCCCTCTTAGTATGAGAAGCAGCAGAGAAGTCAAATGATAGGATCGATGAAACCCTTACCCCATTAGTCTTATTTCAGTTCATCCATGTCTTAGCAACCACACTGGCCATTCTCAGTCTCTGCTGAGTTTGGAAGGAAGCAGCTTATGGCCTACATGTGTGACCCACTAAGCTAGCTAGTTTTTAATTGCCAAACTCTGCATTAACCTTAGTTTCTCCACCCTGAAGCTTAATATTCTCATATGTTGCAGAAATATTTTTTTAATTACCTAATATTATTTTTGTTGTGTATTGAATTTTATCTTAATCTTGCCTTTAGAGTATGCTAGAGAACTTACTTTTTCACTTGTACCTTTAATCAATTTATGCAATTATTCCCTAAGGAATTTTTTACAGCATTCATTTTCCTTCCTCAGCACTAGTTTGAGAACCACCTGTTTTCAGAGAGAGAACATACAGGTTTGCTGTATTTTTCATTGTTTCAAGTGTGCTCTCTACTGTTATAGGTGCATCCCCCTTGTAATTTGAAAAAAAAAACAACAAAAACAAACAAAAAAACCCTATTGCTTTCAGTACACTCCTAAATGCTTCTAAAAACATCATGTTTCTTCACAATCAACTTAGCAGTATAGGTTTTAAAAAGACAAATGGAATCATAAACATTCATATGCTGCTGGCATACAGTAATTTATGGAATGTGGTTATGGAGGATATCCTTCCTTTTTAGGAAGGACAGACTGAGAAGGTGTGGTGGTCAAATTGCCCTTTATGTGAGTAAGCAACTAGAATGCATTGAGCTTAACCCAGGGGGACAAGAGGACAATATTGAAAGCTTACAGGTAAGAGCTAAGGGACGTGAACGTGGGAGATACCTTTGTGGGGGTCTACTATAGACCACCAAACCAAGAAGAAACTGCTGACAAGGCCTTCTAGAGGCAGCTGGAAGTAGCCTCAAGGTCATATGACCTGGTGCTCATAGGTGACTTCAATCACCCTGATATTGGAAAGATTACACAGCCAAGCATAATGAGTCTAAAAGGAACCTGTAGTGCATTGTTGACAACTTTCTGCTATAGGTGGTGGAAGAACCAACCAGGAGAGGTGTGATGCTGGACCTTGTTCTAACCAACAAAGGTCTGGTCAGAGATGTTAAGTTTGGGGGCAGTCTTGGCTGTAGCAACTATGACATATTAGAGTTTAGCATTGTTAATAAAAGAAGCAGGATTATAAATCAAATCTCTACCCTGATTTTAAGAAGACAAACTTTGTCCTCCTTAAAGATCTACTTACAAGTGTCTCATGGGCTAGAGCTCTAGAAGGTAGGGTGGCACAAGTGAGGTGGCCCAAGTGAGTTTGTCAATATTGAAACACTACCTTCTCCAAGCTCAAGATAAATGCATCCCCTTGAAGAAAAAAATCAAATAGAGGAGTCAGGACACCTGCATGGATAAGCAAGGAGCTCCTGGAAAAACTTATATGGAAGAGGAAAGTTTACATTATGTGGAAAATGGGTTTGGTTAATTGGGAGGGTTATAGAAATGCTTACAGATTATGTAGAGATTTGACAAGAAAGACCAAAGCTGTCTTGGAACTTGGTCTAGCTAGGAAGGTGAAAGAAAACAAGAAGAGTTTCTTCAAATGTATCAATGAGAAAAAGAAGAGTAGGAAAAAAAGTGGGTCCACTGCTAAATGAGGTGGGAGATATGGTAACAGGACATGAAGATATGGCAGAGTTGGTGAATGACTTCTTTGCCCCAGTCTTTACTCCAAAGACCAGCCCTCAGGAATCACACTCACCAGAAGTAACAGAGCATAACTGGAGGAAGGAAGAGTCTCCACTGGTCCGTGAGGACTGGGTTAGAGATGTCTTGGATAAACTGAAACCAGACAAATCCATGGGCCCTGATGGGGTGCATCCACATGTGCTGAGAGAACTGGCTGATGCTGTTGCCGAGCCACTCTCCATCATTTTAAAAAATCAGGGAGAACTGGAGAGGTGCCTGAGGACTGGAAGAAAGCCAACATCACCCCAGTTTTCAAAAAGGGAAAGAAGGAAGACTGAAGCAACTGTAGACCAGTCATCCTCACCTTCATTCCTGGAAAGGTGATGGAGCAGCTCATTCTGGAGTCCACCTCTACCGACTTGAAAGAAAATAATATTATCAGGAGTAGCCAACATGGATTTACTAAGGGGAAATCTTGCTAGACTAACCTGATATCCTTCTATGAAAGCATGACCAAATGGGTAGATGAAGGGAGACCAGTGAATGTCATACACCTTGACCTCAGTAAAGCTTTTGACACCATCTCCCACAACATCCTCATAGCAAAACTCAAGAAATATGGGATCAACAATTGGACTGGAAGGCTCAACAATAGAGTTCAGAGGGTTGTGATCAGCAGCAGAGTCAGGTCGGAGGCCTGTGGCCAGTGGTGTTCCCCAGGAATAAATAAGAGGTACAGTTTTGTTCAATATCTTAATCAGCAACCTGTATGAGGGGATGGAGTGTACCCTCAGTAAGTTCACTGATGACACAAAGCTGGAAGGGATGGCTGACACACCAGAAGGCTGTGCTGCTATCCAATGAGACCTGAACAGGCTGGAGAGCTGGGCAAAATTCAACCTCATGAAGTTCAATAAGGACAAGTGTAGAGTCCTGCATCTGGGTAGGAATAACACCAACCACCAGTACACATTAGGGGACATCAAGTTGGAAAGCAGCTCCATGGAGAAAGACCTTGGAGTCCTAGTGGACAGTAAATTCTCCATGGGCCAACAATGTGCCTTTGTGGCCAAGAGGGCCAATGATATCTTAAGGTGCATCAGGAAAAGTGTGTTCTGCATATCTACAGATGTTTTCTCTCCCTCTACTCTACCCTGGTGAGACCACACCTGGAATACTGTATCCAGTTTTGGGCTCCCCAGTTCAAGGGAGACAGAGATCTACTGGAGATAGTCCAATGGAGAGCTATGAGGATGATTAGGGGACTTGAGCATCTTTCCTATGAAGAAAGACTGAGAGGGGATCTTATTAGTGTTTATAAATACCTGAGGGGTGGAGGTCAAGAGGAAGGGGCCAATTTCTTTTCAGTGTTGTCCCTTCCTTGTCCAGGACAAGGAATAATGGGTTTAACCTAGAACATAGGAAGTTCCACCTCAATATGAGGAGAAACGTCTTTACTCTGATTTAAAAGTGTAATTCTGTTACAGAAAGATCTCCTCATGTTCTTTACATGTTTCATCTAGAATGCACTAGAAGAAATAATAATATATTTTCACTAGAAACACTGCTCTTGAAATCAAAAAATTATTTTTTTTTATTTTAAAATTAAACTAAAAAGAAGAAAAATTAGTGGGGTCTTCTGGGTCTCATCCTCCTGTCTTTACTTTCTCCTCTCAAACATCAGTTTTCCTCTTATGTTTGAATGAATACTGCAGAAATTATGATGTATCAAAACAGAAATTAAAAAGTCATAAGGACATAAGAAGAAAAAAGAAATAAGGCAAAGATTCTCACCAATATTTTAAATTATAACAAATGAAAAATCTATTTGATTCCAAATTAATAAATTAATACTTTATCTCCACTTACATTGCATTCTTCAGTTAACACATTTTTTTCAAGAAAAAAAATGATCTAGCTTCAAGCAGCCATATCTTCAGCCTGATGAATCTTCAGAATAAATCTTTACTTGTTTAAAAATAATATTTTCTGAAGGCTTCCAACATAAACATTTTTGAAAAATTGCTGGAAGTAAAATTTATTTTTTAAAAAAATAGTAAAACCAAGGTTTTCATAATTCAATTGCTTCTTTTGAAAAGAAATCTGGAGGGCCAGAAAAGAAAATGGTGAAAGAAAAATGCTAGGAAACATTCCAAAACAACTAGGATGGCTTCCTTTTTGAAAAAAGACATCTGCTCATTTGTGAAGAGTTAAATTTTAAATGAAGTTTCAAAAGTAGGGAAGAGATCTAATCGCATAATGCATAAACCAAGTATAAATAGTTAAAATGTGAAATATATCGAATGCTACAGCATGTGATAGGCTTAAGCTAGAATTTTCAGTCAAATTTGGATATTGCATTTCACAAAATAAAGAATCAGTTTTTGAAATATAACAACAATGATCAGAGACTTCAAATACAAGAATAACAAGACTGAGCTGGCATTGTTTGGTATAGCTAGAACAACTGTCATAGGATTTGACAGCTCTTTCTTCAACTACATAAAAGACTGATAAAAAATATTCCC
Organism: Florisuga fusca; assembly: GCA_038090715.1. Classification (NCBI taxonomy): domain Eukaryota; kingdom Metazoa; phylum Chordata; class Aves; order Apodiformes; family Trochilidae; genus Florisuga; species Florisuga fusca. The sequence continues at coordinate 67,178,329 of JAAWXA010000002.1, forward strand.
CAGTTCTTTTCATGTTTGGGGTAAGAAGCTGGTTTCACATAGTCATAATGTTCAGTTGCATGCAACATTAGGAAAAGGTTTTTGATGATACATACAGTCAATACAGTGTAGTATTATGTAAAAATTGTGGAGAGAGATAGAATTATCTTTATACTGGAGGTTTTCAAGGCCAATTGAAAAAAATATGTGCTAGGAAGTTCACATAGACCCTGTCTGGAGGAAGGAAGATGTTACTATTATCTTTTCAGGTTACTATCTGTTTTCAAGATTCTGTGTATCTTTTTCAAGTTCAAATGCTCATTCAGCTAAACTCCTTGTGAAAAATAAAACTAAACCATAAATAAACCCAAAGATATCAGAAATGAGGAAATCCTCAAACTGTTTATTCCAAACTCTTTCTTTTCCCTTTTCCCTTCCTCTCCTATCCAGACAAAACATCTAGTATGAAATGATTTTCAAGTTTTTTTAAAAAATAGCAGAAAGCTGCCAATTATGTACCTCTATGGAGCCTGTGGGAAAAGGAGAATTTGCAAGATAATTTTTGAGAATTTAGCAAGGCTAAGTGACCACTTTGTCCATTGCATAAATACAGGCATCTGATTCTTTTAAAGCCAAAGCCGATATGAGGCAATTCAGTCAAGGGAAAACAATAATGATCCCCCATCTTTTTTCCTTTTTCCCTCTTCCTCTATGTTCCTCCTCTCAGGCGTGGCAAATTTATGATCACCAGACAGCAACAAAGGCTACTATGTGGAATCTAGTTTATTGTTCACTATGATTCTTGCTCTTTTCTTACTCACAGTTCCTCTTCCCCAGGGATCTCCTGGGTGTGCTAAAAGCACCTATGATGTGGGTGAGGACAACAGTAACAGGGGTCTAGGGACCAAACAGTGGAGGTTTCCCATGTGGAGTTCTCTGGAATTGAGAGCATTTACAAGCTAATGAAAACCAAGGCTCAAAGTAAAAAAACCCTTCATATAAAGACAAAGTGAACATGAAGAATAGAATTCTCTTCTGTCTCGAGTGGTAACTTCCAGTTGCCATTTAAAATGCCATTTTCATTTTAATAAACGGTGGCTTTTTGGAGCATTAAAGCCTCTTGGTCTTGGCAAGTTCTTTACACTGAAAGGCCTAAGCAGGTCTGTCTCAAGGATCTGTCTAGTCCAGGAGTCTACCAGAATAAGTATTTGTTATTCACAGTATAGCCCTAGCTTCTTATTATGACTTCATAAGCTGGTGTTTCTTAGACTTGCAGCTTTAAGCTTGTGAGAAGGTTAAACTGGTGACAAACTGTAGACATATCTGTTATCAGGAAATCATTTATTGTGCATGTAAAGGTGGGAGATGTACTTCATGGGATTCTTTTCATAAGGCTGTATTTTTATTGCATTGATCACTTTATGGGAGTGATTCTGAGAAAAAGGAAGTGTTTTAACTATATCGTGGTTTACTGGTACCTGCCAGCCTGGTGACAAAAAGAAAGAAAAATAGATCAGAGCAAATCAACATGTGACTACGTAGAAAGAGCAATTTGACTGCATCAGAAGATGATATTGTGCAACATTTTGTCTGTCAAAGAAAGGTTTATTAATAGTCACCTTGGAGATGAACAGAGGAGCTGTCAACAACCAACTGTCAGAACAGCAAGTCTTTTCTTCCCATATGTGTGTGATACATCAAATCCTGTGCATTGCAGGAATTATCACACATTTCAGCCTCCTAGAAACTGAAAAACATGTTAGTCTAGCCAACATAATCAGTCAATTTAACACTATACTGGGTATCAGTTGAAAGAGGAATCTGTGATCTGTTCAGAAGTACATAACTACCATCAAAACCGTGCTGTATGTACTGCTGTAGCACCACAAACACTCAGCTAACCTCCTCTCTCTTACATCAATCTGTAGTCAAGAAACTGCTGAAATCTCTCTTTTCTGTTTTGACACATCAGAGTGTAATAAAAAGAGAGAGCATTTCAGCCTACATGAACATTTCAGAAGTTATAAATTCCTCCTTGTCTTGTTTCACAGTTCAGGCACAGGCATGTCCATTTCAGGTGAAAACCCTCATACCATTTTTGTCAAATTAGGAATGTGAGAAAATTACATCCAGGTTGATAATATTAAATTAGTCTTACCTGTAATTGAGAAGAAATTGTTTTTATGTATTCACCATCTCCACAGAGGGAACCTAAAGAGAAATGACATAATTTTCTCTCTGTTTAAATTGTAGAACTCTGAACAAAATCTCAGAGGTATTTAAAATGGTTGGTTCAGGTACAAGACCCCTGCCATAAAATATAGGTAATGCTGGAAATAATGAATTATTTAATACTTATTAATAAAATTTGATTTAATGTATTTGGGGTTTTTTTGTTGGGTTTTTTTGCGTACATTTTGCTTTATCTTTTCCATATGTAAAATATAATTGTCAACATTTATCCTAATGAAGCTTTTCCTCAGATCATGTCTATATATGAGATGGTCCCACATAATATTAGAAAAAAAATCTCTGGAATATCATGAAAACCATCATGCCTCAACTGTTTGATTGGAAGCAGGGCTTGAAGTATTGAACTGACTAAGATAACAGAGCACACAATGCACAGGAGGAAAAAAAAAAAAAAAAGCATAAATATTTAATAGCTACCTACTCAGTTAACAGTACTTGAATTTGTGATATGGTTTCTTTAGCTTTTCCTAATGCACAAAAATTACAAACATGGAATATTAGGTGAGATAGTGTTATACTTTTGATTAATGTATTTACCTAACTTAAAATGTCTCTTTGTTGTCACCACCTGTAGCCATTTTTGCCCTTTGAACTTTCATCTACAGCTTCGTATTACTAATTAAGAGCTAAAACACATTGAATTTCTGAATAATAAGAACAAATTCAGTTCTTATAAAAAAGTTCTGGTTTACAACTTCTATGCAGTTTTATGTGGAATCAACACTGCGATAACACACTGTTAAAAATGTTGAAACAACTGACACAAGCTTTAAAAACAGTGTTATTCTGTCAGTTCCATCTTACAGGGATTGTGGAAGTAAGCATATTTTTCTTCTTAATAAGCATTTGTTATGAATAAACACTGTCAAATACCAGGAGGTAACAGCATTAAATGTTCAAAAGTAACTGGGTCAGGAAGCTGACTGATAGGAGAATTAACAAATGAAAAATAAAATATAGAAAGTATTTACTTACTGAGTCTCAATACTTTAAAAAAAATTGAAAAAGTTACTGTATCTTATGTGTTACATAAGTAGTTAAAAGAATAACACTGCATATTTAATTTTAAACCTATTTTAAACTCACCCTTTATGAACATTCTCATGGGCTTCCTTTTCATCAATATTTTCTCTGAGAATCAAAGAAAAACACCCAAAAAGCCTCTTAAATTACTATTACATTATCTAATTTCTCTATATTAATCTCAATCTTATCACCTTGCAGATTTAGCTATTAAACATACCCTCGGTGATGCAACATTGTTGGTCTGAGAGGCTTTATGCTTCATTTGGGTCCTATACTTCTCTAGGCCCTGTTTCTCTTTCATGGAATTTTCATCTGAAGCCCCAGGCAGCCTTATCCCAGAGCTTCTCTAAGCTTCAGTCTTCATGCTTAATCAGCCAGGCACAATCAGCAATAGGCAGAACCTGATGATCATCTCAGGTCCCCTCCAAATGGCATTACACTTCCGAGGTTCTGTTGTGCCAGGAAATAATGAAGTAGTTTTGATAACTAATTCAGCCACCACCTTGTCTTCACTTTCATTACAGTGATAACTTTCCAAAGACAGTACTTTGAAACAAGATTTAAAGGGACTGTACAAGTAGGTGGTGTAATTTTCACTAAATATAAAATCAGTCACAAAAAAAGAAAAAAAAACCAAACAAACCAAACAAACCAAAACAAAATTAAGAAAAGAAGAGTCAAAGTATTTCTTTCTTAACTACTTCTAACAATATTATCAGAACATATCTTCAGGGCTTGGTCTTTATTACGCTCCATCCTGTTTTCAAATCTTTGCTTTGACATACTTGATTTTGAGAATCTACTTCTTAAATTTTTTTAATTTTTCCAAGAGCTGGGCATGCATCTATGCATCTTAGAGTGTGCATGAGGCAAGGGAGTTGTAATCAGCCTGAAGAAGGCATGAGATAGATAACTGTACAATATAATTTCACTGAGTACTGTGAAATCATACCACACTGTTGGTATGATAGTTAGCATTTGCAGCATAGGCTGCAGAACAGAGAAAGAGTCAAATGCTATAATTTCAGACTGTGATTTTTTTGTTTTGTTAACTTTGCCAAGAAATAAGAAGTAGCAAAAAACTTTAGTGATGCTTTAAATCAACCAATGACCTTTCCTACCTTCTCCCACTGTTCATTTGAAAGTGCAGTTGTAGATAAATGTTTAAGGAATTTAAAGAGTCATCTTTTAACAACCACATTCTGTAACTAATAGTGAGGAAATAACAGACTTTTTTCTTGCGCTGTGTGTACAGTGTCCACAAAATATTTAGCCAATCTGTTTGCGAAGTAGGATCTTAGGAAAAATATATCTTTTAAAATTCTGATTTGAAGCTTGTGGTAGAGATCATTGTGAACCAATAAGCATGGAACTCAAAATCATCTCTTTTTCAGGTTATAAATATTTTCATGTAAAAGTAATTATGTTGTAAAGATAGTAAATAACTTTAAATATTTTGAGTATTTCTGGAAACACCACATAGTTGAACAGCTTAGGAAAAAATTTGGGATCCACTTCCTTTGAGTCATCAAGCTTATAGTTTGGTTTTGATTGTTTGGTGCTCCAAACTTTGATGCCTGTTCACATATTTTAAGTAAAAAAAATCTCTTTGATCATACTGCCTCATATCTGAACATCTTACTCCATTACTCTTGCATTATGTTGTAGAACGTCCTGAAAAACATTCAGCCCTGATCTGTAGTCATCTGTCTACAAGTATGCACACATTTATTTATACTTGCACATAAAATTATGATTTAAAAATAATAAATTCTGTTACTGGTGTATTCTTCAGATCACTGCGGCTGAAGGGGCAAGGAGTGCAAGGTGTGCTAAAAAAAAAAAAAAATAGTTACAGAGACTAGACTTGCATGTTCTTTCAGACAAGAATTTCCTACTGCCACTGAGTAAAGTACTTGGCTACTACATGGATCTCCCTTACTGGAGCATTTCTATATATACTTATTAGTCTAGAGCTGAGCCCAGATCAGTTATTTCTGTGGAGAATAGGGATAACCTGTCCATATGACAAACTTATATTATTTCCAGAGCCAGAGCTTTTAAACCTGCCTATCTCTGTACACATAATTTGGCATAACAGGGTATTTTTAGTGTCTCTGAAACAGCAAGACATCACATACAGAGACAAATTTCACTCAGAAGTTTCTGGTGAGGGAAAAATCTGAGTCTAGGGAGTCATTAAAATAACAGTATTTGGTGTTGTGATGTGATAATTCCTGACCTGTGGAAATAATTGATTACTATGGTCAATTACGGGAAACCTCTATATAATGGTATGTAACAATCAGATGTTATGGTATAATAAACCATTAAAAAAGAGTTTAGGTCTTTTCACCAGGCTGGAAACATGCAACACACCTGTTAATTTGGAGAACAAAGAGAGGAGAAGAAACAAAATCTTTGTATTCTGAAACCAAATTATTTGTGCAGGAGAGTATAACCACTTTTCCAGATTTGACTACAGCCTAGCATATAGGGCACAGGAGGTATAAAAGGTGTGCAGGGGAAGGAGGCACACAGGCAAACAGCTTTGGTTTCCATTACTTCCTCTAGGTATAGAGAGAGGTACATGGTGGAAAAGAATGCCCCTATATTGTGTTTGTATTAGCAGAACCAAAAAACTACTAAGAATTCTGCTGAACCGTTTTTGAATGAAAACTAGATTTAACCTTACCTACTAAGACAGAATCAGCACCTGCAGCTGATGTCAGTGTTTTTGACAGTGTCATTCTCTAGAGAATTTGTAACAATAGGCAGCTGAACACAAGAACCAGATGCTGGAAAACAGAAGATAAGAAAAGTAAATGTCATTTGTCTTGTTTAATATACAGTCACTTAGGCTACCATCACACACAGAGTTTAGTTGTTTAATTAAGAAGTTTGTGCTGATGTCACAAATTCAAGTTAGGTAAATACACTGCCATTTCAAACATACATAAAACTTTTGGTGAAAGGCTCATAAATAGAAAAGTAAAGCAATACAGATACTGCTACTGCAGTCCACACTGAACAACTACTGCCGTTATCAGGATATCTTTAGAGCTTTTAATTAGTTAAAATACTAATGAAGAAGAACATGAACTGAGCTGCTGGTGGTTCTTTATCAGTTGGTGAGGGTAATGGTTAATATCTTTATTGTCACCGTCACTCAACATACTTTTTGTGAGATTCTAGGGTTGGCTGGAGTGATACATGACCTTATTTTAAATACAATTCTTCCATTTTTGGTTTAAAATAATGTTTTCTCTTGGGTAATACTCATCCATCCTCCTTTCCAAATACTCGTTTCCTACCTCTATATGCATAACCTTCTTTACTAGGAGTAAGCTTGGAGTGATAATTACATCCAAGTTTTCTGGGTTCCAACCAATATTTGCTTTACTACATAGTGGAAAACTCAATCTTTTTCTGTGCCACAACTTCAAAATAAATAGCACAGTACAATCACCATATAGGTATTTAAAAAATGTGGTAAATAGGCCCATGGCTCTTTTAAAGTAACATACACATGAGCTTTTTTTTCCCCGTATTTTGCATGTGTCTTCCCTCAGCCCAGGAGCTTTAGCTAGAAACTGTGATTAAAAGATGTTTGGGGAAACCTAAAAGTACAGAAGCCTTGTTTTTATCTCTCATTTCTGAAAGGGTCACTTTGGATACACCTGAATAGCTTATGATTCCCAGTTCCTTCCAATTAATTAATATTTATATATATTGCTTTTACATTTAAGAAGACATAAGCAAGTTTGAAAGAATCGTCCTAAATCTTACATTTAATAGCACTTTGCCAAGTTGATTTCTTATGCCATGTACAGTCCATTATGGTTTCTCTATACATTTTCCAGAATCATTAGGTCTGGGTATATTACAGCCAAAATTCAACATTTTATAACTATCAAACTACTAATATAACACTTCATTATGTTAATTTTATGGACATGTTTTTCAACCTGAAGTTATACATGGCTTGAGACTTTTGCCTTAAAGCCATAAAGAAAGCAATGGTATGGAAGGTAAACTCAAGGAAAAGATTTTGTAGCAAAGGCAAAATTGTGACTGGTATGTGGAAAACACTTTGACTCTGCTAGGAACCTAGAGGCTGAATATATGGTGTTTTGAAGGAGTTTCCATCTGCAGTGTAAATGACACAGGAAATGTAAAAAGAACAGATGTGTTTGGACAACTCTGTTATGGTTTACGAAAACCTTAAACAGAAATACTTTTGTTGTAAATGGACAGTACCAGTGTAAGTCTTGGTTCAGCTTTCATTTTCACAGGGGATAAAAAAATCTGTCTTTTATAGTTTCCAAGTTTCCCCCGCTAACAAGTGATAGCCTCAAACCAAAATAATTAGCACTGTTTACACTTTATGTTTTTATTGTTATGCCTCCAGAAACTGGAACTAAGAAAAACCCAGCAAGCAAGCTCTAATGTCTTCCTTTAAGAAAGACCTCTGAATTACACACATTGAAACAAAGCCCTATTCCATCCGAAATTAATAAAGAATATGCAACGAACTACTGCTTCAAACATCTAAAATACATATACAAGTCTACACAGTCTGACCACTAGAATTTGCAGTTTTATGTAAATATAAATTCAATATACTTTATTTGAGAAGGTGGAAATGACAGAGAAGACTGAAGTAGGCTCCTTACAAATTGCTCCAAGCAAACATAATATGAAAGAAGAATTAAGCTGTTTAGGTTATTGTAGCAAAAGTACAGAAATTTTGAAATTACCTTTATAATTTTACAGGATGAATTTAAATAATACTGAAAGGACATTAAACATTTCTAATGTTATTTGTAGGAGTTTTGCTCAAAGAACTTCTTACTTTTACTTATACACAACAGTAAAGAGCAAATGAGGCTAAACACCCTGGTGCAGTATTGAACAAAATACAAGGCAATGCTGTTGACAGTGAACACAGGAAGAAAGGTAATATTACACAGCTATAACTAAGCTATAGAATCCAGAACTACTTCTCCATAATAATGAAGAAGTTTTTTCATCTTCCTCCCATTATTCCCTGTTCTAGTTTGAGGAGATCAAATAAAAACAGCTGAGTCACACAGAGCCATCTGTTTTCTAGCATGTGACCAGGATGTTAGTTTGGAGCTTCAGGCCCTGGGCACATCCATGAATTCACTTGTTTTCCAGGTCAGATATCAGTCACCTTTATCTCCCACTTAAAGATGCAGAGGTACTGACTTAGTGACACAAAGACCAGTTCATTTGATCACAGTAATCCCCCAGTGTGTCTTCACTTAAAAAGTAAGGAAAGCAGAGATTTCACATTTTGTAGAAGGCATTTAGAGGCTAATAGTGTCTGAGATAGAAGACAATGGGATAGCAAGATTTCTCTGCTTGAGACAGCTTCATGGGTGGAGGCATTGCAAGCCTCCCATCACACCTGTTTCCTGAATTCAGATAATAAATGTTTTCGATGTCTTTATTCATAACAATCTCATTAGTCATAAGTAACTTATCTTGGGTTTTTTTCTCTTTTTCATCTGTAACAATAGTTATAGAGAAATAAATTGAAAATAAAATGAAAGCTAAATGAAGTCTGGAAATTTCTGGAAAAGGACAATATCATATGAGTGAAAGATATATGCTATATTTTGTACTTAACATACAAATCTGTCATGTCCTTTCTGGAAAATAAAGGAATCTTCTGGAAAAGAAGAATCAAACACAAAAATAAGATTAAATATGAAAATAAGATAAAATATTTTGATGAATTTTTAATAATAATTACATTATGTTCCATATAGCATATTATGATACCCATGAAATAATTAGGCTTATTTTCTCTGTATTACCTGTAGAGCTGCTGAGCTGATGGGGACATTTTTTAAAAATTCCGTATGTGTGTTTTATATAATTCTTTCTGCCCATTGCACACAATCCTTAAGAAATTTCACAGATATTTATTACAGATACACATTGAATATATGAAGTGTTAAAACTGTCTTCATAGTCATCTCTAGTTACCTATAGAAGACAATAACAATAATCAGAACGTGTTTGGAGGCTAGGTTAGGCTATAGTGTTCAACTAGCAGAAAAAGTCAAAGTAAATAAATATAACTCAATCCACCAAAATACTTATACAGGTGGCATAATAAAAAGATTCAGCGTCTTACCTGTGAAACATGGAGCTAAACACTGGCAGTAATACGAAAGCAGGGAAAGAAGTGGCATAAAATAACTTATCTGGTTCTTGCAATTATCTAGAGTAATATCTTTACTGATATTGAAAAGTATCTTCTCAGGTGGATGATGTACTGTATTTTACTACTCAAAGAAATCAGAAACATGCTGGGGTATATCCATATTTTTAAAATACTCAGGTCACTGATCCATGTCCAGATATGACTGTAAGCAGATATCAGATGCATGTAATAAGGAACTGTGGGTCCCTGCAAATGAAATTAAGAGTAATAGCTTTCAAACAAGAATATTATGTAAGAATTTCTAGTGCTTGGGTCTACTTCAATGGCTTGCTTTGACTTTGGTTTTAGGCACTTTCTCATAATGTGCTATATGGCAATCTAATTAGTGCCTGCAAGTTCACAGGGATAGTTTTCAACACTTATGAAGATGTGTAGTAGGAAAAGGACTATTAAATCCCACTTGATGCTTTGAAAATTTACCTCCTAGTGTTCTTGAAAATTATTTCTCCTGTGTGGAGAGGACTAGATGGAAGCAATTATCTGGGGTAAGATATTCCTTAACAACAACAACAACAAAAAATTAAAATCTAGAAACACAAGTTGCCTAAATCTGAACATTTATAAGTGATCTTGAGAAGTTGTAATACTTGAAACTCATTTATTCTATATTGTTACAAGATATTTGGTTGTCTTATCAGAAATGAATATGTGGACAGACAAGTGTTAATTTGTAAATAGAAATTTTGGAGTTTGTCACTCCCTAACGTCTTCAAAAAGAAGGTAGTTTCTCAACAGATTCAATTATTTTTTTTTGTTTAAAATTGGTAATTTTAAATACTATTCCAAGATCTTCTACAACATCTCTGTGTTCTTATGAGTTTATTTAAAGATGTTTTTTTGTGTATGACTGAATCTCAAATTTGTAATTCTTCCAATAGTGATACAGAAGATAACCATTGCTGACCCCAGTTACAGTCAAGATTGTAGACTTTCTTATATATACTGAATGATTTGATCTGTAAAAAAAATACATATATTTATAGTATTCTTCTTTTCTACCTCCCTGAAGCTACACACTGACCAAGATAAAGGAGATGGAAATTTAAAGTACATACTAACAGGAGATGGGGCTGGCAGTCTCTTCATTATAGATGAAAATACAGGAGATATTCATGCTGCAAAGAAATTGGACAGAGAAGAAAAGTCCCTGTATGTGCTACGTGCCAAGGCTATAAACAGAAAAACTGGAAGACAAGTGGAGCCAGAGTCTGAATTTATCATTAAAATCCATGATATCAATGACAATGAACCAAAATTCACCAAGGACATGTACACCGCCAGTATTCCAGAGATGTCTGGAGTTGGTAGGTAAAACCTTTTCCTTTTGTAAAATTCAAATGGGTTTGTGCTGTTTTGGAACTAGTATGTCCCTTATTATTTGAGGCACTTCGTACTAGCTTCTATGAATATCCATGGAGCAATTTTTGTCACCAGTAACACGTTGCAAATTATTAGTTCCTGAATTTTTTTACTTTTATCTCAATCCACTCTTAAATCCTTTTTTCCACACTATAAGCAACATTTTAGTCTTTTAAGCCTGCTGAAACCATCAAGGGATGGTTGTATTATCAGTTACTACATAGTTTTGCTACAGCTGAGAATAACATTAATATGAGATGGATCTTCATTGTATTTGTTAAATCAATTTAATAAGCCTTTCTGTACATTTAGACATAAAGAACTTTAAACACGTAAGTATGTAAATAAATTAATGTATCAAATAGATGATAAATAGTTCCTACAAATACGTAAAAATGTGTTCTTTTGTGAGTTTTATTTTTTAAATTTTTATTATTATTTTTTCTCTTTAGCATCAATATTAGTAGATGTTGGTGATTTTTTTAATATGGATTTTTCTGTTTGTTTTGTGTTTTTTTTAAGGTACCAAACATATTAACACATTTCCCAAATAAAATAGTCTATTATTACTTCTATTTATTATTTCTCTTCATGGATGAAAATTTATGGCTATTTACAATTGGTGCACTGAAAAGTCAGAATGTGGAATCACAGTAGAAGTGAGAAATATAGCAACAAACAAAAATATTTCTCTACGTTTTGTTCAAATAATATAAAGTGATACATAACATTGACCAGGACACATTAATCAGAAGTAACCATGATTATTTAAGTGCTCCACTCTAGCAGTACAGTCTCTCTGATAAGATGGTTAAGCATAAAATACATAGGCTGCAGGAAACAGCTGACAGATAAATTCTCAAGTTGTTTACTTACCATGAATTACTGCAAAGGTTTGCAAAGTCAGCCCTGGATGATGACGTTGCTAAGAGAGACAATAAAAAAAACAGTCAACATTTGTGACTAAGATGTATCTTTGCAAAATAGTTTCTGATATAATGGTCTATGACAGCAGTAGCATAAGTAGAAAGGAACCATACTCTATTTTATAACTTTCTTTTATAATCATGGGAAGGGAATACCTACACTACTACATATAAAGCAAAGGGTATAAGAATGATTCCTTTAAAGATACATGGAGAATAAAGAAACCTTTTCCACGTGGAATTCTGCAGACTGCACTGATAGTCTGTGAAGGAAAAATATTGGCAGTGCACCTATCATATTTAATTTGAAATATATTTGTAAGGAAGGTACTCTATAAGAATAGATAGGATAAAAAGCATGATGTCCATGTTTAACCTTATCACCTAGTCCAAGTTCATTAGAGTTGATGGAGAATCATGAATAAATGAGAACAGAAGAGGATCCAGTGCTTTGGCACCACCTGTATTGAAACTGACTGCTTCTTGGAATAACTAAATCTAGAGCACACAAAGGACAATGATAAGTCAACACCTCTGATAGAATGTGTGATTTTCAGTACCAGTTGGCAAACCTCAGTCATGTTTAACTAGTGTGAGAGTAAGAAGAGTGAAACCATAACATGGATTTTCAGCACAACCTATTCAAACCTGAGGAGAAATACAAAATGCTTATTTGTCCACTAGTTTGTGCTATTCATATGTTGCAAAATCTACAGTGTAGCCATTGAGTTATACATAAATCAACCTTGCTATGCCTAAATGGGATTCAGTCATATCTCCAAGAGCATTATGGGTATACCTAAAATGCTGTGTAGCAAAGTTAGTACTTGAAACAATCAAAACCACTGAAGTGAGCTGACTGCAGTGTCATTTCAGATAGCTTTTATGGAAATGATCACTCTAAATGCTCACACAGTTATTAACTTTAAAAATTGAATGAGAAAGCTAGTTTAAGAGCTTCTAAAACTCAGTAATATGGAATTTCTCATTAAAACCATCTACGATACTAGAAGAACTGGAGAATAATAGCTGCCATAATGATACATTTAGAGTGCTAGAGATGGCTGAAAAAATCCTGATATTTATATCAGACTAGGTAATTTGATTCAAAATGCATTTCAAAATAGTTAAAAAAATGAGAAAAAGAAGCTCCACAAACTCATAAAGGTTAATCAAAACATCATATAGAAAGTAAGGGGTCAAAAGACATTTTAAATTGATGGAACACCAAAACAGTAAGATAAAATCTTGGTCACAGTGTAGAGTAGGTGTATTTGAAGCATGACTTCTGTTTTGGCTTTATTTCAGAAATAATGTACGTGGAAACTTGAGAGAAATGAGATACGTAATACTCATCTTTTCATTTCCTTTACATATAGAAAAAAAAAATACAATCCTGATCATACTTAAGATCCACTTGTTTCATCTTCAAGGCTTACAGAAGTAGAAGTTAAGATCCAAATTTTCCAAAATAAAGGTGTCCTAAAAAAACAAAAACAAACTTAATCAAAATGAAATCTCCACCTCAATGTTAAAACCACTTTTCTGATTATTTAAATAAAGATATTAAGATTTTTTTTTAAATGGCATGTTAGCAATGAGATGTCCTGTAGAGTACCCTTATATCTCCTGAGTCAATATTTTTGTATCCTCCTGTACCTAACTTACTCATTTTAATAAGTAAGGCTTACCATTTTTTCTTTCATTAATCATCTTTAGCATGAAGTTGATGAGCATTTCACAACACACTTCTGATCTTGTTATTGATCCTATTAAGAGCTAGTATAACGGCTTATTTAAATTAGCACTAATTCTTCATACATAAGTGCTGCTTTCTAGATTTTTATGGATCTAACCAAAGGAACCTCCTGGTTGAGAATTTCTTCGTGATAATACTGGTATAATATAAAGGTTTAGAGAGGTGTATATTAATTGTCTAATTTTAATATTTATATTAACTTATTTTTTATTGCAAATTCAGTTAGAAATAAAGAATTTTCCTTTAGCTGAGCAGAGAAGTTTGGTGGCAGGACACTATATATAAAATATAGATATGACCACTTTCAACTCAGGCTTACAAGATTAGAGCATGCCTCAATATTCCTTGTATTAAATAGCTACTCTAACTAAAACTTTTGTATAAAATACATATACGTAAAGAGAAAGAGATAAAGGGAGATTAAATTGCACAAAACACACAGGGCAATATACATTAAAACTTTTTTTATTACTGTGTTACTGTCTGTGAGTGCTGTAGTACATATTGAAATGTCAGTTACACAGTGATCATGTTACAAGGTCAATTATCATTGTTTACTATTTCTATAATATCTCTAGGGAATCTGTAAGCAACACAGCTACTACTGGATTTAAATAAGACTATTATGGTACTTAGTTTTAGCTACATTATGTTTTCAGAATCACATACTCATAAATACATATTTGTCAAGAAGAGTGTGTTATATTATATGTATTTTATATATAAAGTAGGTTTTATGGTAAAAACAAAACAAACAAACAAAAAAACCACAAAAAAACCAAACCTAAACCAAATACAGCAACTATCACATTTTCTATTTTTGAATTTGCTTATGTCAGTAAGCATTAATCTACAGATGTGTATAAATGACTAAATGGGGACTCTCATCTTTCATATTTCAGCAGGAAATAATTATATTTTCTCTTCTGCATATTTTCCTGTATTCCAAATGCTTATAAAAAACCCTATGACTTACTCTCTTGACTTTGCCAAAAGCTTATAAATACTACTTTGCTAACTTACAAAATTTCAGAATGTAATTGTTAACATATACTTTATTTTAAAAGGAATTCTTCAGTTAGCTTTAAGAGAAAGATATAATTTAAATAAATAATTTACCTAAAAGTTCATATTTTACATTCTGCATTTACAGTATTAGATTTTCTGTTAGTCAAACTAAACACAATTACAGAAAAACAGTAGCTAGAGCATTTCCTATAATTGTTTGCATTTTCCACTATAATGAAAAATTTCAAAACCCCCAAATCTGTCAGAATCAGCATGTTTCATTTTTCTAAATGCAGCATTTTTGTTTTCTTTATCTTTTAAATTTATCTTCTTTATCATTTAAGTCTTTACAAGAAAAATACACAAAATTAAGACGAAAATCAAAATAACAGCTCAGTGCCTCATAACACTTTCTTAAAATAAACCAATAAGGTGATAACAGACAAAAATAAATAAATTATAAAGCTTTATCCATTACTGATACTTTGTTATTGAGTGAACGAAAGATAAACACTTAGAAAACTAATACAAGCAAACATATAAAAATTAATAGATATATATTAAATATATATGAAGGTAAGGAGGAATCCAATCATGTTTATAAAATTTAGCAAATTCCTCAGAGGTCATCAGAAATACCACTGTTCTTTTAAAGTTTATGCAGAATGTATTAATGTCAGCCTCGAAAGAACTGAGAGGCATTGCACATTCAGAAAATGAGGGACAAAAACAAGATTCAAACCAGTGTTTCTTACAAATTCTATAAATTCACAAATTTAAGGATTACAAAAACATTTTAACATTACGGATGAGCAGATCTCAGGATACAGTTAAAAGAAGTGTCTCTCTTTCCTCCTCTGTTCACGGTTGTGTTGTCTTATGCCTCACCCACTGCACCTTGTAGATGAAAGTTTAAGGAGCTAAATAACCAGGAAAATGGATTGTTCAAGGCCAATATTCTTTTTCAGGTACTTTTGTTCACTGGGTCAGATCATATGAGGTTAGATGTCAGAGCTGGTGCTAGGAAAATGACGGCATCATGCAAAGTTTAGCAAGTCAAGTTTAGCAAGTCTTAGGAAAGACTGCTTGATCTATCAGTAGCTAACCAGAGCTAAAAAAACACTTGATATACTTGGTTTTCTTCAGTTACCTTATATTTTCTGCTGCTTCATATCACCTAAACAGGACTGCTTACCTCCCTTTTCAGGGGGGAGAAATTTGGTTTCTTATTAAGACACCACAACTCTGAGGAGAACAGTGGGAAAACCACAACCACCTGTTCACCCCCCATAATTATCCACTCTGGTTGCTGGAAGAAATTGGATGTAAAGATAGCAAGAGTTTGCTGTAAACACAGGAAGGTAAATATGGTAAATATTACTTCCATATTTCTGTCCTATTGGAACTGAGCACTGCCAAGTCATTGTTAGATTTCTGTGACCTTCTCTGAGCTATTAACCTTCAGCTGCTGACCCTTCATCACATGATGGTTTAACCATTTCTAAAAGGAAAAAATAAAACAGCAGTTCAAATGCAGTAATTTGTGAGCAGGATGGATGACTAAAGCACTACATGGAGCTTTAGGCTTTGTAAACTTGGCTAGCCTAAACTTTGGAGATGCAGTTTTAAAGTGAAGTATGTCAAAATGCGTTTAGATACTATGGCAATGGTCATCACAGCACCCTTGGAATGACAGTATTCTTTCCAAGTGGAATTTAAGGCTTGGGGATATGTTAAATGTGGTTCCTCTCTATATCTTTCTGAAATAACTCAGTGTAATACTGTTAGCCTGGCTTCCTTATTCTAACAAATTTATTATTTCCCATTATATTTGTACATTTGAAAAAAAACCTAAAAAAACCAACCAACCAACCAAACAAAAAACCGCGGAGGTCTGGACCCCTGTAGATTAGCACTAAAGTTTCTGTCCCATACCTACAATAAAAATTGCTCAAAATATCCGTTTTCCTTCCTTTTGTTTCAGTAGATTTTCATCTGTAACACTTTAATCTCTGAACAAAAGCATGATGAGCCTGAATTCTTTACATCATCACTTTTGCCCACAGTCAGTGCAGTGCAGTACAATGGGATATGTTCTTCATTGTTATCCATGTTGTCCTTCGGACAGGATGTTAAACCAAGGCCCTTTCATCTTTTATGGCTTCAAAAGTAAAAATCTAACTGACATTCTGAAAATAATAAGAAACAGCTATGTAGCTTCAACCAGTATATGTACCCCTTGATATGAATATGCATCCTTTATACATCCCTTGATATAAATAAGTGCTGTCATTCACAGCTCCGTGCAACTTGTTTTCAGAACCACAATAAATAGTGAGTTACTATGTATTAAACCAGTTTGTAGGCACATCACTTATTCCCTTATGATCTCTTGCATCTACAAGCCACCAAATAGTTTTGCTGCTTTTAACACAGGCTACAGTATAACAGATGCCTTGAGCCCCTTCTCGCATTTATGTGACCATATTGGAGACTGTGGCAATGGAACTGCTGGTACTGAGGACTGGAAGAGCTGGAACTAAGTCACATTACTAATATTAGGAACATCTGTGTTTTTAGGAACGTGTCAAAGAGAAGATTTGTTATATCATTTATTAAAACATGGCAGACATTACAATAAGCAAGGTAATAGTGAAGAGGAGGTAATCTGTTGTCTATGGGCAAATCTTGCTTTTAAAGTGCTAATGTAAATATGTCTATTTGTATCATGCTAATGCACAGGGTTCTTCTCTGACTAAATATCGTTAATTTACTTGTGCAGTTTTAGGTGCCTAAAAAAATAAATAATTTTCTTCCTTTAAATGACTTCTGACAACAGGATTTCTCAAATTTTGGATCTCTAATGGCTTGGAGGTTTGGATGCACAGATCTATGTTAGGAATTGTAATTAACTAGATAATCTGTTTGAGAATTTGCTACATGTAGCCATAAAAGAAATTTTAAAATTTTATTGAGACATATTCTTTAATTTTTTTTATTCTGTTAAATAAAAGTATATCTGGGATGCTTACTTAGTCTAATCTGAAAACACAAGCTTTTCAGTTCTTTTTAAAAGTAAAGGCAGCTTTCTGAATGCCTGAATATACATTTTAGTTGCTAATGTTATACAGCTGAATGTAAAATGTCAAGTTCAGTTTTTAAAATCATACTAACATATGCACATATCTATTTTGTAAGTAAAATGCATAGGCAGGGTGGTTTGGGTTTTTTTGGTTTTGTTTTTTTCTTACCATATTTCTTTACAACTTTCAAAATGTGTCAGTAAGATAACATGGTTCATATTTGAGTATAAGATAAAACATTTTTTTTTTTTTAAATATGGTATAATTTAAAGTAACTGTCACACATATTAGAATGCACAATATAATTCTTTGACATAATTTTCAGTCTCTCAAAGAGGTAAAAGTTTGATCAAACAGATCATTCTGTTACAAAACAAAGGTCCAGCCTCCTACGCATCTTTATTTATCCAATATACCTCATTTCACAAGTTATCCCTCTCCCCTCCTAACCTTCAGTTTTAGTAGAGCTTTATCTCATGTGAATATGAACAATTACAACTACTTCTACTACAAACTATTAAAATGCAGCATACCACCAGCCTGGAATTAGTAAACTCAGGAAAGGAACATTACTTCTCCCAAACAAATCCATGATTCCCCTTTAAAAACACTGTCAAATAGGTGTCTACTGGGATGGAAGGATTATAATGGATAAAATATTTTAAAATAAGCATATTTCTCATAAAATGTGACCATATATATATATAGATGCCTATAACAGACATGTATGTTTATATATATCACAGAAATAAAATGCTATTTCTTTCATTTAAATCATGAAAATAGATATGAGAATTGATGAGAAGTTTCTAGAAATATAGAAGATTAATTATAGAAGTGGCTTTTACTGCATTTGTATTTTTATTTGTTCTATTAACAAGTCAGGTTGAATTCCATATTATGTCAACATTTTTCCATCTTGCTAATCATACAGTCATTTTGGAAATTTTATGTGAAATACACAGGCTTCACTGAGTCAAGAAAATGAAGGTAAGTCTTAAACTGAACTATCTTGTCTGTTTCCTGCTTATTTGAAAACTACCCTGTGTTATTACCACTGATTTTCATCTTCACTATGTACAAAGAATAAGACAGCTTACAGCATTTCTCATTGCAAACTGTATTTTTCTTAGTATCTAGCAAAATGCACATCTGCTAGTTTTCACTATGACAGCAATCTTGATGCTCACATTTAATTTATTATCTGCTATCATATCAGATGCCTCAAAAGACTATCCAGAATAGCTTTTTCCTACAACCTCATAGATATGTGACAATGAGAAATTAAGATAAAGCATTATTAAGATCTGTGCAAGTATCATTTTTATTCTTTATGAACGTTGTTCAAATCTTCACATTTAAAACACAAAAAGGTTGTTTGACAAAACAACCTAACTTGCTGTCCACTGAATTATGTACAAGTGTGTGAATGTCCTGCATTTAACTGAGGTGCTGCCAATAAACCATAAATTCTCATCACAGCTTCTTGTCGGAAAGCCAACTCAATAACAGTAACTTCACTCTGCTCCCAGGCAAATGATAAATAGCCTGTGATAAATAAGGCTATGTACACAATACATTGGATATATAAACAAAAAATTGAGAGGTTTATTTCTTCATAAAGTCGAAATGTGTGACAGTTGTAAAAACAAACAAACAAACAAACAAAAAAACCAAAAAACCCCCACCAAATCTAAATAATAACCACTTTTTCAGTGCACTGAAATGGTTAAGCAAGAGGATAGAAAAGAAAAAACCCAAACAAACTCTTATATTTCATTGCCCAGAAGATTAATAAATACTGACTTCATGAATAAGATTTTAAAAGATTAATTGGCTTTCAGGAACATGTGTCTACTGGAGGCAGACAGGCAAACTATTTAAGAGCATTTCTCTAAATAATTTTCACTGGGGCCTAGATACCCCAATGTGTAAATCTTTGTATAGGAGCTCAGGTATTTCTAACGGTATTTCTCAAAAAAGCAATTTGGAATCAATACATCATGTTGTTTGTCATTTACTGTGATCTTAAATCTTAATTCGCAAAGCCAAGCCATGATAATCTTGCAATCAGTAAACAATGCACTTGTGATCAATTTGCTAAGATAGTGAAAACTCAACAGTCTCTAGCAGAACTATTCTGCATGTGAATCATGTAATAGATTATACTCAGGACATTTGAATACTTCTGTAGATAAATAAGAAGTCTGCTTAGGGAGTAGGGTCTCCCTAGAGTGACCTTACTTAATATTCCATGGCATTCAAATAAACACCTATATACTTAGAGGTATATCTCCTTATAATCATGCAAGCTCAAGAATTGTTCTGCTTTTGTCTGAAAATAGTACTCTAAATAGTGAAATTTTTAAAATACTATAACTAAAACAACCCTGGAATAATTTCTTTTTCTTTGCTTTAGACTGCATTACAGACCTTTATTGTAATTTCTCTTCTCAAAGCAAGAGAAGGAAGAAGCTATCACAAATCATATATAGTAAATTAATGTAAATTCAAGTTTGTCAATATTGTCAATTTACTGCATTTTTTGCAGAAAATGCTATTTCCACAGCTCTGTTAATATTTAATGAGACAGTATTTATCACTACCCAGGCAGGACTTCTCAGAGATTTTTAAAATATCCTGCAATAAAATGTATATGAGGCCAATCAACTGTCTTAAAAGTAATGTACTACATTTGCAAAATCATAATATTGATTTACATATGGTTGCAAATTGCACCTGTTTGCAGAGCTGGCAAAAGGTAGAAACTCTGTTAAAGTGTTATTGCAGAAGAACTTTGAAGATGCAAACGAGATTGAAGTTCTAGTTCCATGTCATGAGATATTCCAAAATCTGATAAAGAGATATAAAAGATCAAAATAAGAGCAAGTGAAAAATAAGCACAGAAAACTAACTTATTCCTTCGTAAAAATCATGAGCCCGTTGGTGTTGCATTGTAAAATACAAAACTGTACAGGCATACACATCAGAAACTCAGAGGTTAGTCTGAAAAATTGGCTAATTGAGAAAACCTAAGCTTGCTTTTTTGCTCTTAAGTGAAACCCTTAGATATTGTATGGAGGGCCCAGGTAACTTCTTCTGACAAAAGAAAGGTGAAAAGCAGAAATCTTAAAGTAGTGAAGAAATAACATCTTTAGGATGACTACATTATTTCATAAATTAAAAACTATAAATAGTACTAAAAACTTTGTTGGTACTATTGGGTGGGAATTGGGATTTTAATCAATAGATAAGGATGCTGCAGCCTTTACAAACTACTACTTCTCCCAGGAGAATCAACAGGGATATCTTCCTAAGTTTATTGCAAAAACAGCTGAAAGCTCTTTCTCTCTTTTGGACTATTCCAGAAATTAAGATGAGAAAAAGGGATAAAACTAACAGCTTCTGTCTTTGAAAATGGAACAAACATTCAAGGATTCTTAAGTGGTGGAGTTCCTGTGACTGTCCTGCCATGGATGGCAGCTGTCAGTCTGTAAAACTGGACTATTTCCATATACTCTGGAAATCACTGTGGTCAGAGAAAGAGTAACCAATGTAATTAACTGCCATATTACAACACTACTCATAGCTCCATTAACTTTTGATTAGCAAATAATTCTAGTTTGAACAGCCTTACCATAACTTACAGCATCCTCAGGTCAAGAAACATCCTACTGGTGAGATTCATCACTATGAATTTAGCTCAAAATAGAAATTTTGAGGAAAATCTATTGATTCATCTTTTTCACTTTTGGTCTTAATTTCTTTTTGATATTAGCTCTGCCTAAAAGCATGTTTTCTAATTGTAAGTATACACATTATGTTAAACAAAATGGAAAAGACATCTAAGCTGCAATTCTTTTATTATGGATGAAAGATCACTTAATACTGTACCCATTTAGTCACCAGGAAATGTAATCTAAATGCTAGTCAATATTAACACTTCAAAGAGTCTACTTTTTTCTCTGTGTTATAACTGCCACTGGTGGCACCCGTATTACTGTTTTGGAAGTGACTTTCTCTGTGGTGAAAAGGAGAAAAGTTTCCCAAAAGAATGAACATACACAAAGCTGCTCACACACAAGTACTTCAAACTACTTCTTGTTCTTTTTACTGTTTCCCACTTGTTACTTTATCGGTAATGCTCTTCAAATTCTCATGCAGGGCATCTGATGCCCTTCACAGTTACAATTACTGTCAAAAGAAAACTAGTTAGAGTATCAAGGTATTGAACAGCAGGAGGGTGAGGGCTGGAGGCTTTGTTCAACTTTAGCCACTCTTTTCCAGTTCAATTTCAGACTGTTTTTCAGTGCTGTATGTACTGTATTGAACAGCAAAAGCTTGTACCCCACATAGCATTTCAGGCAGATTAAAGACAGAGTACTGTAGTTACATTGCGTCTTCCTATGTGTTTGACAATCATTAGCATATACTTCTTAAATGCAAGTTCTGATAACACAATCTAAAATATTAATTAATTCTAAAATATGAATTCATTCATCATAGAAAATAACTCATTGAACAAAAGCCCGAAACATCAAAACCCACCACACACAAGAAACTACAAGAATTACTTCCCTCTTGTTTATAAGACATATATAAAATGTATACATGTTCCAGGTCCTGCACTTGAGTTGCAACAACCCTATACAACACTACAGACTTGGGGCAAAATGGCTGGAAACCTTCCTGGTAAAAAGGGACCTGAGGGTGTGGATCAACAGCCAGCAGTGTGCCCAGGTGGCCAAGCAGGCCAATAGCATCCTGGCTTGTATCAGAAACAACGTGGCCAGCAGGAGCAGGGAAGTGATCATGCCCTTTACTCAACACATCTTAGATACCCTACCTATAAGAAGGACATTGAATTGCTAGAACATATCCAAAGAAGGGCAACAAAGATAGTGGAGACTAGGGAGCAAAAGTCTTGTAAGGTACAGCTCACAGAACTGGAGAAAAGAAGGCTGAAAGAAGGTTGTAGTGAGGTGGGGTTTGATTTCTTCCAAGCTGACAGGACAAGAGGAAATGGCTTCAAATTATTCCAAGGGATGCTTAAACTGGATGTTAGGAAAAAAAATATTCACTGGAAGGATTATCAGACATTGGAACAGGCTTCCCAGGGAAGCGGATTATTTAGCATGCCTGGAATTTTTTAAAAGGCACGTACATGTTGTGCTCAGGGACACGGTTTAGTGGTAGACTTGGCAGTGTGCTAGGTTAATGGTTGGACTTGATCTTGAACATCTTTTTAGAACAAAATGATTCTATGATTCCAGGAAAATACAGGGGACTGTTTGCAGAGGAAAGCTGCATAAAATTAGCATCTCTGAATGAGTGATAATGTCCATCACTTCTCAGTGGTATGTAGTGAAACAGGGAGTTCAAGGTACTTCTGAGGGAAGAAGTAGGGCTCTACCACACAGTACAGCTTGGATTTATTACATCTCTCATAAATTACTTATAATCACATTGTTTATGTATATATATGTTATGTATCTATATGTTATGTATATATTTGAAAATACTTCACACAGTGGTGAAAAGTTTGTGGTTCCTGGATGGGAGATAAGGGGGCAGCCAAAAACAAAGGTACAATACCCATCTACAGAAGTTAACACCTCACCTGTCTTCTCAGACAGCCATTGTGTGACACTGTATACACAAAATAGCACATGCATGTGAAAAACCAGAATGTTTTCAACTGAAATTAAGTTTCACATTATATCTGTATGGTAGACTATTAAAAATCATGTTCTTGGTAAAATGTAATTTATGAAATATTACATCTCCGCCTCTTTTTTTTTAATTTTTAAATTTTTTTATTTAATACATTTCTGCTCAATATACATGGTTGGACTACATTTTACATTTTAAGTCCCTTCTTAATTGTCCAGTGTTATGTGATTGCTCCCTTGAGTATGCTTTCTCAGTGTCCTTACTTGTTCTGAGTTGGCTTTATTTAGTTTTCAACGTCCTTTTATTCCTCTTCTAGATGGGATCATTTATCTATTTACCTGTTGACACTTATTCCTTTTCTGCTTTACTCTTGCTTTTCCTTTGCCCTTAAATACCTTTCATGCTTCTGACCTTCTGGCCTTTCCTGTGTCAAAGAAAAATCAGTCTAGTGAAATCTCTGCTAAATTGTGCTCAGATATAAAAGATCATTTTGCTGTTCCCTATTCCATCAGTTTTCCAGGTAGGGTTGTCTTTCAGTCATAATACTTATATCTCAACCTTATTTAAACCTGTTCTTTGTATAGAAAGCAGTCTGACGTGATGTAGTCCAACTGATGTAGTAAGGAGATCCTTGGTGGTGAAATAATCTATGTGTTTCTAAACTTTTTACAGTTCAGTAGTCTCACATGACTGCTCTTAGACCACAATTTACCCAGTTTGTTGCCTAAGCACAAACTCCTATCTTGAGAGTACAGCTTGGTCTCATAACTAAAAGTGGTTAAATTCCTCTAAATATTTCTGTAGCTCATTTTACTCATGTTTTCAGCAAGGGCATCTCCATAGCACATCCTCATAATCCTTGGAGTCACACTGTCTGAGTAAACTATCTGTCCTCTTATCTTCTTTAGGCTTTTATCCAAACAAAATTCTTATTTTTTTCATGCAAACCTTTTCCATAGCTCCCCCAAATATTTTCAGCTTGTAAAAGCTCCTAAAATCTTTCCTCCATGAATAAACTTGCTGAACAGCAGATTATCATTGTGCTTGAAAACAGGAAACAAGCACAAGAGCTTCTCCTTTAGGGAGACAAAGTCTTTCCTGCCTCTCCACCTGCCCCAGCTGGTCTTCTATTTCTGAAAATAAAACAGCCTTTTTGCTTTGAGTGGAGCTCTCTCTTAAGTAGATACTAATACACATGCACAGAGCTCTATGTAAAAATCAGAAATTTTCAATAGCTGCCAATTTTGACAGAAGTCGATTTGACAAAAAATAAAAAGGAGACAAATAATGTAAAAATATCCTGTTTCAGCATATTCAAATTTTTATTTCCAAATTATTTCTTGAAAACTTAATATTAGAAAGGCAAAGTCTAAACATAACATCTTATTTTTAATTTTTTAATTGATCTGAAATCATACTTTTATAAAAAAATCAGAATCTAACTCAATCAACCTCCAAATGCAACTGAAGTTACTGAATTCCCATTATAAAATACTTTTTTTGTTCTGCACGATATTCAAAACACTATCTGTCATTTTTTGATTCAGCATTTATGATGGAATCTTTAAGCATAAAATGCTAACAACATAATGTGCTAATTTTTATCACCCAAGCTGGTGATTATTGTTCAAAATGAAGGTTACAGAAAAAGTTACCAGGAAAATAGCATTTTCAGATAGATGCAGATGTTCTTCTGAATGTCAGAAGTTGTTTTAATTCATGTAAAGCAAAGGAGTCAAGTAGGAACACGAGTTGCATGCTCAAGAGTATGACTTCAGATGAAAATCTAACCAAATGTGTGCCTATCTCACCTAGTGGAAGACCTCTTTTACACCACAGCAGTCCTATGCATGCTATTTACTTCAGCTTTGTAATATATTCTGGTATCTTGCTAGGAGGCCTAATTATACCAGAGGGACTCTTTCAAAAACTGAATATCACAAAAAAAGTAGAAAGCACTCAACATAAATCAGAAAAAGCATTCTCATTTCAAATGCTTTTTCAGACTCATGTCTTACTCCTCATGAGTTCTGGAAATGTATGTTAGTAGGCCTTGGTTCTGACATGGACTCACACTGTCCTAGATATGGAGTGAGAGTGACTGTCTCTAATTCAATTTTGGTTTTATACTCTGCATTATTGCGTGCATACATGGACGCACAGAGCGATGCTTATTCTACAGATTTAATCTAGATTTGCTACCCTCAGGTTATCTTCACAGTTTTCCTTCTGCATTTTCCACCCTGACATTAGGACCCCATCCACCACATACATCCTGTAAAAGTGCTTAAGCTTCCAGACTCAAATGTACATCTAAGCAAAGAAGAAAAAGAAAAAAGTAATGCTGATGTTATAGGACTCGAAGTTTGGCAAATTCAACACATTCAGCAAACCGCTATCCCTTTCTCATTATGACAGACAGAATGTTTGAAATGCAAAGAAAACAAAGCAGTCTGCAAGTTGTGTGAAAGATATATTGAGAATACATTAAAAGAAACTGAAAAAAAAAAAAAAAGCAATTACACACTTCTTAAGAGCGCTAAGATTTAGAAAAAAAGGAATAGTTATCACTTAAGTGGACAGTGTTCACTAGACCTATTTCTTACAAAGAAAGTAAGATACATGAAAAACAGCCAACAATAGGGCAGATTTTTGAGTCAGTCTTCTGCCCTTGGCAAGGAGTTAAGGACCTTTACATTTCTAGCTATTGGACTGCCTGCATTTAAGGAGACATTTGTCAGCTCTAGATTGCGTTAACAAAATATATCCTGACATCTTGAAAATGGCTTAGAAATGAAAGCTTGTGAGGAAAAGTTTAGTCGACTTATGTATCTTATAAGAAAGGTTTTAAAGCAGCTTTTATTTGTTTCTAATACATAAACTATATGAAATGTATTGGCTCATAGTGCTCTTAATCCTACATAGCCATTTATACATGGCTATACTGTTTTCAGGCAAAATAAATGAATGTTGAAAAAATTAGCTATCATTTAATAGAAATTATTTGCCAAATAGATGAATAATTTTGATTACATGAGAGAAAAATTCCAGAATATTTTATTGGCTAACCCAAGATAAATTATTATGGAACCTTAAAAATTAATTAGGACAGGTGAAAATTATTTATTCAGTCTGAGTTTGGAAGTTGTTATCTAAGCAGAAAATGAATACAAATCTGCTTAATCACAAAAAAAAACCCACTAATTTTTTGTTTGGTTTCAAAGATGTATCAGTCTCTTTGTTTGCCTATGTTTAACTGGAGAATGAACCCGAAGTGGTATAGAATTTATTTTTAGTCACAAGGAAGATGAAATTTAGTTTTACTGTTTGCTTGGATAGGATAGCACCAGATTTGTCCACTGGATGCTGTTTGATTTTTTAATGAATTCAATACTGAAACTACATATGTTCTACATGCATATGTTCTACAAGAAGTAGATGCTTTCTTAAAATCTGCTGATTCCTTGATTGATACCCATTTAGGTACATCTGTTATTCAAGTGACAGCCACAGATGCTGATGATGCTAACTATGGAAACAGTGCCAAAGTGGTGTACAGCATCCTCCAGGGACAACCATATTTCTCAGTGGATCCAGAAACAGGTTAGTGATTTACACAGTCTTAATTTTTGCCGTGACAGAGACAGGACATGGGGTTGAAGACACTTTTTGCTTGCATTTAAATGCTGTATCATATGAGTATGGAATCACACAACTTGATGAGAAACTAATCTGGGAATCATAATAGAAGTTTGTATTTTTTCTTTAAAAAATGTTGCAGAAGAATGGCTTTACTTGGTATGAATAAAATTTCTGGAAGATGACTGCACACTGTAAAGGTCAACAGTTCAGAAAGGATGTAGAATATTGTAAAGAGTTAGCAATATCATGAAAATATTAAAGCTTATTTTACATCAGTTTCTGGGAATTTAATCTGTTTTTCTTTAAGAAAAGAAAAAAAGAGCTGGACAGTTTCAGACTATAAAGTTAAAAAAAACAACCTCAAAGATAAGTCAAATATCTCTAAAAGTTTGTGATGGATTCTTGACAACTGGCAATTTTGAAGTCAAGGAGCTTTTTGAAACTGTACCCTAATTCCAAAGCTCTCAGACTTGATGCAAGAAGCATTCATACGTTTAAATTGTAAAGCACGAATGGAAATCCTTTTCATTTTTACACAAGAAATTGGATGAGATACAGACTGAAGAAAGAAATATTTGTGTGAAGTTTGGATATCTATAATCCAAAATTAAGGTTCAAAAAAATAAAAAAACAACCACACACTATCACCTCCAGATACCTAATCGTAATGCATGTAAGATTTAGCAGGCATTGCTATACCTTGTTCCTGCATATTATCAAATATTCTCTTGTTTTAAAATTCAGAATTTAAGTGCAATAGTGCCCAGAATCCCTGAAGTTCCTAATCCATTAAGCATGCTCAAATGATGGCTAATTTAATTTTGAAAAAATCCTTTTTGAATACAGCAAGGACATTATACCAAAAATGACAGGAGTTACATAGATACAGTTTTAAAATTACGCATAATGATTTTGTGTAGTACTAAAGAGTTTGGGGTTTTCTCTTCTTTTCCTGTCTGTCTCCTTTTTCAGTTTTCTCGTATCCTCTATGCAAAACATCTTCACAAGGCACAAGAGAACCAGGTGGTTAGGCAGGCAAAAAGTCTGAGGGATACCTAAACTCTCATCCTTGGTTCTGGAATTATCTTTCAATTTATCCAATTTGATTTTTAGGTTACATATATTAATAAGCCTAGGTACAGTAGTCAGAATCTGGAAATTCTGGATCAGATGTAGCTCACAATCACTAGACTACAAAGGTGTTTTTTTTATTTTATCCTTACTCTTTTTATGTTCTGTACAAGACTCTAAGACATTTAAATTGCATTTATTAAATTCTTGAGGCTGGACACCAAAAAAAGTTTTCCAACACTAATTTTACAGTTTAATCCAACTTTTCTTATTAGTTATAGCTGTAGGTGTCTGATAGTGTCCACCATATGATCTACAATCTATTATAGTCCAAAAGAATGAATTCAAGGCATTTTAGAGTTCTGCCTTGTGCTATAATATCAAATATAATATCAAATAGGGGATAGTAGCTGGAAAACTTCATTAATTAAATTAATATATTTATATTTTTGTCATTGAAAGAATAATTAAATTGATTTAGCACATCCCACCAATGAATAATATTTCTGTTACATTTCTCTTTTTTCTTAAAATCGCATTAGCCACAGATAAAAAGGCTTATTGCAGAAAACCTTGCTTTGATTTCTTGGGTTAACATCTGCAAAGTATATTTCAAAGGAATCCATTTTAAATCTCTGAGATTCAAGTGGCTGCTGGTTCTGCTCCTTCACCTTTCTGTCTCTCTTTTTTTCTCCTTTTCCAAGGCATCATCAGGACTGCTTTACCAGACATGAGCAGAGAAAACAGGGAACAATATCAAGTGGTCATCCAGGCCAAGGACATGGGAGGCCAGATGGGAGGACTATCAGGGACCACCACCGTGAACATCACCCTGACTGATGTTAATGACAATCCACCTCGCTTCCCCCAGAGTATGGAGCATCTAATAATTCCATTGTTTTGCTAAGAACCTCTCTAAAATCAGCTATATCACTGTCACCATCTGGCATCTTCTGTTTTTCTCCCCTTTTTAATTATAAATTCTGGCTGACTGCTGTGTCTGTTTATCTTGCAGCATATTAAGGCAAATGTGAATCTCTGTTTCCATTTTTTTTTCAATAGCAAAATATTTATTTGAATGATAAAATTCTCATTCTTACTCTGCTTACAGGCATGTGAGCTCTAACAAAACCCTAAGCTAACTTCAAGGACTTGAAAGCCATTAGAGAAATTTGATTACAAAATCTAGGGTTCAGTTTTTGGAGGCACTTGTGGTTCCACATGTTTAGGAAAGCAAATATGTCAGCAAATTTTCTAATGTAACACCTTGAACAGGCAGAATTGGTCAAGTGATACTCTCTGCTGGAGGTCCAAGAATTTGGTTTAAGTAATTGTAATCTCTACTCAGCTCTTCATAGGAAATGAATTTGACAATCTAGAGCAGTTTGACAAAATTCAATTTTAAAAAAAAATATCGGTCAAGTAAAGAAAAAATAAAGACAAGAAACAGAAAACTGCACAATACTGAAAGCTTCACGACACATTACAGATCCTTTCACAGGATCCAGTCCCAAGTTGTTATAATCAGTGTCTGATAACTGATTGATAGGCTACAAATGTAAGAAATTTACAGTCTCCATTAAGTGCCTGCTGGGAAAATGTCCACATCAGAAAATTTTAATTGCACATTGCCATTGATTAGGGACCTAACTTGTTCTCTTTACAGATTCACCAAGGACTGAACATTCAACTAGACTTGAAAAAAACTTGAAAAATTCTTCAGTACCCTGGCAATAGGGTACACACAGAATAATACAAATAGGTTAGCCTAGAGCAGATTTTTATAAATATTAGAAAACTCTGACAGCTTGGGAGAAAGGATTATAACTTTTATGCATATAATTTTTAAAATATCTTCTCATAGAATCATAGAATGGATAGGGTTGGAAGGGATCTTAAAGATCATCAAGATCTAACCCCCATGCGTGGGCAGAGACAACTACCACAAGACCAGGTTGCACAAGACCTCATCCAACTCCTCCTTCAACATTTCCAGGGAAGAGGCATCAACGACCTCCCTAGGCAACCTATTCCAGTGTCTTACTACTCTCATGGTGAGGATTTTTTTCCTAATATCTGACCTAAATCTGCCCTCTTTCAGTGTAAAACCATTACCCCTTGTCCTGTCACTACCATCTCTGCTGAAATCCCCACCCCAGCTTTCCTGTAGGCTCCTTTCAGGCACTTGAAACCCACTATAAGGCCTCCTCCTGAGCCTTTTCTTCAAGCTGAATCACTCCACCTCTCACAGTCTGTCTTCATAGTAGAGGTGCTCCAGCCCTTTGACCATCTTTGTGGCCCTTCTCTGAACCCTCTCCAACAGATTTGTATCTTTCCTGTGCCCAGGGCTCCAAAGCTGTATGCAATACTCCAGGTGTGGTCGCACAAGAGCGGAGCTGAGGGGCAGAGTCACCTCCCTCTCCTTGCTGGCCACACTTCTTTTGTTGAAGCTCAGGATGTGGTCATCTTTCTGGGCTGTGAGTTCACACTGGTGACTCGTGTCAAGCATCTCATCTACTACCACCTCCAAGCCCTTTTCCTCAGAGCTGCTTTCTATCGATTCTCCCCCCAGCCTGTATTTGTGCTTGGGGTTGTGCCCACACAAGTGCAAGACCTCTCACTTGGCCATGTTGAACTTCATCAGTCTGGTATGGCTCTCCAGCCTGTCAAAGTCTCTCTGGATGGCCTGCGTTCTCTCTAATCACAAACACAGCCTGGAACTGCCAGCAAACCTGCTGAGGATACACTCCATCCCACTGCCCATGTCTGCAACAAAGATGTTAAACAGCACTGGTCCCCAGTGGGGAAGTACTGCAGTCCTCATAAAGAAAACATCATTTCAATTCTCACTTAGATTTTACTTGCTGAGAATCATTGTCACATTGAAAACTCACAGCAATTTTTAACCCTCTTCCTGTTTGACTTCAGGAGGGGACAGTTTTTAAACACATATGGCATTATATAGCCATAATATTTTGGCAAATAGGAATACTTGAACCTATATTAGAATGTGGCATGGATCATTGCACTGCACTATTTGTTGCCAAATTACATTAATTTAAAATTTAAAAATAAGGAAAGAAGAATGCCTGAGACTACATAATAACTTAGGCTTTTCAATCTCCTTAGCCTTTGTTACTTCTGATGCTCTTCCTTCAAAATTAGCTGAAGCCTGTGGTCTATGGAAATTCTTATTATTTCAATAAGCTTTGGGTATGGTACTTAATTATAGAGAAATTTACACTTTGCACTTTAAACATCACTGAAACACATCAGACAATGGAAGACCTGCAGTGGGATTTATTCAATGGTACCATTTTTATTTTGCTGATGACTCTTCCCTATCACTTTTTTCGCCTCAGCAGGGTGTTCTTCAACACTTCATAGGAAATCAAACACAGAAAACACATCCAGAGGTTTCGATTTCTGCTTAGATAGTTATGAAGAGGAGCATACCTTCAAAGAACTATCTTGTTCTGGAATTCTGCTCCTTCCAGGAGCAATTATCTTTCATTTTCCCTTATGTGAGGGAACAATAGGTGACTCAAAGCAGAAGGTAAATTGCAAATGGAAGCAACAGAAGTCAATGTAAAAGTACTGAAGAAACAAAGATTTATTTCTTACAGGAAAGAAGAAAGGAAAATGGTAGAATGTACTCTGATGTACTGGCTGCTCAGGCTGCATTAAGAAGGAACAGATTTTCTGTTTTGTTTTGTTTCCTTAAAGGAATCCTGGATAGCTAACAGATGCAGGCCTAAAATGGATTTAAATGGAACTAAAATGAAAATCTTACACGTTTTCAACTAAATTCTACTCTAAACCATACCAGCCAGCTCACATGTCGAAAATTAGCAGCAATCACATGGCACCACAAAGAAAAAGAATGTTTTCAGATAGGAAAGCACTCAAGGGTGTCTTTTATTCTGGAAGAAGCCATAAGTAGTAGGAGTAAATATATTCTTACAGTATTTCTGGCTCACCTGCAAAACCTGTCAATTTGAGTAAGCCTTCAACTCCAGTTAGCTGACAGGAATCCTAACTTCTACACCATTTTCATCCTGGTTTAAGGGAATAGCATGCAGTTTCATCTGTGTGGATTGCAGCCAAACAGTCTACTACCTAGTTTTCAGTTACATCCTTGAATTTGTAAGCGTAAATCAAATTTAACATCAAGCGGTGCCTTCCATTTTTTTGCACAACAGATATAAAGTATTTGTAGTGACACTCTTTAGTACTTAGTCTGTACAGCTTGGGATAGAATCTTCTTCAGCACTCAGATGTTTGGTACAGTGCTTGTACTTAAAAGTATCCTTTAAGTGCCTTAAATGGAAATAAAGCACATGTAGATAGAAGGAACAGGATAGTTGTGATAAAGATACTTGCTGTACTTCACTACAAGTCAATACTTCATGCAGTAAATTAGTATTAATTTACATGAAAAAAACAGATCAAAAGAATCCTCAGATTCTGGAATGTCATATATAAAATGTTGAATATATCAGGATTTTTTTTTTATATTTTCTTGATAGCAAAACCTGAAAATACTAACCTAGAAATATTTGTGTCTTGTTAGTGACAAAAAGTCTTGTCTAGTTATTACTGGTCAACAACAATAATCTGATTAATATTTTTTCTGAAACACCTTGTCTTTATATTTTTATTACAAGTGTTTTCAAAAAATACATAAAAATTAACTTTTCATATAAATAGGCAAAACTAATATATCTATGTTAAAAGAACTCTTTGTAGGAAACACTGATTATAAAAACATTAAATGAAACCAATCACTTAAAGAGCACAAAAGTATGTGCCAAATAAATTAAAGAAAATCTGAATGTATCTGTCTTTCAATTAAGTATAGCAATTAATCTGAATACGTATTCAAATGTTTTTCACCATGAATCTTTGGTATGTATTGCCAATAATGGAAGAATTAATTACTTTGCCACAGAATACCTACAAATCTCAAATAGAATATTCAAAGGAATAATAATTTTAAAAAGCCTATTATCTTTTAATCTCTTTCCAAAATCCACACTGGTTTCTATGCTCTTGTGCCTTGTGAAAACAAAACAAAATCCCACATTACTTCTAAATATATGTTGGAACATTTCTAGAAATTTGAGAGAAAAAAAAAATCATACTTCTGAATAACCAAAGTCACACCCCAAAACCATTTAAAAAGCAGTATTAAATAGTTTTAAGTATTGCTGGAATTTTTTGACATTTTGTCAATCAACTATATTTTAAAGTTTAGTATGACTAACAGTATTTTTCTTAAAGTGTTTCAAAATTCAAGTTACTTGAAAAAAAATAAATAAAATTAAAGATGCTTATTATACAGAAGAAAAAACTTTGCAAAATAATAAATGCTTGATTTTGCTTTTCCAGGCACCTACCAGTTCAGCTCTCCTGAGTCTGCACCACCTGGGACTCCTCTTGGCAGAATTAAAGCCACAGACCCTGATGTGGGAGCAAATGCAGAGATTGAGTATAGCATTTCCAATGGGGATGGATCAGACATGTTTGATATCACCACTGACAAGGACACACAAGAAGGGATTATAACTGTCAAAAAGGTTTATTTTTTTCCCTCTTTTTTATATGTGCTTAGCTCTCCAGGTGTTATAGTTATTTTTCTTTTTCTAGGGGAAGGGAGAGTAGCTCTCACAAGGGGTCAGGCTGCCAAGGAGTTGTTGTATTAGTTTTGTTCTTTTCTGTCTTCAGCAGATATCTGTTATTTTCAAGTCTCAAGGGAAATCTACTGGCATGTCACTTCACATAAAGCAATATTTCAGTGGCTGCTGTCTGTTCAATATATATACTCTCACACGCATTACTTTCAACTTAGGGCTGTTAAAATCTGGAGAGGTTCAGTTCACAGTGGTATCTGTCAGCAGAATGCTGGAGTAAGGCTCACAAGGATTGGAGGCTCATCTGAAATTTGGTAAACTTACACCTCCAAGGCTAAACGGTCCCTCTCTAATCTGTCCAACAGTCAGGTATCTCAACTACCTAAAATCTGTCTTACTTTAAGTCCAACATTGGTGAAACTTAAGTTGTTACATATGATGTTAAACAAGTCAGAAGAGTAATGACAAGGGCAGAAATTTAATCCATCTCTGAAAGATTTATTGGTTACTTTTTAGTTCAGATTTAAACTCTGCCAACTATTTTTGGTTCTCTTCTTACTGAACATATCAGTAAGAAATATATTATGATATCTAATGATAAATAAACACATTTATCTCTAGGATAGACCTATACACGTATATCTTGGAAACATACACATATTTCTGTGCATACATGTATTGTCTCCATATCTGAATGTATATGTACATAGACATATATGCATATGCATAATATAAACATGTCATAGACTGGAAGTCAGACTTTGTAGTTTTTCTTTTTTCTCTGGGACATTGAGGCCAAGGACAGGTCTGGGTTGCTCCTGATGCAAAATAGGTAAGAGAAGACAGTAATAGTGGAAGAGTAAGGAAAAAGGAAATACAGTAGAGAGCTAGGATAACTGTTCTTCTTCCTACCAATGGGATGGAACAAGTAAGACCTTTAGCAGCTCTGACTATTGGATTAAGTCCAGTTCCCTGTTTCTTTTCCTCTTTTTACTTCTTCATAGATAGACCATACCTGTTTTTCCAGGAATCTGAACAAATAATAGGCAGAGGGATCATAATAGCCTTGCTGCCCTCTCATCTTCCTTATAGTTCTTACACCTAGAACAAGCCCTAATATACTCCATCTTCTCCAAAATGTATTAAATTTTAGAGGTTTTTTATGGCTAAAAGT
This sequence comes from Florisuga fusca, assembly GCA_038090715.1. NCBI lineage: Eukaryota > Metazoa > Chordata > Aves > Apodiformes > Trochilidae > Florisuga > Florisuga fusca. The sequence goes on from JAAWXA010000002.1 coordinate 67,213,174, forward strand.
GTCTACACTTTCCATTTTATAAATCAACATTATAAAACTGGCTCACATTTCTTGTAAAGCAACATAATTTTCTTTATTATCATTATTATTTGCTCCCCAGCATCTGGATTTTGAAAACAAGATGTTATACACCTTAAGAGTGGAAGCAACCAACACTCACACTGATCCTCGTTTTCTTCAGCTGGGGCCATTCAAAGACACAGCTTTTGTCAAAATCTCTGTGGAAGATACAGATGAACCTCCAGTGTTCAGCAGACCCTGGTATTTAATAGAGGTAGATGAAGATGCCAAGGAAGGAAGTGTTATTGGGCAGGTTGTAGCCCAAGATCCTGATACAACAAAGAATGCAATAAAGTAAGCCATTACACAACGAAAAATGCTTTAGATGTGGGAAGTCTCATACACAAAGTATGATGAAAATGAATTGGAATAGGGGCCACTTGAGTAATTAAGCTCCTGGGGTCTATTGATAAGTGTCAAGCAGAGAAATATTTATGGGATGTTTTGAGTGCAAACATAGCGAACAGTGCAGGGTATCCTTCTGAAGGACAGACTACAGACACCAGGTGAAAAGAAAGGAAAGGTCAATGTTTAGCTCTCAGTACAGTTTGGGGTACGAGGTATGAGTAGAAGAAGAAAATAAAATATTTTAAAGTAACCTATGTATAAATTCTCAGTCCAGTCTGATAATCACTGGTAAGTATTAGACTAATTAAAAAACATCTGTAAATCAAGTTTTTACTTTGATTGAAAGAATAAAGCAAAAGCAAGTGTCAGAAAACAGGATTTTGAGAGCCTCCACATTAAAAAACAAGTAATCCAAAATTTTTCTGGTGATTTTGTTGGTCCTTGTGATAGTTAGAAATAGCTTGTTATAACATGATACTTAATTACATCTGTGATATGTCCTTCAGTGACTGAGTTCTCCAAGAAACAATCAATTTGCAAAAATATTATCTAAGAATGTTCATTTTTACTTGTTATTCCAGCACTCACTCTACAAGCTTAAATCTAATTTCAAATAACAGTCTAATAAACTGTCCATATAAATAGTTTGCTCTTCATCCCTCTCACCTGCCTTAAAAAATTTCTCAGGATCTGTAGTATGCTGCACTCCTCAGGTAGGAAAGCTTAGGTTAATTGTAAAGAAAACATTCTTGATTAACCACAGTTAAAATTAGAAAACTTTTAGAACAGTCTGTGAGATAAAATAGTGACTATAACAGGGGACAGTGAAGCTCAGCTGTACCATATCTTGACAGATATTCTGTGGATCGACACACTGACCTTGACAGAATATTCAACATCTATTCAGGAAATGGATCCTTATTCATCTCCAAGCCACTTGACCGGGAAGAAACTCCCTGGCATAACATCACTGTCATAGCAACTGAAGTCAGTAAGTTGGAGATCATTTATCCTGGAAGAACATTAATACTGAGAAAAGACTGAAATTCCACAGCTCAATTTACTATTTTAGGATTATCTTTGCCCATTTATAAAAAGATAACTTGGAATTCTCAGGCTCAACAAATCCATGTACAGTATATATTGGACAGTTAACTGGTTCCCTGAGAATTCTCAGCAAATAATTTGGTGCATGTGTGATGCATTGGCTTTATTCTAAACTTTGGGAAAATCCTTGGAAAAAAAATATGTGCATGACTGACAAATCATACATTATTAGAATGACCTCTGTAAACAGGGGAAGAAATCATGCTTTGCCTCAACTGTTTTTATTTATCTCAGGAAACAGCTTCATTTGAAGACAAAACTAGAGGAAATTTTTTCCCCTCCATGCCTTAAGTAAACCCTGGCCCTAAGTTTTTCAGCTGGATTCTTTATTATTCCTGTGGACCTTTTTCTATTTTTCTCCATTCATTCTCTCTAAAGATTCCCCAGGAGTCTATATGCCTAACATTCTGGGAGTTGGGTAATATGGAGAGATGAATTATACCCCCATTTTCAGAAGGACTGACACCTTTTCCTCACAAATGCCTTTTCATTGTTAAAACGTGGGCCCCATTTTCAATACGTGTACTGTGAGAATCTCCAACAACAGCTTGAAATTGGAGGTGAAGATTTTGAAAAATAGTTTATGATCACACCTTTATATCTTCTTTTTTATCCTGATTTTTACATTTGGGGGAGAAAGGAAAACTTTGGGCTCATTGGTTGTTTTCTGGGGGGTGATAGTATTGTTGGGGGGTGATAGTGTTTAATTGCATGACACTGTTTAATTGCTTAACTGATTTAAACAGGTAAATATTCTTGACAGTTCAGCTTCAGGAAACAGCTTTTCCAATTAATCATTTACCACACTGATGCATGGAATTTAATTCAATAATACCTCAGTGATCTGTTCTTAATGCAAATCAATTTAAGTATGCTATTATATCAGAATTCCTATACTATAACTTTCCTGGTACATATAGGGCTTTTATGCATATAGAATGTATGACAGTAGAAAATGAAATATAAATGTTTTAATATAATCAAGGTAGATAAACATTTTTTGTATTTTTGGGAAAAAAAAAGAGAGTTTCAAATCTTTTTGTAGACACAGACTGTAAACTTCGCATTGCACTATAAATAATTTTCTTGTTTCAGATAATCCTAAACAAAGTAGCCAGATACCTGTCTTCATCCAGATTTTGGACATAAATGATCATGCACCAGAATTTGCCAATTACTATGAAACATTTGTTTGTGAAAATGCAAAAGCAGGACAGGTAAAAAAATACTTATGTTACTGAATAACTTGTAATGAAATTATCTTGGAATACCATCATGAAGATATTAATGTACTTTAACGTACAGCTCAGCTTCTTTATTCTCTGCCTTCTACAGAAACTACCAGTTGATACAGAAAAGGTTTGAGAGAGAAAAGATGCAGGAACTCAGAACCAGGATATTACAGAAATCTTTTATTATTACTTACATTATAACCAACAGCTATTTTTGCTAATGCCAGGTAACCTTTCAGTTTTAGATCCTGAGAAGAAAGATACATGTTTTGCAGAATTTAAATTATGTGAGTGTTTCTCAGAGAAAAGGATTTGATAACAGATTTCACACCTAGAGATTATCTTTCAGACATGGGCCTAGATCCAGGAATGAGCCTTTCCTTGAGATCAATGCATTAGTGGAAGCAAAAGCTTTAAATCATTATTATTGCTGGCACAAACCTGGGCCCAAAAGTGGGCTCCTACTTTACTGGAGAGAGGCCAGGAGGGTGCCCTAAACTCATCTTAGGTCTGTCCTTGTGTCTCACTAGTTTTACACTGATATCATAGAAAGCTGTCTAACCTCATGAAAAGTATGTGGAAAGGATCTGAATGTAGGAATTTTTTTATTGTCCTTACAGAACAGTGAACATAGAGCACTCAAAGGCCTTACAGTTTCACCATGGTACTGGCCAGTGTTGTGTTAAAAATAAAGGTTGCACTGAAAGTAGCATCAGTAGTACCTGAGATGAATCTACAATTTCAGGGCCTGCAGAACTCCCAATAGGGCAAGAACATGGAAATTTACCAGATGCGATTCAAATGACATTTTATGAATGTTTTAAGCATAAAAAATAAACATAAAAATAAATTTAAAACATAACAAAAAGAGGACACAGTGGATTGCTGGAGTTTGCACACCATTTTACTTATTTTTCACTCATTGCAACCACTACTTGAAGTAAGGTAGAAGGGTTAGAAAGACAGAGGATACTTAGAGTAAAATGAGATATTTGACCATTATTTTAATTCTTTTTCAAGAAATTCTTACTATTTTTAATGCAAATGACATAAATAGAGGTATATGCATATCAAAGGCAGTGTTGAATTAAATTAAAACAGAGGAAGGAATTATAATATCAGAAAAATTAACAAGGAGCACCTTTCAAAAACCTGAGGTTTATGATCAGAATATTGTGAACTAAGCAGTGACATAAATTTTTAGATAAGTATACACTTCAGGTCTTGCAGAATGAGCAAGAATTCTCTAAATGCCTGGATTCTGTTTATTGTACCCTCACAGTTTTATTTTATGATTTGTAAGCTGTTTTTTACAGGTAAAATATATTCAGATAATTCTAGCCATTAATTTCAAGCAGCTGGAATTTGACTTAAATTCTATCTGTGCAACAAAATATCTTTGCAGACATGAAACTGAGACAAATAAACCTTAAAATTTCATTATAATGACTGACAACAAAATGAGACATATTTAATTGCATAAAACAAAGAAAGGTTATAAAACTTACAAATGGGTATTTTATTTCCATTAATCATGCAACTTTATCAACTAGCAAACACAGGTCTTGTCATATATTTCAACAAAATTCAATCCAGGTGTCCTGCTTGTCTGTTTCCTTAACCCAGTTTCTATCTAGACTAGCATACTTGATGAAATAACCATTAATATATACAATTTAATTTCAGTTGCTACTAAATTCTGTGCTTTTCCAAAAACAGAGATGGCATAGGCTCTCTAGATGGGCATATTATTATTCAGACCTACATGTCTAATGTACCAATTTAACACCAGGAATTATTATTCCTGAATGTAAAAGTCCACAAAAATATTAGGTAGATGGTATGCATCATATATAGCTGCAGAAGAATGAGAGTTTTGGAAACTCTTCTATTTTTAAATATTAGATTCTTCAAGATGGGCATCTAGGTTCATACCTGGACATTTAAACATAGATGATTTAGTATTACAGGAAAGAGATTACCTCCAGTACCTGTGATTACTTTTATTTTTTTACCTAAAAATTGGGATGAATATAGAGAAATAAACTGGAATATTTTGGCTGAGGATGTTGATTTTCTTTATTGTTTATCACTTCCCCTGTAATACAAAGAAGATACAGAAGCATGCATTCACTTAGTACTACTCCACCTTATTTTACAAACCACCTAAAGCACCTGTCTTATTAGAATCATTATTGCTTCTTGACACATCACAGCAGTGCTTCTACATGTCATACCCATGGCAGGGGTGCCAGATTGAGAATATAAATACACTCAATTATTATATTTTTTAAATTTAATTTATTTAATTTTTTTTTTTTTTAAACCAGGCCCAGCTATTAATCACTTTGCTCTCTAAATCTCAGGTGCATCAGGAAGCAATCAGAAGGATCAAATATTGCTCCCTGACACCAAGCGATGTTACTAATTCTCAACATCAGCATATCTTAAAGGCTGTGCTCATTGTGTTTTTCACATAGACTTTGGAGAGTCAGAGGAAAGAAAATACTATAAAGTCTCTCTTCCCCTGCATCTCTTTTCCCTCCAAAGAATGGTATAACTGAGAAGAAAAGTTATCTGTAGAGGTGCATAAATAATTATATTCCTTAGTCTGGAACAGATTTGTCTCCATGTGAGTCCCGTACCACTGGCCAATACACAGGCTACAGAAAAATACGATGCAGCCTTCTTTTTTGCAAAATTTAAAAATCCTTAATATTTTGATGGTATGTTAGAGCCCCAGGGATTGTTGTGGGGATGTCTCTGACACAAGTTGTCTCATGCCCTTGTCAAGGGAATGAGTTGGGTCTTTTTAGCTTTTCTTCTCTTTTCTCTTTTCTTTTCTTTCTTTCTCTTTTCTTTCTTCTTCTCTCCTCTTCTCTTCTCTTCTCTTCTCTTCTCTTCTCTTCTCTTCTCTTCTCTTCTCTTCTCTTCTCTTCTCTTTTCTCTTTTCTCTTTTCTCTTTTCTCTTTTCTCTTTTCTCTTTTCTCTTTTCTCTTTTCTCTTTTCTCTTTTCTCTTTTCCTTTTCCTTTTCCTTTTCCTTTTCCTTTTCCTTTTCCTTTTCCTTTTTTTTCAGTGATGCTATATTCTTTCCTACCATTCAGGGGCTCTCAGGCATCAGAACAGAAAAAGGGTTTTCTTCCTCTTTCTGAAAGATGACAGATTTTCCTTTCATTAGCCTCCCTACTCCCTCTCCCTTTTTCAGGTGGAACAGACAGCGATCACATTTTTCATGTGTCTGTTGCTGATTGTCAGTCACAAGTTTATACATTGTAGCTGCTTTCTCTAGGTAGACACCTATTGGCTTGATTTAGTGAGAGACCCATGGCAACAGTCTGTCTCCCTTTTGAAGTAAAAATTGGCATTCAAGGGAGTATTTTCCAACTTCTGATAAGCATTCAGACCTGCTTTAAAACTGCAAACACATTTGTGGATTAGAGACAGGACGTGAAAACCAAACTGTTTTGCATTTCCAAACACAAGGCTTTATTAAGTGTTAGGCATTTTAGAACATTTCTGAAGACACAAAGCATGAGGATCAAAGGTCTATTCAAGCCTACACATATGTGATGGAGGCTGCTGCAGCTACCACCATGCAGGTGGATAGGCTAGAATTGTTCCTGAACACCTGTGATCATTCTTGCTACAAAAGGACAAGAGAGGCATCCACTGAGATTTGGATTGCTTTTGAAAGACTTCCATATAGGGACACCTGAGCTATTATTCCTTAATTCCTAAATTAATGTAGGCATTATGAATTCTACTAAAAAATCTTCGTCCTCTTACACTGTGCTATGTTATTAATCCATTCAAGATTAGTTAGAGATTGACTCTACCAGATCATACAGGGGGGACAATAGGCAAGAGAAGCAAGGATGGGGAAAACATAAAGTCATTCTTCCATCATTCTCCCATAGCATTTGTTTTGTTCTAAAAAAGTGTCAGGGAAAAGCAAACAGCAAAATGTCCCAAAAAATTCCTTTCTCAAGTGCCTAGTGATATTTTCTAAGTCTTATCTCAGAAGCAGCTGCAAGTAGATAAATGACATTTGAGAAATTTCTCTATTGTACATTATCCAGGTTTAAGTAAGAGAATAATAAAACAAGAACAAAAGCCCAAATGATTCAAGTGGATTGAAAGCTTACTCCTCTGCATATACTTAACCACATACAAAAAACAACAAAACTCAGCTGCTGTTTCTCTACCTCTAGCTTAACAATGTCAATCTTACTTCTCTGAGACTCAAAGAACAACTTTCTGCTATGTAACAATTAAATAATTTTAAAACTTCAGAAAGATACTGTTTACAACAGCAGACTACCTTTAAATTCCTGTGAAAGTGACATTATTTTTCACTGTCTTATTTGTAGTGAATTTTAAAAGAAAGAATTTTGAAAAAAAAAACAAAACACCCCCAAAAAACACCAAAAGCCTCTTCAAAAATATTATAAAAACTGCCAACTTGCTTCTATTTAAAAAAGAAGCAGCAGCAGATTACATTGAAAATATTCAATTAGTATCAAATTTTGTTTTATTAGTAGAAAATTTTAACCTGAAAGCACACCACATCTGTCTACCCATGGACCTCACCTTTTACAGCATTCTCCAATGAAGCTTTCAGTAATCCATCTGGAACATCTTACTGTGGTTTTAAAGTGTGTACCCTGGAGTCAGTGTGCATCTGTAGGTTACCTACATGACATGCCAAGCCAGTGCAGACTGAAAAGTAGATCTGAAAAGTCTCTGGCTGGTGCTGACCTCTGTACTGTGAAAGATGCACTCCTAGATTAATGTTTGCTTTAATGGTTCTTATATTCCTTCTAAAGGGCATCCAAAGCTGAGCCAATGACTCAGGTCTCCTACTTGTGCAGCTTACTGTGGCCACAAATGCAGCCTTGGAAAGAGTGAAGGCGTGCTCTGAAGTGCAGACCCTTGTTGTTTCAGAATGACTCCACCTAGTTTTTACTCACTTTCTGCCTTAAAAAAACACCCTGAAGAAAGCTGGAAAGCTGATACTTATAAGGAATATGTCACTAGGTAGTCTATTCATCCCTAAACACTTTTTCAGAGATTAATATGAATAGCCATAAAATAGCTCAAATATAATCCACAATTACAAGTATGTCTGTGGCATAAGTCACAGCCTTAAAAAGGCAGGTTTTAGGAGGAAAAAAATTGCACAAACACTATTATAATTGAACAATTCCCACATTTGAAAAAATATGCCAGTAGGAAATAGGCCCAAACCCTTTAAGAGAATCTCTGGTTTCATCATGTAAGAAATCCTTCAAGAAATTTTTCCAATGGGAATTCACAACTCCTCTTACATTGTCAAGCTGATGAAACCACTTTGTCACGAATGTAAAAGAGAACATTTTATGACTCAGAATCATAGAACTGTAGAATGGTTTGGGTTGGAAGGAACCTTAAATGTCATCTAGTTCCAACTCCCGTGCTATGGGCAGGGACACCTCCCACTAAAACAGGTTGCTCAAAGGTGTATCCAACCTGGCTTTGAACACTTCCAGGGAGAGGACATCCACAGCTACCTGTCTCAGTGTCTCATCACCCTCACCTTCACACTCTTAACAATGCAGAAGTTTTTATTTTAAGTATCCTCAAACAAAAATGACCACTCAGAACTTAAAAGTACGCAATAAGAACCACCCAAGAGTATGAAACTGATTTTTTAAATAGACAGAAATGCACATGCATGGGCACATACAGTTGTCATAATAATGCTGTATGTTCCAAATTTTCCTCATTTGCAAAGGAAACAATGGAAGAAATAAAAAAAATGGGAATGCTTTTTATCTTCTCTAAGCCTGGCATGCTTGAAACAGATTTGAATAAAAATAATTCTTTTGAAATAATTATTCCCCTCATAAATCTCACAGCATCAGAGACCTTTCTCTGAACTTCTGGTGAGAGCTGAAGAGTGATCGTAACTCAGTGTCCAGAACTGCTTCAAAATGGAAGAATGCATTTCAATCATAGGATTTCAAAATGTACATGAAAATAGCATTATTATTTTTCGTAAAACTGTGGCACTTAAAATAAAAATAGCCACATATCTTTCATTTCTGCAGTGATTATCATTTCTCCTTTATTTACAGCTACAAAACTGAAAACAAACAAACATTTTTAATTTCCTTTCACCCATTCATAATTTGGAAAAATTCAACTGCAATCATCTTTTACTGTTGTTCTTCCAGTCTGCTATATTTCCTGGTGGAAGAATAGCTGGTTCTCAATTTATGCAGCCAATAGTTAGAACAGGTAATAAATTATTTTTTTTTTCCTTCTTCACCACCACCCTCAACAGTAAATTTTCAATGTAGAATCATTAGAATCATACAATGTATTGGCTTGGAAGGGACCTTTAAAGGTCATCTAGTCCAATCCCCCGCACTGAGCAGGGACACCTTTAACTAGATCAGGTTGTTCAAGTGCCATCAAACCTGACCTTCAATGTTTCCAGGGATGGGGCCTCCATCACCTCTCTGTGCAGCCTGCTCCAGTGATTCACCACCCTCGTAGTTAAGAACTTTTTCCTAATGTGCAATCTAAGTCTCGCTTGCTCTAGTTTAAGACCATTGCCCCTTGTCCTATCCCAACATGCCCTTGTAAAATGTCCCTTCCCAGCTTTCTTGTAGCCCCCCCTCCAGATACTGGAAGGCTGCTATAAGGTTTCCCCAGAGCCTTCTCTTCTCCAGGCTGAACAACCCAACTCTCTCAGCCTGTCTCCAAAGCAGAGGTGGTCCAGCCCTCTGATCATCTTTGTGGCCCTCCTCTGGACATGTTCCAACAGGACCATGTCCTTGGTGGGAGGGCTCCAGAGCTGGACACAGTACTCCAGGTGAGGTTTCATGAGAGCAGAGAGGCAGAATCACCTCTATCTGCTGTCCACACTTCTTGTGATGCAGCCCAGGATGCAATTTGCCCTCTGAACTGCAAGCATGCGTTTCATGCTCATGTCCAGCTTGTCATCCACCAGGTAATTAGGTTCCTCTATGCCTGGCACAATTGTCCTCCTTCACGTGATTTACACATGAAAGGAATCAACTCCAAATCCTACAAACATCCCACTAATTACATCTCAAAAGCCCCAAAATACTCAACTGCAACTTCTGGTAACTATTGTATCAGGTTATTTTCTCCTTGAATTTTTCAGCAAGTAGTTGCACAAACATTATCACTTATTCTAATCCTCTATCTTCTCTTTGGTACTTTTACACTTCTGTCTTTTCAAACTTCTGAAAATAGGAGAGGAAAATTTTATCATTTCCATTTGGTATTTTAGTCCTACTAGAAGGGGTTGTTTTGATAATAATATTACACTTCACATTAAGCAATGCAAAACTGAAATCAAGCATCATACTTGTCTTGCTCTCTGTATTGCCACTCTCTGAGAGACAGATTATGGCAAAGAGAAAAGCAGTGAGACATTGTAAAACTCTTGACATAATCGGAGACTCAGCAAAACACTGAACAGGCTACATTGCTGTTAAAAGGAATTGATTCATCTTGGGAATCAGCTAAAACTTAAAAAAAACATTGTAAAGAGCAACGATCATCAAATGCATTAAAAGCGAAGAGACTTTAATATGTTTTATTATAATCACACTTAGAAAAACTGCATAAATCTTCCTCCAGCTTAGTCACATCCTCTTGTACAAGGCGGATGTTCCATAATTACCTTTCAAGTTATTCAATATTCTTCAAAAATTACAAGAAAATTATACAAGAAATGTGGCTGTTTTAGAAGGAGCTGCTAGGAAGTTAACCTATAGTAAGCCACAACCAATATCCTCTACCATTTTGTTTCATAACAGCTTAATATTATTAGCTGAAATAACAGTATGCCAAAATTAACAACAAAATCTGGGCCAAAATACACACTGGGTGGTATAGCACTAGTAGTGGTATGTTTCTGAATCATGCAGTAAGAAAAGCACTTTAATATTTTTGGTAGCCTTATAAATGTGTATGGTTCATAGTGTTCCACCCTGAGAGATGCTTCATATCCTCCAAATATTAACTCTATCCTCAAGCTGATGTTCAGAGAAAGTACATAAGAAAAAGACATTCCTTATTTGATTGTTGCAAAATTTAAAAATTGTATCAGTGTTACCAGTCAATTATTGCATTTCTTGAAGAATTCATGCTGCACTTCCCCTGGAAATATCAGAAAAATAAGCTACAAGGCAAGTCTTTGATAAGTAGTGGCTTTGATGTCTGTGGGAATTCATGACATAGCATGCTGGAAACACTTGAAAACCTCAAGGCAGGCATTGGCTCTCTCATGGCTTTGAATGAAACCATTCTGACTGCTGAGCTCTTTCTGCCTTTAAGTTGAGGTGCCATAGGATCTCACCTATACTGAGTTGAAGCATCCTCAGAGAAAAGCCTACTCCCATTCTCAGACCACTAAACTTTCTCATCTTGTGACTGAACTCAAACACAACCATGCAAGCTAACGTGGAGTGTGGGTCACCCTCCAGTGCGATCCCCACCAGAGAGTTCAAATAACAGAGTAGTCATTCATGTGGCTCACTAGAGATACTACAGCTCATGCAACCTTGTGTTAACTCTTCTAAGTCATGTCAAACCACATTTATTCCCAGGTAGCTTTTACTTCCTCAGTTCTGCAGCTGTTTTTCTTAGATTCCATTTATCAGTTTAACAGAAGATAGAAAAAGTAAAATTGCTAGCATATGAGTCTACATATACATGGGTACACATGTTTGCACATGTTCTGATGCAGCAGGAAAATCTGTGCAATTGAAGTACTGCTGAAGCCTTTCTTTTTCAGTCCACTCTATTCTGACCTTATGCTGGCACTACTATCACTCCTTCACAGCTGGATTTGAGTGGCTTTGTTAGAGTAGCAATAAAGTTCCAAAGCCAGAGGTTTCAGGTTAGGAAGTAGTAAAGCATCTCTTTTTATTACTTCAGGAGAACCCAACATCCTGCCAGTGCAGTGCTCCAATTTATCGCCAGGAGCAGATGAGGTGGACTGGGAATTGGATCCACTTATTGACTGGTTTACACACTACTTTATGTCATTGCTACATGAGGCCACAGGAGGTTCATGGCTTATTCAGAAGGGCAATTGCTTCTGTACCAATGTAAGATACTGAGTACAAATCAAAGCACAAATCTTGCAGTGACGACTTATTATCTTCCCTTTTGTGTTTTAAAAAACCCAACCTGCTTACTGTAACCTCTACTCTGTCTATGTGGGAAACATTTGGCTTAGGACATCAGTTTGTGTCTTCAGATAGAGCTTCATTTTACTAGACGTGAGAAGTGGAAACCTTATTTCAAACAGAAGATTTCTAAAATAGTATGAAATACTGTTTTCTTTATAGCTGATACAGACTGTGAGTGCAGTTGACAAAGATGAGCCTCCTCGAGGACACAAATTTTTCTTTGAGTTGGTGCCAGAATTTGCTGTTCATCCAAACTTCTCCATTGTAGACAACAAAGGTAACTGCTGACAGTACCATCCACCCCCTTCCCCCATGCCATATAAAACTCCATCCAGCAACATCTATGTATTCTGCTTTTCCATTCTAGATAACACAGCAGCAATTATGACTAGAAGAAATGGATACAGCCGTAGTAAGACCAGCACATATCTCCTGCCAGTCATAATATTTGACAATGACTACCCCATCCAGAGCAGCACCGGCACGCTGACCATTCGCGTGTGTGCCTGCGACAGCCGAGGGAACATGCAGTCCTGCAACGCTGAGGCCTTGCTTCTCCCTGCTGGCCTCAGCACTGGGGCTCTGGTTGCCATTCTCCTCTGCATCATTATCCTGCTAGGCAAGTACCTGTGATAAGATGTTTAGTTGATGAGGCAAAAGTCTGGCCGCTTCCAGACTCTTGATATTATTCAACTCCTTATTCATATAACCCTGCAGAAAAAATATCTAATACTTGATGTGGTACCTCCTGGAGGAGAGGAAGCTACTGTGAGTTGTTTGTCATGACTCTTAGGAAGAATGTGAAAAAAAATGAGACTATCAATGTTACTTAAATTAAATCATTTTTTAAAACTAGGGTTAGTTTTAGATACCATACTCATTTGAGTAACATTTTATGTTCATTTAGATCCAAGACTTTAAAATCATGATAAGTTTTGCAGTGATTAAAAAATATCACTTATACTACCTTTTTATTGGTTTGTACATTTTAAAGTCAGGAAATATTTAGCTTAAAAGCATAGAAGAGAAATGTTCAACTATTTCCACGTGGTAGCAAGAGCAGCTAATTAAATAAAACTTTAGTATAGAAGTTAGATGGGCAAGGGAAGAGTAGAAGCATTAAAAGATGAGATGATATATGAAGAAACTAGAATATACCCTAGATAATAACCCGGTTTTAAGAATGAAAACCAAAAAACCCAAACCAAAACAAAAAAAACCCCAAACAAACAAAAAACAAACCATCACAACTGAAATTTTCATGTTTTACCTACAAGCAAAATGTCTCCTTGCGAATGCCATCATCTCTACATTCCAGTAAAACTCTGCAAAACTTTTTTCCTGTCCACCATCCTAGCAAACACTGCTTTCCAAGAGGGCAGTGACAAGATGGGGGTCTTGTCTTCAAAGCCACCAAGCCTTCATGCCCCAACACAGAGCATGAAATGTGTACAATGAAACACATACCCTCACTCAGTCATTATGAAAACATCACTGTGATCTCCTGCAATGCTGTAGTACAGAAACATTGCACTAAAATAAAAAATCAAAGTTGTCCCTTAGGACTACAGCCATAGCACATGGGACTCAGAACATGGTCAGGGACCAGTGCTGTGCAGAACAAGTGTGACCACCTTGTGTCTCTTGGCCCTAGGGTCAGAGACCCTGATCTACTTAGCAACTCAGATGTAGCTGAAGCCAGAGTAGTATGAATCTGAAGAGCATCTAAACAGAACTGTTAGTCTACAGATAATGTGGTTCTCAGCACCTTACATAATTGTCCAACAAGATATAGTGTGTTAGGAAATAGATTGGTGTCATCATGTCCAAAATACAAGAGATATATTAAGTACCTGGCTGTGAAAGATACTTCTTAATAACCTGTTAATGATCTTCCCTAATGTTGTATATGAAGTTTGTAGACCTAAGTGTGCTATTGTCTAGCACTAGTAAAACATGAAAATAATGGTTCCTGTACAGGTACAAAACCACAAAAAAACCAAACAAAAAACCGCCCCAGAACAGACTATATTGTCACAGCATTATACCATGGCATGTGAAAGTCTCTATTCCTCTCTCCCTATCTTCAGAATGTCCAATTTTCCCTTTTATTCACTAATACTTAAATCATTCAGAGTCCTAAGACTCAACAAAAGTGCTCATCAACACTGCAATGCATGGTTTGGCAATCACTGTTATGTCTCATTGACAGATGATGTTGCTGGCTTCTTCTATTTACTCCAGCTATTGGAATTAGTGTCAGATTTTTCAATGCATTTAAGCATTGAGTTCCTACTGAAATCAATAGCATTTAGGCACCAGGATGTATTTACAAAACTCATTTTCAGTCTTTCATCTCCCTCTGTAGATTTTCATTTTGTGTCAATACTTACCTCTCCAAAAGGAAAAGTTATTCAACTAATATTTCTTAAGCTAAAGGAAACATTCCTTTAAAAAGAAAGATTTAGAAGCAAAACTGGATTTCAGTTTTTGCTGTCATTGAAGTAAAAATAGTTTTGTCAATAATATTGATAGGTGAAGGTCTTCAGGTTCTTCTTTTCAAAAGGACCTGTAGATCCCATTTTCAAAATTGTGTTAGGCACCTAGGAATACCTAAATCACTATCCTACAAGAGAGTGAATTACTTCTGCATATGATATTCTACTAAATTTGATTAAATCACCTTTCATGACTGCCAAGAAAACATCACTTCACAAAACTAAAATCGAAGTCAGACCTTAGTAGTATGGTATACTTTAAGACATTGTCTGTTATTTGAGTTCGGAGCAATTGTATACCTATTTCGAAGGTATAATATTTAAACCTTTGTTCCCATAGGTTTAAAAAAGCATAAGTTTTTTTACTATTTTCCCCTATGTACTTCATGTCGGAGATTGCTTTTGTCACTATTTTCCTATTAGAATTCCCATCTCAGGCTCAAAATTTTCCAGTTCGGCACATAATGTAAAATATTTGCTCATTTATTTAATTTCTAACTACCCATTTCTTCATTCATCTTTTGTTTCCACTCAGTATTAGTTGTCTTGTTTACGGCTCTCAAGAAACAGAGGAAGAAAGAACCTTTGATCATTTCAAAGGATGATGTTCGGGACAATATTGTGACCTATAATGATGAAGGAGGTGGGGAAGAAGACACGCAGGCTTTTGACATCGGTACACTGAGAAATCCAGAAGCGAGGGAGGAAAGTAAGATGAGAAGAGATGTTATCCCAGAAACTATATTTCAGATTAGACGGACTGTACCTCTCTGGGACAATATTGATGTTCAAGATTTTATTCATAGAAGGTTAAAGGAAAACGATTCAGATCCATCTGCCCCTCCTTACGATTCACTAGCAACATATGCCTACGAAGGAAACGATTCCATAGCAAATTCACTCAGCTCTCTGGAATCCCTTACCACAGAGGGCAACCAAGACTATGATTACCTCAGTGACTGGGGACCTCGATTTAAAAAACTAGCAGATATGTATGGTGGAGAGGACAGCGACTGAGACTGAGAAAGTAATCTGTGACACGGTCAGTGTTAGTGGAATTCATGTCTATGTTACTAGATAAAGTGGCCTACTCTCTCTTACTTGAGAATAAAAAAATTACAAAAAATAGGTGTCGTCTTAGTAAGAGTTTGCTTAATCAATGAGTCAAAGTGGGTGAATATGTATTTTTTTTAAATCTAAATCACTCTCTGTCTAGAAACCTCTGATAAAAGGTTTTAACAGACAACAAAAAGACAATAAAAGGCTTTTTGCGCCTTTAATAATGAAATTGAAACTTTTTTAAAAAATTGCTTTGCATTACCTTTCCTACTAGCTGGGAAAGTGTGAACTCGCAGTGTAACAAAATTTCAAAAATATACCTTAAAAAGACTAATATTACTGCCATATTTATTGAGTTAAAGATTGTTGGTGTGTTGATTCATCATGATATTTTTATATATGTATATTTATATTTTTGTATTTTTATTAAATAAATTAGTATTTATAAAAACACTACTTAATCATGTACTTTGTCAATCATAAATAGCTGTCCAACCTTTCTGAACAAAAGAAACTGCATATTGTGCAACACTTCATTTTTCAATGCATCTTCTTATATTGGATTAATGGTTAAAATGTATTGTGCAAGAACAATATGGAGAGAGTGCTGTGTAATGGAAATGAAGTGTAGAAAAAAGAAAAATAATTTTGAAAAAGTGGTTATAAATAAATGCAGTCTGACTTTCAATGTGTATTACTATATGGCATAATAATACAGTTTAACTGTGAAACTCTACGCCACATATATTCTTCTATGATCAGGTGCCAGTGAGAGCTTTTAAAAAGTACAAGCCTGGGGATTTAAGGTAAATTCTGGTAGATACAGAAGAAAAAAAAAAAAAAAAAAAAGAAACAAACAAAAATCTAATTTTATGGTTGTGGTTTTGAGGCAATTAGGAGAATCAGACATTAGTAATAACTTATTTTTAAACAAAGCAAGACAAGCAATAAAAACCAAGTCCAATTAATATTTTATTAAAGGTGCTAGTGTTCTCTTCCTTCAAATAAGTGCATAAATTTCAAGATTTTCTAAAATGTTAATGACAATCTTCAAGTATATGTTTATCTTTAAAAACTATTTTCTGGATCAACTTTTTTTTCTTTTTCCACAACATAGGGTAGGAGGAATTTACCAGGAGCATATGTAATCTAACTGAGAATTGTAAGGTTTATCTACATTTTCTTGAAAGATAAAAATAAAATTCTTATATTTATGAAAAAGAATCAAAGATATCAACAATATAGGATACACACTATCAATAGCATTTTCATTTTTAATACTTTAGAAAATCCAAGTTTGCATAGACTTCCAAAATAATCATGTTTTAAGGTCTTTAGATTACTTAAATATTTTTCAAAGCTTTTCAGAAAGAAACTTAAAACTCACATTGATCTTTAACTTGGGCACTTATCTCTTACCAAGAAGATAATAGACTATACACAAAGTCACTTCACCCAGACACAGGAGAACACTCCTGCCTAATGATTTCCTCTCTACTATGTTGACTTTCAGATTATTTCTCAAAATATCTCTTTACTATTATTTATTTTACCCCTCTAGCAAATTCTTTTGCCATCTCCAAAGATGCATCTCAAATTTTCTGAAACTGAATTCCCCCCCCCCCCCAGGGTCCAAACAAGCACTTCAACAGCTCACAGTGAGCTGCATGTCAGGTCTGCAACACCATATTTTGGAAAAAAAATTTTCATGACACCAAAAATTCAAAATAATATGCAACCATGTGACAGTCACAAACATGGATGCAATGCAGGAACAAGATGTCAGTGTATAGCTTCATGGCATAAGAATGCATTTTTATTTTTGTGCCTTTTGAATGTGAAAGAAAAAAACAAAAGAATAAATTAAAAAACAAAAGGAAAAAAAAATAAAACCAAACCAAGAATTGTTTACAGAAACTGTACACCCAAGCTTCGTCTTCAGTGACAAACACCGTAGTTTAGACTAATAGAAGAGCTTTTAGCAATCTTTTAAGTTGTCATCAGAAATCTGAATAGCACAGAATGGCAGGAGAGATGAAAATGAAAATATCTCCGTCCCCAAGCCAAGACAGGTACAGACTAGGTATATGCCAATGGAGTCCGTAAGTTTTTAAGAAGTTATGATTTGGTGCAGAGCACACCAAAGGGTACTCATTTGATTTCAAAGAGGTTATTGCTGAAGGTAAGATGAAGGAAACAGGAGGTGAGGAGTTTTTTTTCCTTGAAGACACATAAATTTTATTTAGAAATTGTATTTTCCCCAAAGAAATTATCTTGTGTATTTTTATTTATATTTTATATTTATATGGGTTCTCCCCAGAATTAAGAGCAAATAAGCTGAGAAAAAAGAGTGAAATGGAGTAAAAATATATTTAAAAAAAAGCAGAACCCCCGCCCCCAACATATGATGAAGGTTTTGGTTTGGTTTGGTTTATGTATTGTTTTATTTCCTTTTTCCTTCCGTGACTTTCGTAACATCTTTATTTAGTTACAAGCTTATCCTGAAAAACAGTCTTATCAGTAAAAAAAAAAAAAATTGCTAGAGGTATTCTCCCACAGAAGGCTGGATCTTTCAGTGAAATGCCAAAACAGAATCCTCTTTGTGACAGGTTAAGCAACATAATTGCAACTACCACCATACATAAACATACCTAACATTTTTAGTCATTTCATTAAATGTTTTCAGAAAAGAATAGTTACACACACACAAAAAAAATTCTCTCAGTACTTTTCTTATGCACTGGTGTCAACAGGCAACACCTTGTGCTCTACAACAGACATTTCAACTGCTAATGGTCTAATTTGTGCTGAAAACTGTATTTTAAAGTCACATTAACACTTCAGTCCTCACATATGTTAATCTGACAGATAGAACACATAGGTGTTTCAGATACTGCATAACAGAGTACATTTTGTGATGTACAATTTATAGATGAAGTTGAGGAGTTCCAGAAAGAAAAAAAAAATGCAGAACGGGGAAATCAAACATTTTTGCCTCTTCTGTAGGACGATGAATAATATGCATATGATTGTCAGCCTATACATAGGGGTCAGTGTATATATATGCATATATATAAATATAAACCCACTCTATTATCTACAGGTGAAGTAACAGAAATTAAATCTTTAGATACCTCTTGAATTCAAACAAAATTGACCACCTAAAAGCAAAAAAAGCATGGCAGAGTACAAGATGCATTCCACTATGTACAAAAACCAATTGGACATAAACCAATGCAATTTTACAGATTGTTTTACATTGTTCTAGCATTCTGTTGTTAGAAGGTTTATTTTACATTTTAGTTCATTTAATAAATCATAATTCAAAAGATGTGGGACCTGGCCTAAACGCTACTCAAAAATTTTTCATCTTCATTGAATTCTCACAGAAAGGAAAATGCAGAAAAGAGGGCTGTGAATGTAACTCTTCTGGGATTCAAAACAAATCATGTTGATGTTATTTCTGCAGAGGGAGTGGGTGCTTCTGTGTGGAATCAGCCCACTGGCTGTCACTGGGCACCATGCAACAGAGGAAATCCAGGAACATTTACTTCTTGCTTTGTACTCATCACCCTCCACCATCCCCATTCAAAGCAAAGCACTCTGCAACACTCTTCACCCACTCTAGCAAATCCTATTAGAATAAATTTTATCAAATTTCAGATCACCAGTAAAAGCTAAAGTGACAATGTCTTGTCACAACTTCAATGTCTTTTTTTTCATCATTCTGGTGTGTACTGCTTTAGAACGATATACATTTTCATAGCAGTCCTGTGATTTAAAATATGAGAATATTCCTGATTTTTTTAATTTTACCATGGAATTTGACACATCTTTTGTCACAATATATTAATAATATACCTTCATCAAGCTTGGAATAAACTCCATAATTTTGAAAAGCTTTTTTTTTTTTTTTTTGTAGTCAACATGCCAGGTGTTTCTTCCATCTCTTCTCAAAGGGAAATGACAGGCTGTACAATGTAAGCCTGCACAAACACACATTTTGATTTTTGATGAGAGTAAAACGGTAATAACACTATTCCCTGCTTGCAGTTTTGTCCTGCAATTTACATTTGAGTTACTGGCAGACATTTAGACCACGTTAGAAACAGCTTATGATCTGTCAGAGTAGTGCAAGAATATCTTTGGAGGAGCAGAGGATACAAAAAGTATCCTATTTTTAAAATACCATCCAGGATCCTTACAATTTTCCTGTCCCTCCAGCAGCAGGAGTCAGAATGACCCTCCCAGACACTGCATCACATAAGTACATATCTGGCATTGCTGCTGGAAGAAGAGGTGAAAGTTGCAGTTTCGTGAGTAAAAATGGTGAGAAGGAAATTAAGGCTGGGATTTCTTTTACTTGAGAATTGCTCTTGTAGCTGTCAAAAAGCAGGCTGCCAGTTGCTAGGAGCAACAATAATAATATCCACTTCTTATATAATGCTTTTCAGCCATAGTTTTTAAATCTTTTTACAAGGAAGGTCAGTATCATTATCACCATTTTGTTGGTAAGAATAGCACTTATTTGTGCACCAGTTTCCCCAAGGACACCCATCAGGACACCAGTGGAGACAGGAGCAGAATCCTGCTCTCATCTTCACATGCCGCAGTACCTTGAAGACAAGTAATCATTTAGGAGGCATTAACTTATGTATTGTTCCTGCTTTTGAACTGATCCGAAATTTTGTCTTTAATTAGCTTTTACTGCCCCTTTTACTTCTTAAAAGAATATGTCGTTCCATGAGACATTATGAGTTGAAGATTGTTTCCAAATTAAGATTGAATTAAGTACGTGTTTCTGAGAAAAGTCCAAAGTAGCTGCAAGAGATGAAGTTGTGGTGCTTTCCTGGGCTTGCTTCCTGGAGGAAAGAGAAGGAAAGATTTTTTTTAATTCCACTTACAAACTGAAAGAAAGAGAAACGTGGAGTAAGTAAGCTCTAAAAAGTGCAGGAATACGCCAAGATTTGGCAGAAGATGTAGCTTTAACCTAAAAGTTATCTTTCATTTAAAGTATGTAACAAGCAGGGTGGAGAGTAGAAGAATAGCAGGTTGTAGTACACAACATCAGCTGGTCTCTACTCCTTGAAAATGAATTATTTTTTATTTCTAGAGGACTCCTTCCCTGCTTTACCATTTGATTTCTTGATGAGACATTATGGTTTGATTGCTGAAAAAAAGTGCTTTTGCCCTAGCAATTCCAGATTGGTAATTTAGTGACAAATCTTTATGAACAAGTCTGAGCAGTGCTCAACAGAAATGCAGAGAGAAAACAAGATGTGAAGAAGCTCTTCACCATCCCCTGTGTAAGTGAAGGGCTTTATTTCAACTAATGCTCGAATTAAGACATGGCATTGACACTACACAACACAGCACCATCCAACCGGATCCAGAGTTAGAGCCAAAGGGAGTAAAATGCTTCCCCACCTGCTAACACATATGCTGCCATCTGCAATTTACTGACCAAGGGGGAAATTTGTTCTTTTTCAAAGCAATGGCAGTATACTTTCCTCTGTGCCATGGCTGAGTGCCTTCAGCTTCACTGATGTTTAGCCAGCCCTGCACTGTTTTACAGCCAGCTTTTGGGCAGTGTTACCAATAAGGGCCAGATTTCACCCACATATTTCTCAGAGTACTTCACAACAACAGACTCATTGCAGAGTACTATGAGAAAACAAGCACTAATTTTTTAGAGGAAACAAAACCCTCAAGTTAATGGTCTTTCTCTTGATTTTAGTAAAATCTGTAAAAATTATAAGGAAATGAGTTTTGCATTACATCATTAACACAAACACAAGCCTGTACAAGTGATGAAATTTGATGTAATTTACACATATATTTAACTGATAAAAAGGAAATCCCTTTTGATGTTTTAAACCAGATAGCTGCATGTAAATTAGAAGTTTGATCCTAACAATCCTATTATTCACAAATAGATAAATTTTCAAGGGTTAGATGGTATTGTACATAGTATATGTAATTTGCAGAAAGATACCCTGTAGAGATTTTAAAATAATCTTAGAAAAAAGATATTAATCTATTCTGTCTTACATAAACTAGAGGGAAATAAAAAAAAAGGTGATACATTTCTATCTAGTAATTAGGAACTTTCCTGTAAAAAAAATTCATATACTTCTAATAGAAAAAAAGTCTGAAGAGAAAGGTAGTATCTTTTATCCAACTATATTAGCTGCTTTAATAAAACCAGACCATTTTTTTGGCTTAAGAATCTCTTATCATCAGAACAAAGACTAGAGAAATTTCAACGCCACTTTATTAGCTGTTCTCATTTATAAACTGCAAGTTTTGAGTATTTGAGTAAGAAAAAATTTGCAAAGTAGATGTGCTGACCCACCCTCTAACTGCAACTTTACATTTGTCATATGTACATAGATATGGCAAATCAGTTTATGAGAAAATGTTCTTTGAATCTCACTTTCTATCTAGTAGGAAAAGTGACTGCCTGAATTTTTAGCATAGGACTGTCAGCATGGCCAAAGAGGCAGAAGAGCAGAATCTTTAAGCAGCAAGTGAAAAATTGTTACAGAATCCCAGAATCATTCCAGTTCAAAAAGACCTTTCAGATCATAGAGTCCAACCATAACCTAACTCTATTGAGCATTATCCTAAGTTTACCAAGTCCAGTGCTTAAACTATGTCCCTAAGCACCACTTTTACATGTCTTTGGAACAACTCCAGCGATGGTGATTCACTTACCTCCCTGGTCAGCCTATTCCAGTGTTTAATTATCCTTTCAGTGAAGAAGTTCCTTCTAATATCTAATCTAAACTTCCCCTGGTGCAACATGAATCCATTTCCTCTTGTATCATTGCTTGGTATGAGGGAGAGGCATCAACCCCCCACCTCACTACAAACTCCTTTCAGGTAATTGTAGAGAGCAACAAGGCATCCTCCCCTCATCCTCCATCCATTTCTCCAGGCTAAACATCAGTTCCCTCAAATGCTCCTCATAAGACTTGTTCTCCAGACACTTCACCAGCTTTGTTGCCCTTCTCAGGACTCACTCCAGCACCTCAATGTCTTTATTGTATTGGGGGGCCTTAAATAAATCAGTTCATGGCCCTTAAACAAATCAGTTTGCAAGGAAGTTTTACACAATTCATATGCACAATATGTACATATTTTAACAAATTGTACTATATAATTAAATAGCAATTTATCCTGTGGCTCTTGAAATATAAGCAGGGGGTTTTTTAAGTATTACACACAACTTCAGTGAAGCCAGTGAGTACACAGCAGACAGATATGTCTTATCTTATGTGTCCCATCCTACCATGTATATCCTGACAAAGACGGACTCTGAACCGTCAGGTTTCACCACTGGATGGCAAAAATCAAGAGTCCAGACCTCCATTGTCTCAAAGTTACTTACATTTCTGATTCCAAAAAGGTCTCCTCTCAATCCATAGGAATTTGCTAGGAAGTAAAGCTTGGATCTGAAGTACTGTTCCAGGCAACTCCCATAGGTTGCAACATTGTCATGGAAGGAGGCCTGAAGTATTGTGTGGATTACTAGTTCCATTTACTGACAGTGTAGTTCTAAATGTCCTGGTGGACCAGGACACTGTAAATACGGGTTAAATGAAAACGAAAGTTTGTTGATGGAGCTTCAGTATTTTCCAGCTTTGCAAAGAACATTGTAAATTGATTATCAGATTATATTTAGCAGCTACATATTTAATTTTCTATACCGTTCAGAGGAAATTATTTTGGATTTGGGTGAAGAATTTAGTCATCTGTACCATAGCATCATATGGGATGTTTTCCTTTTAGAATGTGATGCCAGTGAATGATGTCATGATGAAGCTGCACCAAGTTCCTTTATTAGAGAATATACACTGCTTAGAAATATAAAATTAGGAAGCAAAAATCTACATAATACATAAATAATTAAACCTATATAGTGTCTATTAGGAGGTTAAAACAACTCTATCATGTTCCACCCGATTCAAGAACAAATCCACTTTTCCCAGTTTCTTTTTCTCCCCATTTTCTCCCAGCAGTTTCTTGTCCTCTCCCCATTTGTTGCAATTAACTTTGACCTGTAATTTCAGAGTATATAGGAAACTACTCACTATTATAAATACCTTGTACATCAACATACATCATTATACTACTGCCTTATTAATTTTGTAGTATTAATTTTCTCATTGAGTAAAGCTGCAAAAGCAACTGTAGATGCGGTTCTGTTCTCATTAATATTGTTACTGTTGATGATTTGCTATTAATCTTTTGTTCACAGAAGCAGCCAAATCTGCAGACTGTAAACAGAACTAGAAAAAATAATATTCTTCCCCAGTTCCTCCTGATGCACATAGAATTTTCTTCAGCAGTTCAGGTTTTTCAGGTTGGTTTATATATTGAGGCAGGATTGGATTTTTTTTTCTAAAATTAGCTTTGTAGGGCAATTATTGGATTATCTTAAAAGTTTACATTTCTCTAGTTGCAGTCTTTATGAAAGGCTTCATTCTCATTTCAAGAGTATAAAGGACCTATTTTACTATTTTACTGATTTTTTAATGTTTGGGGTTTTTTGTTTTGTTGCTTTGTTTTTTACTGAAGAACATGCATTCTTTCCTCTGTGTAACAGTAATACCATTATGTTCTAAAAAGTGACCTCTAGCAATTAAAGAGGAGAGCTTGATTCAATACTCATCCTATCCCATTTTGGAGTATCATTTTAATAGCCACTAAGAGATTTATCTTTCATGAAGCTTTTAAAATCTCCTGATTCCATTTATTCTTTGAATTGCTTCTATTTAATTGTGATATGAACTCACACTTGCTTTAAGCCTGCTACCTAATTTTCTCAAAAAAAACTATGAGATCAAGTTTTGCAGTACTTTAAATTGTTTTTTAAGACGTTTGAGTATCTTTTCATGCATATATAATTTTTGAACAGTTAATTTGGAAAAAAAAAAACACCCAAAAAACCCCAAACCCATAACCAAATAACAACCTGGAAGGGTAAGTGGCCTTGGCAACTTACTGAAGTTTCAAAGGATATAATTTCATTTGCAGATGATTAATGTAATGTTGTTTCAGTTTCCTGAAAAGCTAAGTATGCTCATTAGAGGCTACAAAGCATTCTTGTGGCAACTCAGAGCTAAGGATGAAAAATTAATAGATAATAGTTTGTTGGGTTATTTACTTTTATACAAAAGATGGACACTTTGAGAAAGAGTAGGACAAAAGAAGATTATACAAAAGCTGCTTACTAATTACTGTGGTTCACAGATCTCAGATTACAGTTTGGGAAACATCAAAATGACATGAGAATAATACCATGAAAAAGGATAGATGTGTGGAGGGATGAAAGACAATAGAAATTTGGGAGCAAAAAATCAAAATAAAACATTTTGATCACATTTTAAAGAAGACTAGGGTCTCCAAATGCAGCTAAATTGATCAAGGGAAAGACTATAGACAGTGTATCAGCTATTAACAGTATACATTTATCGTGCTGCTTCTTGGAGTGTAATCAAATTAAAACAAATCACCAATATGCCAGATATGGAAATTTAAACCTCAGTAGCACATACACATTTTGTACACTACATTCATACACAAATATTATCATTTCCATGTTGAATTTTTCTCTGTTCTTTCCCATGTCTTGTACAACACAGTGCTAAAGCATATTTGATGTATTGCCATTTTCCTACTGGGATATATGCAGAATACAAGAACACGAAAACCCAAACAAAAAACAGTAACAACAAAAGACTGAGGAAGAGTATTTAGTTGTTTTCTCTAGGAAAATACTAGCTGGTTTAAGGTTTTCTGACTGGCTTCTGCTGTTTCTGTCCCACTTCCTCTGCCACTTAGAGACTACCCAAAATACCTCTCATGCTAACCCTCATAGCAAGAAAGGATGAGCCTCTGTATGCAGAGGAACAGAGCCAGGGCCCTCTTGGTGTCCTGAATCATGATCTGGGGAGGATGGTGCACATAAAGCAGAACCTAAAAGGCACACCCAAGAACATTCATTTCTCCACTATTGACCTTTCCACCTTGAAAGCTGGGGAAAAGAAGTCATCTCAGTACCCAGACAAAAAAATGGGGAAGCTGATCACACACAATTTTGTTGGTTATGTCTTATATTAATGTGAATATCTGAGGCCACGTGTTTGACTTTAAAGACTATTTGATGGGGTTTTTTTTACTACTTTCTAGCTTCGTATAAGAAACTTACTATTAGAGCATATACATCATATTATTTTTATTAAATTTTATTTTATCTAGAAAATTAGTAAATAAAACTATTAAAATAAAATTTTACATATACATTTTAATTATGTGTTTTTCTTATGACATTTTCAAAGCTACTTTTACTATTACTTTTGTTATCAAATGAATTCCATATTTTCTTCTGGAACATAAACACAGTGCTTGATGACTATGCCATATTTCTAAACTAATAAACCAATCTGTAGAAACGATTTAAAAATTGTGATAAAATGCATTTCTTCAGAAGTTTCTTTCAGTCAAGAACATGAAAAATACCACTAAACATAAATATCTTTAGGTATTCATTGTCAGCTCCCACTTATTTTTTAATTACTTTAGAAATATAAGATAGAAATACCATAATACCATGCTTTGTTAGTGTGGCCCTGAAGAAACCACTTCAGACAAGCAATAAAATTAGTTTAACAGTAATAGATGTTTCTAAATTTAAGCATCACCAGTATAGGAACTTTAAAAACTAGTTAAGTGGTCATTAGGAAAACCCTAGAGTAGTTTTCTGCCATAGGACACCATTGAGTAACAGTATGCAATCTACAGACACTTACGTTTAAAGAAAAACAACTGTTGAACCGTGCTTTGCATGTTTGAAACTTCTTATTGTCAATCACCTCTGACACCGCCATGCAGAAAAATGCAAACCAGGCCTCAAACATCAGCTTCAGGCTCTATTGGAATCCATTTAGGTTATTTCAATAAGTTGCTCTCTTTAAACCTATTTTCGGGTCAAGATTGCTACTTTCCCTACCACTCTGCATTGTATCTGTTTGGTTTATTTTTTTGACACATGCTTCTTGCCGGAATCCACACTGGAATCTATGATACTGTATCCTAGTACAGACTAACAGATGAATTAATATTTAGGTAATCAGGCAACCTTAGAAATATGCTACACCAGATTTGGTAGCGTAAGGTTAATGGTTGGACTTGATGAACTTTTGGTCTTGCTGGTCTTTTCCAGCCAAAGTGATACTACGATTCTCTGACTCCAGTCTGCCAGGTCCCCAGCATGGTGGAGAAGGATGTTGGTGTACTTAGGGCTGTTCTGCCTGCCTGAAGCAGTTTGTGTGCAATTGAGGCCAAAAGACTGCTATGTAAACACCATGCAATTTAGCTAAGTGGAATTAACATGGCCAATTTACACTCTGATTACATCCTGGTCAGATCATGTAGCACTTCTCCAAACAAAAAGAGTCCTTCATCAGCCATAGTCTTTATGTCGTTCTTAAACACATCTCTTTTCCCAGAAAATAGATACTGTATTTTGTTTACCATATAAGCTTTATATCCTGCTTTTCCACGGACTGCTTCTGGTGATCACCACACATACTCTTACCTTCAGTCTGGCATCCAGACTTAACAATTAGAGACAGAACCTGACATTTTGAGACATGTATTAATTTAATACAATGAAACTTCCCACTCTGCTAAAGCAACATATTTTTGTGGATGCCTTTAAAGAATGTTTAAAAATGAAACACTGACTCAAATTGCATCTTAAAATGGAAAATTGCCTGAAGTCTCCATTGTCAGTTTGTCCTTACCTGTGACTGATAGGATATGAATTATCCAAGCAAAAATGGAACCAATTCCATTTTTTCATTGGAAATCAGCACAGAATTATTTTCAGTGCTAATTCAATCCTATTACCTGTCCCTAGAATCATCAGATCAGATCAAGACAAGATTTAAAAGCTACATAACTAGAAGAAGCCTGGGATGAGTAGGATATACAAACTCTTTTTACTCAGAGTCTACAGGATATCAACATTTTTCCAGAATGTAAACATAACAGAGTTTATTCTGAAGCCAAAACATTAAATGGTTATCACAGTTAAACATTAATGAATTACACAGACATAGAGAACAGAACATTTCACAATACGTATGATAAATTATTTTGCAGTAAATGTATTTTGAAATAAATTGTGGTCTATTCTGCATTGCAGGCTAATCTATATTTAATACACATTTAGAATAAATTTACCATTGGAGAAACTTGAACTGTATATTATACTGAAAAGAATAGCATCCCTCCATGACTGAAAAAGTTTATAGATGTAAGGATGCACTAATAATTTTGCAGGTCCTTATTGATTCAGTAATAATTCCTCCAGCCAGCCTGGTGATTTTGTACCACTGCTAGAATTTGTTCTTTCATCCAATAAAGTTACTAAACCTATGCTATAATAAATGTTACTTCAAGAGAGCTTATTCAAAAGAGCAGTATGACCAATAATTATATTGTATCAGAGAAAATCAATGCATCTAGAGAAAAATAGAAAACGCAGTGCCTTGGTTTGCAACCATTGTATAAACCAGATATGCTAAGATCACTGTTTTCCTTTGGATTTGTTAAAAAAGTAAAATAATCACCTTTATAGAGCTCTTTTATATTATCTGAGTATTCTTTCACAAAGATGCAATTTTTTCTTTTTTTTTTTTTTTAATCTTGTCTTAGCAATGATTCTCATATCAGCAGTTAAATCTGTAGCCTGATAGTCTCCTTAAAATATGTAACAAACCAATTAGAATTTATTATTGTTAAGTGATACTGGGAACCTACTAATTTTAGACAAGGAAACAGGGGAAGACACTGAACACAGAAACTGCAAGATCATGCATCTAACCTTGTTATTTTATGAGCAAAAGAACAGAAAGAAGTATCCCAGAGTTGAAAAAGATAACTAGGAGTAATATGGATATAATTCAGGAAGATGGGATGATCAACAATGTCAAGAACTGAAATGGAGCTGAGTACTCCTCATTATCAGAGAATAAGAGGACACAAACTACTTCAGGGACAACAGTTTCTATGGAAGCCACACAGAACCCTTAATAAATTTAGACAAACAATTGCTTCAAGGTAAGAAAGCACTTCTGAGAAATATGATAAGCAACAATAGATTACATGCCACTGTAAAAAAAAAAAAAAAAAAATAAAAAAAAAATAAAAATCAAGAGTTCAACTGTAGAGAGATTCATGGTACTTCTTGATTTCTTCTTGACCTTTCTTGTCTAGAGTCAAGTGCATGTGCAAGATGTAAATTTCAAAAATGAAATTTTAAACAAGAAATTAAGGGAAAAAGAGATACAAGGTGGGATGGGGAGGAAACGAATTGAAGATATTTGTGTCTTTCTGAAAGGTGTAGCTATGGAGGAAAGGTGGTGAAGAAATCAGTCACAGGAAGACAGGTTATATCATCTTTTTCCTTTTTCAAAGACTTGTAAACTAGATTTTGTAGTTCACAGGATTTACCCGTGGGAGATTTTGGTAAAAAAATCTCACATTTCCCTCTGAAGTTAGTAGTTCTGTGGCAGTATCAAAAACTAAAGGTCATAAAAGCCATAAATATTATATACATTAAATGTTTATTACCCAGATGCGCAGTATGATACAGAACATAAGGAAAATAATTGCCACCTGAGTGTGTAATTATGGTGAAGTTACACAATTTTTATATATAGTTCAACATTTATTTTTTAAAAGGCTGTGACAGCTTAGAAATGATTTGTTAAAAATATCTTTGGTTTTACACTCAAGAAATTATTTTTCTTTCCACTAAGAAAGAGAGTAGCATGTAGAGAAGTCTGGTTTATTAGCAAAGCACCATGGGAATTTTCTCAGATAGTGTGAAAACTTAAAGTACTTTTTATAGTGGAAAGGCACAGTCTGTTTTTACTGAGACCAATCAAAATATAAAGTTTTTTTTCATTATCGTTATTATTATTGTCAGCTAGAAGAAGAAAAAAATAAACAGTAAAAAGATGAAAGAAAATCTGCTACACTTCTGAAACCATGGATAAAAGACTTACTATGTTGTTGCTTCCTCTGTTAAGTAACACATTAAAAATGACTAACATACACTGCAAAACAGGATCTAATTTTCTGGGCTACTTAGTTAAGTTGCATCAACTCTACTGATATTTTCATTAAACTATGACCAGTGTTGCTGACATGTATAACTAGATAAAGACATTAATGTTACACTTTATTTTAGGTGTTTCAATAAATCAAGCTTTTCTGCTTTAACAATAAGGGAAAAAAATGCAAATAGCACAGTTTTGATTGAATTTTCATATTTATATTAAGGTGTATTCCACCATTATGCTGAACAGAATTGGTAGGTTCAGATTTTGCACAACTTCAGATTTAAAGATTTTTACAAACCTATCAATATATAGAAAACTATTTAGTCACAGCCAATATACAGTTTTGATTGTCTCTGTGAATATTAACATAACCTGCCTGGGCAGCCTGTACCAGTGCTCTGTCACCCTCACAGTAAAAAAAAAAAAACAACATCCTCTTGTTTATATGGAACCTCCTATGCTCAAGTTTATCTCTGATGCCTCTTGTTTTATGTCATTGAGCATAACTGAAAAGAGCCTGGCACCATCCTCCTGGCTCTCTCCCTTTACATATTTATAAACATTTATGAGGTCACCCCTCATTCTCCTCTTTCCCAGGTGAAGAGAGGAAAGCCTCAGCCTTTCCTCATAAGGGAGATGTTCCGCTCTCTTAATCATCTTGGAGGCTCTGCTCTGGACTCTCTCAAGCAGTTCCCTGTCCTTCTTGAACTGAGAGGCCCAGAACTGGACACAATATTCCAGATGTGGCCTCACCAGGGCAGAGTAGAGAGGCAGGAGAACCTCTCTGGACCTACTAGCTACCCCTCTTCCAACGCACCTCAGGATGCCATTGGCCTTCTTGGCCACAAGGGCACATTGCTGGCTCGTGGGCATCCTTCCATCCACCAGCAGCCCCAGGTCCCTTTCCCCTTCACTGCTCTCCAAGAACTCAATCCCCAACCTGTACATAATATTCTGTACTTATACAGTAACAGAGAATTCTGTAAGCTGATACATACAATGTAGGCATCAGTATCTGTAATCTTATTTAATAAATAATAACAGCAAATAGTCAATATATATAATAGTATCAGGGAAGGCACAAAAGTACATATATGTGTCTTTATTTCTTCTTTAAAAACAGTGGAAATGTAATATTAGTAGAGGTATGTATAAGATCCCTTTATAAGCATGATATACAATTCAAATACAAAACACAGTGGAAGATTACAGAAATTGCTAATTAATCTGGAATAGTCAGGTTTATGGAGGACTAAGAAACACTGCAAAGGAGTATGCCTTCAGAACCTATATTTTATCCCATAGTGTGTACTAATTACTATATATTACTTAATTGGGATGTACATAGTCTCTCCCCAGAGGACCCTCTCTACCCTCCCATTTCATATACAGCATAGCTGGCTTCATAAAGGAAGAGTTACTTCACGCTTTGCTATACTGTCATTACTCAATGGTTTCCACACAAATTATGTCAGATAAATCACTGAACACAGAGTTATCAATTTTCTCCCTATAGGCCTATTCACTGTGGGAGGCAGATCTGGAATATCCATCAGATACCTTTATTCAACAATTCTTCCAGAGTGGAATCCAGTTCCTTAGACTATAGCAGAGAAATGATATATTGTGTATATTACATGCTTCTCTATCTATAGCATACTAATTGCTGTCTACCTCAGATGCAGAAATGATCGCTTCAGGAATTTTGCTGGAAAACACAGGAAGGAAGACACCTTACTTCAGGATGCTGCTGTGAATTGGTGTGATGGGGCAGGTAGTTACTAGAAATTCTCTTCACACACACAAAAAGCACCAACTAGCTTCGTGTTATCTGCGAATTTACTGAGGGTGCACTCAATCTCCTCATCCAGATAATTAATAAAGATATTAAAGAGAATAGGCCCCAGTACTGAACCCTAGGGGACACTGCTTGTGACCAGGCACCATCCAGATTTAGTTCCATTCACTTATGCTCTTTAAGCCCAGCCATCCAGCCAGTTTTTTATCCAGTGCAGAATGTATTTATCCAAGCCTTGGATATATGCTTCACAGTGCTTTCATCTGGTTCAGAGTGAGTGAAAGCCTCTACAAGTACACTGCACAGTTAATCAACACACACACTCCAAGCCCCATATCTCCAATGCACATCAAATTCTCTGTGTCCACACCAATTATAGGCATGTAGATAATGAGCAACATGCACCTCACAGTTTTCTGTCAGAATGATCAATGTGGCTGCAACAATGCTGTATCTATTTAGGAAGAATCTCTCATTTTCTTCCTTTTCCTACTTCCAGATAGAAGTTCCGAGCAGAAAATAGGGCGTAACCAAAAAAAAAAAAGAAGGCAACAACGACTCAGTTGAGGTGGGAGATAATAATATGAATGTCAGACCCCTAAAAGTTACAACATTTAACTGAAAGGTGTCCAAGTCCTTTGCCAGCTGTAGACCAAGAGTACATATTGTTAAATTCTAATACAAAACTCTCAAACGCTGGAGACACAGGCCAATGATCTGTGCTATTAAAAAGCTCCTTACTCTTTCTAAAGGCTGTTAAGTAGAGATTATTGTTATTCAAAACACATGATATTGCTTTTCTTTTTTTTTCTTTTTTTTCTTTTTTTTTCATGAAGACACTAATATAGCAGTTTTCAATACTGAGTGTTTCTTTTCCTTAGGTATGGTGTTTTTAAGAAGACTGCTAAGGTACATCCTCTGTTATATATCTTTGATGGATTTGGTCAGCATTATTCAATACCTTTAACATAGCAAACACCCAGGTTTTTGTTATCTGTTCTTTAAAATCAAAGAGAAAGCTATGTGATAGCAAAACGTTCACTCACAAGTTTTCTGCAATAAATGTGTTGGTCATGCAATTTATTGTGCTAATAGAGTTGAGACATTCTTCATTAGCTTTCATGTCGCATATGCAGTTAAAGGATATTACTTACAGGAATTTGACTTCATAAATCTTTCATGAGGAAAAGTCAAGGTTCCTTTAACTTTCTTCAATACTGAACTACTTTTCACTAAACTACAGTTTGCTATTCTGGCTCTTACTGGTGGGAAGGCTGTTAATCTGCTGTCCTTCAGAGTGAGATGGAAGAGAAAATAAAGTAATTCAGATTGTCTTCTTTCTGCAACAAAATTATGAGCCCTTTGATTTTCCATTTGTCAAGAAGAAAAGCTTTGAGCAGCTATTCAATACTTACTAATGATTGTTATGATGTTTAATTCCCCCCCTTGCATGATGTCATTACTATGGCAACTAACCATTCTGATTCTGTGCAGCCAAAATTGCTTTCAGATTTCAAAAGATTTCAATATTTTTTTGTTTTAGCAATGCACTTTGACACCACAAACTTCAAAATTCATGAGTATTTAGGCCACTGTGTCCACAATTGTGTGGACAATTGTGTGGACACAATAAACAAGCAAATGTTAGCTAGGAAGATCGTAAAAGACTCTGACAGTAGTCTGCATAGGTAATTAGGATGTTCAGCAAGAAAAAACATTTGCCTAAAGCAAGCACAAGTGAGGATATATAGTGTGTCATATATAGTGTGTCAGTGGTCAAA
The DNA here is from genome assembly GCA_038090715.1 of Florisuga fusca. Classification (NCBI taxonomy): domain Eukaryota; kingdom Metazoa; phylum Chordata; class Aves; order Apodiformes; family Trochilidae; genus Florisuga; species Florisuga fusca. The sequence goes on from JAAWXA010000002.1 coordinate 67,246,414, forward strand.
ACAAGGAGCTGAAGCCACACCTAGACACAGGGAGCATGCTATCTTTCTTTTGTTCTGCCTGTTGGTTTACAAAAAATCACCTCCTTTTTATGACAGAAATCATCATCTTATATTTGGTTTTGAGTAATTTGTTGAGAAGTGAATTCACTTGCTAATGTAGAGAAGTGCTATTTTATTGTTCATTACACACATTTACTCTTCTCCTGTAACACTATTGCTTAGAGACTCAAAACTTGACTGGAGCTTTTAAAGGCAACACTAAGTATTCCCTCAGCATCTCCCTGGCTTGGTCTGCAATAAGAAATATTCACTTTGAGTAGGAGTGTGTATTCCTTGTGAAACTTGCTTGATGGCGTCAGTGTGAAGTCTTAGTTGGAGAAAGAATTCAAGGTAGAGCTTATAAATATGATGTGCAGCTCTTCTGTATGCTTCATGGGGCAGACAGATATATAGAACTCTGCATGCACACATAGCTATTTCAGAAGCTAGGATTATACTAAGTTCAAATAAATTCAAAGTACTGAGATTGTAAAACATGTTGGGAATCATGCTCAGAATAAAATACTATTGTCTTATGTAAGATAATATTAAATACAAAGAGACAGGAAGAGTAAGAGAAAGAAAACATAAAAGACAGGAAATAAATAGTTTATCATCATAAGACAACGCACATCTCTTGGAAAAGTTCAGTAGAACATGGGAAAAATCACAGACGTTGTACGTAAGTGCCTAAATACCTTTAGGGAGGATAATGAATGATTTCCATCCACTGATAATACTAAAATCTTAAAGTATGCTTCCTAAAGGTAAAATATTTTTATATGTAGGTGTTTCAAACAGTGGAAACAATCTCCTCACTGCAGGCCACCAAAGGAGCCAGGCTCAAAATCAGATACCATAGCCAAATTAGAAGATCTGTCAGCCTCATACTGCAAGACATGGTAACAGCTATTATTTGACTACAGGTGCAGAAAGCAGTGAGAGAAGAGGCAACCCACTGACAGCCTCTGCATGTTTTGCAGGAAGACTCCAGACCTGACAAGACAGAAGAACAGTAAGCAGGTCCAGAATAATACAGAGTGGATATGTGGAAAACACTAAGAAGAAGGAATTGTAATAGTTTTTGGGGCAACAATTATTTTAGCAGACTAGAATATCCACAGTTCACACTATTGCGCTTGTCTGAAATAAATTCAATTCTGAATCAACATAACTCATTCTCTCTCTGTAAAAGATAAAATAATTTTGACCTATCTGAGCACAAACCAGCAATTATTATGGGAAAATCCGTGAAAAGCAACAAAATGAAAAGGAAACAATACCCAGAAGTGAGTTAAAGAGAGAAAATGACTGTGATTTTTGGGGAGTGTTAGTTACATCCACATGCTTGGATAATGAATGTGGATTAATTATTTCTTTTAAAGCTATTTTCTATTTTAATTCGTTTCCAATGCTGAACCAATGATATAATATTTCAGTTTCAAACACAGAAGAACTTTCGAACTATAACCATAGGATTATTGTGCTGTTTCACACTAGTTGGGAGTGGGGGTTTGGGGTTTTTTTGTGTGTGAGGTTTTTGGGGTTTTTTTGTTTTTCTGTTTTTAAGAAAAGCTCTGTCTCTTTAAACTTGAACAAAATTTAACCTGACATCACTTCTTTTAAGAAGGGGGATGTGAGGAAAGTTGGAGAAAGAAGAGAAAAATGGAGAGAAAGATGTAAGCTTAATGAAGTCATCCTTTAATAGTCTGAAAGATGCTGTACTTGCTTAGGAGAGAGGCTACTGGAATATCAGGTTTGGAACTATACTCATCATAGTGAAAAAAAGGAGCTCTTTGAACAGTAAAGTGCCACTGCGTAAGACTCTTGCAATGTACTGCATGCAATATTTACAAAGGGACCTTTAGAAAAGACCTAAATTTCACATACGGTTTTAGCCTAACAGCATCAGGTGTTCTGCTGTTGCTTTTAATGGCACATTATATCATGTGCAAGTCATAGGTACATATCAACGTTTTGCATTGTATAATCCCACCATACTTCACTGAAATGTTAAGCTTTCAGCACTCTCGCCCACAGTATGATAATTGCAGCCATTCAGGCACTAAAACAGGAACATTTCTTTTCCATAGAATATCATGGGTTATTTAGACATTTCACACTCCACCTCCTTCTACAATTTTCTAAGTAATCCTAAGATACATATAAAAAGTGAAGATGGCAAACAGTGTGTTGTAGATGAGACTGTGAAAAGCAGACCTTTATCCTCGGTTCTGTCCTTCACCCGAAACACCCAGCTCCAAACACTTATTCTTCTCTCTCCCTTCTCCTTCCCTCATATGATAATGTAAGAGATTCCTCTTTGATCTTTCCAAACATATTTCAAGCTCTTTTGAAGACTGTGTATATGTAGTTTTTATAAATTCTTTTAAATTTTTTATAGTTTTAAAGGCTTCCTGAAGTATAAGAGGCTTTTAAAATTTAATATTCACGTGGCCCATCTTCTTATGTCTGTGTTCAAGAATGCTGTGAACACCATGCTGAGTACCCTTGTTCTTTGTGTTACCTTCCTGGAATTTCATGGCTCCCCATGTGAACAATCATACAGATTTAGTTAGTTACGAACACCTTGAATATTTCCTGCTAGGAACCTATGTCTCTGTAGTGGATTGTCATGCTGATTTTAGGAAGCATCGAAAAATGGGTGTGCTGTTTCTATTTTTATTATAGCAATTTCAGGGGTTTACAAGATATTTTTTCCCCTTTACTTAAAAAAAAAAAGCACACTCTGTGAACATGTTAATGAGTATCTGGAATTGAGAAAATTCCCAGAAGTGCTAAAAGCTTAGAAAAAAAATTACAAAGAATAATTGCACTAGTACTGCTCTTAGTTTGTCTATCCATTTATAATTTTAAGTGCTTTTGATGTCCCTTTTATACTCATTCATATATTTAAGTGCTTTTTGTTACACAAAGCAATATGTTCACAGAAGTTCACAGAATCATTTAGGTTGGAAAAGATCTTTAATATTAGCACATACAATTGATGTCCCACAAAAAGAACAACCTTAAAATGTAAAAATACATTACTGCATGATTACAGTCCTGACAGTCAGCAACTAGAGCAGATACTTTTGCTTTGTTCTGCTTCTTAACTTTGCCAACGCTGTTTTTAGTACATTGCCCATGCTGATTTAATGTGTAACAGACCAAGTAAATTGACATTTTTCCTTAATCCTGCAATTCATGATACTTGTTTCACTTTCTACCACTTATAAGAGAATCCCCATACTCCTCATTTGCTTGAGAAACTCCTCCAGATTGAACTAGCAAATTTAGAAGTATTTTGATGCCGTTACCATGGGGGAATGCTAGGTGACAGTAATTTATTTCCATGATATTTCATCTGAAATGTTTTACACCGTAAGGATTGCTTTTACTTTGCTCCTACAAGATGTTGTTTGACTTTGTAAGCCGAGTCCTGTTTTTTCACCACTGTACACAGAGATTCATTATGTATCCATAGCTTTATTACCTACAACCCATGCTGACACCAGCAATAAGGAAAGTGGAGGTGGGAGGAGTTTCCTTGTCAAGCTTGGCAGCATCAGAATTGCAAGTACTAGCTTCGTCTATCAAAAGAGCTCTTTTCTTTTATGCTGAGAAGCAATTGAGCACTTGTCACTAGAGTAACACCGGGATAGAAGCTGCTTCTTTGTTGCAAAGCACTCAAAGGTATCTATTTCCCTTTCAATAGGGAGCACCAGCAAGCACCACTAAAAATCAATGAGGCTTAAGCAGAGCATCAGGGTTTAACTGGACCACAGAAGAAGTGCTTTCTTTGTGTCGCTTTTTTCTCAGCAGTTCTCAGTAAAGCATTTGGGTTGACCTTGATCCAAAATGCTGAATTTACAAACTAACTTGTGACACTAACACACTGAAAAATATAGAAAGTAGCTATATACTACATTGCTTACTGCTTTTCATTTCGATGCTGCCTTTATTAAAGAATATTAAGGCACCTAGCATGTTTTTAAAAACAATTTTTGGTTTGAAAACAAGCAAACAAAACCCAAAAAACCCATTACATGAAGCAAAAATAATTTTGTTTGAACCCTAGAATTACCTTGCCCCATTTAGAACATGAACATTCTTCCTTGAACGTTTATCAAGTTACTTAAGCAAAACTAGACAACATTCCACAAAGACTTACTCAGCATGAGAAATGAAAAGGAATCAATGAAAAGGAAACCAAAAAGGTCTTTTCTTCTTTGATATAAGAACTCGGTATTTTGCTTATATCACCTGTTATTAATCCAGATTTCCTTTTTAGGTTTTATGTCTGATGATGGAAAACAGAAGTGACAGAAACTTAAGTTGATGTTTATTAATTTAGAAGTGGTTTTATACTGTGTTAATTTTGTTTATCTTTTTCTCTAGCCCCATCCCTGCATTAATTTATATTTCCTTGTGGCCATTTGTGATGACAACTGAATATATTTCCAATTGTTTATATCTCTCTACCTCAGCAGAGGTGGAATATAATAAGGGAGAAGAGCTTTGTGTAGGGGGAGGAGAGGGAAAGAGGCATAAGAGAAAAGGATAAAGAGAAAAGATGAAAATTAATCCTAAGGCTACCATGGGAGAAAATAAGAAGAATTTCAGTCAACGATGTACAGAAAAGAGTGAAACACAGGAAATACTCTCTCTTATGGCAAGCAAATTACTTTCTTTGTGTTTATATTCCTCAAAGGCAACATTTGCATACTTTCAGAGTCATGCAGAATACTCTTCTGATCTGTTTTCAAAATACACGCAAATACTTTGCAAGCCTGGCAGAAATTGTTAGTAAGGCTTCAGCTGACTCAGTTGCTGGTTGAAAAACATTCAAGCTTCTTCAAAATGTATTGAATTAAAAAAAAACCACAAAAAACAAAAAAAACCCAAAAAAAACCCCAAAAAAACCCAAAAAAAAACAAAAAAACCCCCCACAAAACACTAAAAAAATTAAATAAAGCCTGTATGTTATCATGACTTTTTTTGCCTAAAAAAGATAAGTGCATTTTAGAAATAGCTAAGGACATGATCAGTTTTCACAAGATAATTGGTCAGACTGCACTGCATGGAACTTGATGATGATAGTGATGATAATGTTGAGTGTTCATGGGTGAGGATAAAGGGGAAGGTGAATAAAGAGGATATCCTTGTTGGGTGTCTGTTATAGGCCACCCAACAAGGATGAGGAGGCAAACAAGGCACTCTGCAAGTGACTGGCAGAGGTCTCACAATTGGTAGCTTTTGTTCTGCTGGGGAACTTCAACCTACCAGATGTATGCTGGAAGTGTAATGGTAGCAGAGAGGAGACAGGCTAGGAGGTTCCTTGAGTTTATAGAAGATAACTTCCTGATACAGATGGTGAGTGAGTCTACCAGAGAGGGTGCCTCACTAGATCTGCTATTTACAAACTGGGAAGGACTGATTGGAGTTGTAGTGGTCAGGGGTCATCTTGGCGTTAGGGAGCATGAAATGGTAAAGTTCTTGATTCTAAGTAGAGTAAAAGAGGGGTTAGCAAAAACCTCCACCATAGACTTCTGGAGGGAAGACTTCAGCCTGTTCAGGACACTGGTTGAGAGAGTGCCTTAAGGACATTGGGGTCCAGGAAGGCTGGATGTTTTTTAAGAAAGAAATCTTTAAAGTGCAGGAGTTGTCAGGGAAGACAACAGGCCTGGCTGAACAAGGAGCTTTAGATGAGACTTAGGAAATAAAGAAGAATTCACCTCCTTTGGGAGAGGGGGCAGGTATCTTGGGATGAGTACAGGGATTTAGTTGGGTTTTGTAGAAGAAATATTAGGAAGGCAAAAGCCCAGATGGAGCTCAATCCGGCTACTTCCATAAGGGACAAAAAATATTTTTACAAATACACCAACAATATAAAGAGAACCAAGGAGAATCTCCATCCCTTATTGGATGTGGGGGGGATCATTGAAACCAAGGATGAGGAAAGTGCTGCGATTCTTTGTCTCCATCTTTCTTAGACCAGCTACTCTCAGGTCATAAACAGCCTTACCCTTTACTGAGTTAAAAACACTGCATGATCAGGACCAGAGAGCTGTAGTCAACGGGGTTAAATCCAGTTGGTGGCCCGTCACCAATGGTGTTGCCCAGGGCTCAATTCTGGGGCCGGTCCTGTTCAATATCTTTATCAATGATCTAAATGAGGGCACTGAGGGCTCCCTTAGTAAGTTTGTAGAAGACACCGTGTTGGGTGGGAGTGTTGATCTGCTCAAGATTAGAAAGGATCTGCAGAGGGACCTGGACAAGCTGGATCAGTGGGCCCAGGCCAATAATATGAGGTTTAACAAGGCCAAGTATCCAGTCCAGCTCTTTAATGGCCACAGGCACATGTAATGGTACAGGTCTGGGGAGGAGTGGCTGAAAAGCTGCCAGGCAGAAAAAGGTCTGTGGCTGCTGGTTGACAGCCAGCTCAGTATGGGCCAGCACTGTGCCCAGGTGGCCAAGAGGGCCAACAGCATCCTGACATATGTCAGAAACGGTGTGACCAGAAGAAGAAGGGAAATGATCATGCCCTTGTACTCAGCATTGGTGAGACCACACCTCGAGTACTCTGTTCAGTTATGGGCCTCTGAGTTGATGGGAGTGAGCTCAGAGAAGGGTAATCAAGCTGCTGAAGGACCTGATGGACAAGTCCTATGAGGAGAAGCTGAAAAAATTGTGAATGTTTAGTTCAGAGAAGAGAAGGCTGAGAGAAGACCTTATTGGACTCTACAACTATCTGAAAGGAGTTTGCAGGGGGGTGGGTCGTGCGCTGTTCTCTCAAATGAAGGAAGAAATGGCCTGAAGTTGCTTCAAGGGCAGTTTAGACAAGATACGAAGAAGAATTTCCCTATTGAGAGAGTAGTTAGGCATTTGAAGGGACTGCCCAGGGAGGTGGTGGAATCACCATCTCTTGTATGATTTAAAAACTGTTTAGATGAGGCCCTTCAGGCATGGTGATACAGATAATGATAAATATATTATATTTATTTTATTGTGGGGGGTTGGACATGGTGATCTTCAAGGTCTTTTCCAAACACGACAATTCTGTGATTCTCTCATCTGAACCTATGCAAATCTGCCTTGAAGACCATAAAGACAAGACTTCAATTCCAGTTTCGTGCTATACTGTGTTCCTGGCTACTTTAACCAAGACACCTACAGAAAGGTCTATCATAGAATCATAGAATCATAGAATTAGCCGGGTTGTAAGGGACCTCAGAGATCATCAAGTCCAACCCTTGACCCACCGGTGCGGTTGCTAGACCATGGCACTGAGTGCCACATCCAGTCTTTTTTTAAATGTCTCCAGGGACGGAGAATCTACCACCTCACCGGGCAGTCCATTCCATAGCCTGATCACCCTCTCCGTGAAGAAATTCTTTCTAATATCTAACCTAAATCTCCCCTGGCACAACTTAAGACTGTGTCCTCTTGTCTTGTTGAAGGTCGTCTGTGAAAAGAGTCCAACTCCCACCTCGCTAGAGCCTCCTTTCAGGGAGTTGTAGACAGCAATGAGGTCTCCCCTGAGCCTCCTCTTCTTCAGGCTGAACAACCCCAGCTCTCTCAGCCTCTCTTCATAGGGTCTGTGCTCGAGTCCCTTCACCAGCCTGGTTGCCCTCCTTTGGACCTGCTCCAGCACCTCAATATCCTTCCTGAACTGAGGGGCCCAGAACTGGACACAGTACTCGAGGTGTGGCCTCACCAGCGCTGAGTACAGGGGCAGAATCACCCCCTTGGACCTGCTGGCCACGCTGTTCCTGATACAGGCCAGGATGCCATTGGCCTTCTTGGCCACCTGGGCACACTGCTGGCTCATGTTCAGCTTCTTGTCAATCCAAGAAGTCTATGTACCACACCTTTTCAAAAAATTAACAAAACATTTTTACATCAATACAATAGTTAGAACAACATGAGCAGGAAGGAATCAGAAAAGGAGAATAGATATGCAGGTTCTTCTGGTCAAGGAACAGCTGGCATTCTTCCAACATTGTTTTATGCTCTTACAAATCAAGGGAGCTGTTGCCTCTTTAGCTCTCAGACTTCTCAGCTCCCCTCCAGTAGTCACCAGAATAACTAGTCTGTCCACAGCAAAACAAACAGCACTATAGAACTCGGAAATTCCTGTCCTGCCAATTCCAAATGACAGCAGTCCCAAACAGCCAAAACAATAACAAAAAGGCAACTATAAACAATAACAAAAAGGCCTGTCATATTCCACTCATATCATGCTCCCCTGTACCATTAGTGCATTTCCTTTTGCAGCCAGTAGATCATCTATGACATATTTGCTAGCCCATAATACTTACAAAACAGTCCAAACAGTACAGTACAAAACATATCTGGCAGAAAATTGAACTGCCCTCTATCAGTTGCCCCAGTGAAAGAGAAAAAAAGCACCTAAGTACAAACACAGTGAGAGGACAGAGTCACCAAGTTCTCTTGTGAAAGACACGCTATATTAACAACACTGAGAAAGCAAATGCACAAACTTTCCTCACATTCCCTTTCAAATTATGAAACAACATTGCTCTTCAATATGGAATATATCTGTCACAGAAACAAATTAAACTAATGCCACTGCTTACTAGACCTGCTCTTAAAAAATGGATACTTTCATCTTTGGGAAAGACTAGAACTACAAGGCTCATGTTTTGCTTTTATTTTTCTTGCATTACAAGTAAGCATTGCTGCCAAAGAATTTCTCATGGAACAGAAATTCTAAAGCATTTGATTTGGAACTATTGAAATATATTTATTCAGCAGTACTGGAAGGGGATCATAGCAGAGCCTAAGTAGAATTATTACTTAAAACAAAGCATGACAATCTCTTTTACTGATGGATGCATTTCCAGGAAAATGAGTACATGTGCAACCAATCAAAATTCTAATAATCTCAAAATTTGATATGGCATTGTTTGAGTAACCTTGAGGTCAAGCTTTCTGTCAGGTTCCATGGTATTTGCCCCCTGAAACACATGGGTAAGAACTAGTGTGAAGCAATTTTTATGCACAAATTGAAAACCCTGAGCACACTGCAATTTTAAATGCATTCTGTTACTTACCATCTAGGTAGGTTTCCAGAATGCATGATCATGTACTCCTATCTACCTTTTCTGACACCTTCAGATGTCACACAATCAATATTAAGCAAAAAAATCAGTCTGCTGTCCTTCATGCCTGAACTTTATTTGCTGCGAGGCCAAATGGGTTTTCAATCTTCTTGCAAGAATAATACTGATAACTGGAGATGTGTTTTGAGAATAGAGTGGGATTCTTCAGCCCTGACATTATAGAAATAGTCAATTTGTAAGCAAACATTCACTCATGTACAATAACAGTATATTTTTTAATACTACAATGCATAACTATGAACTTTCCAAGCAATGTTTCACTGTGTAATCAGAATTCATGGTGTAACTCACCTGCAGCAAATAACTTTAATGTGAAATTAATGGTATTTTTAATCCTAATTTATAAAATAGCTGCTGTCCTGATGCATTCCATAGACTGCACACACGAGTGTACAGGAAGTGTACAACATTTCTGGATGGAAGGAAGAAAGAGACCATGATTCTTCATACCTGAGGTAAAAAAATTTGTAGAGATTTGGAATAAATGAGAATTGAACGTTTCACCCTTAGTCTATGGACGACAACAATAACTGCTGCCATTGACACTGGCAAAATACTCAGTTCTTAGTTTTAGAAGTCAATCTTCAGGAACATTATTACACTTCAATATTACACAGATGGTAATCCTTTGTATGGCATAGTTTCAACTACAACAAAAAGAGAGCAGTTTTAACAAGACTGAAATTGAACTGCAGCTGTATTTAACAGTATCCTTTGAACTGACTGCTTTTGCAGTTGCTCCTTGACAGTGAACTGTCATCCTTCAGCTTGTTTTTCAAGACCTGAATATGAAACCAGTGCACACAAAGAGGAACAAGAGACGTGTTGCAGGCTGACACACTGTATACACCAAGAGCCACATGCGACACAACGACAGGATCAAGTTCAGAGGGGAAACTAAACTGGAGGACCCCCAAATGTGACCTCAAATTATACAAATCAGTGGCCACACACTAACAGCAATTGTCAGTGGTGCATAAACTGCGGTTTCTGTTACTTGCATATGTATAATTGAAGTGCATGAACAGGGCCATAAATAAATAAATAGACAGGTTCATTTCTCTGTCTTAAATGAAGTGTCTCACAATAAATATTTATTCCTGTAAGCTATATGAAGGACAAGGGAATATGACTAACTAGAAAACAGAAATATGAAAAAAATTATTCACATTTGCTATCTAATTGTTTTCTCCTTACAAAACACATGGGGAAAAAAAAATTAAAAACCCCTCACAACTCAAAACCCCACACTGAACACTTAAAATTTTAGTGTTGTTTTGGAGTTGTGGATCTGGGTAATTTTTTTGTTTGTTTGGGCTTTTTGGCTTTACTCTTTTCTTGGGCTTTTTTTGTTGTTGTTTTTGAGGGTTTTTTTGGTTTGGTTTTGTTTGTTCCACTTTTTGTGCTTTTGAAGGGGAGGTTTGTGGGGCTTTTTGGGGGGGAGCAGCAGGGAATCAGAGGAAATAGAGGAGGAAAAGGAAAAAAAATTAAAGAATCAGAGAGAGAAAACATTTTATTTCCACACCAAATATCATGAAATACATTATGCAAGTGGTAAAGCAAGATTAAAACTCTGAATTTGGCAGAACTGTATTCTTCCATCTTGGTGCATGACTTAGCCCCCATGCTACTCAACTATTACAAGAGAATGAGTGAAACTTTCTACATCCTTTCTGACAATTTAATCATGAATGACATCTCCACAGATGGTGATATTTCTGTTTATGATCATATTTAACTAGAAAACTGATAATCTTAGTTAAAAGGCAAATGTTTGGCATAGTTTCAAAAAGCTAAACAGAAGTTTCACAGAAACTGAAATGTGTTAAAGTTAATGAAAAGAAGAAAGAGGAAAGTGGTGTCTCTTACTATCATAAGACAACGACTTTGATTCCCATGATAGAATTCACTATTCTACCTTCAGGTCTATCTCACAAGACCAGCACTATGTGGGTTTTTTTGTTTTTGTTTTTTGGTTTTTTTCATGGTCTTGTTCTTCTAAAATCTTGTACTTCTTTTAAAATTGCAAGTAAGAAGGATATATAAGCTGCTGCTTTACATCTATCACAGGTTTTAAGTAGGGAAAGTGGAGAAGGGGTATGGAGGAAAACCTGTGCTTTAACAAGTAACTTTACAAATAATGTTACTTTCACTTGCAGAAAAGTTCTCTCATTCCTCTATACTGAAGTGCGTTGTGAAATTTTCTTTACTGCTTTAATACACTGTCATACACTTGTTGCATACCTGACAGCAGCTGAGAGCTAAATTTGGGCTAGATGAAAGTTAGACTGCAATATCAACAATCCTGGTAAGTCCTACTGTAAGTCTCAAAATATTTGCTAAGCTCACTGAAACAAAGCATTTACATGAGTGTCATTTAAAATAAATATAAGTTTCTAGTCCTTATGTTTACACAGAAAAGCTTCAAAACATTATTTTAAGGTTTTGTAGTAGATTCTAATAAGTTAGAAAGAGCTTTCAAATGGAAGTATTAAAAGTGGTTATTTTAAAATATAACTTCACATTTTATCATACCTTTCCTACTTTCAAGTCATTAGATATGTAGACTACTCTTGAAATTTAGTGCAACAGAAGTAGTTATTAAAAATTACTAATCCAGACTATTTTTTTTTTGTTATATCCATTTTGATCTTTGTTTTTTTATTATTATTATTATTTTTATAGGGACTTTTCCATTTGTCATTTTTTTCTCCCAGTTATGCAGAAGCAAGTAAGGAGTTAGAAGGACATAAGAGACCGACAGATGAAATGTGTTGCCATTTAGAACTTAAGGGACTAGGGTGATAGTGGAAATTAACTAAATCACAAGAATTGCTACTATTTCACAGATTCACATTTTATTTGAGGTGGGGTAAGATTATCAATACAGTGGCCACTCTCCAGTATTGGAACTCTGAAACTGCAAAAGATGGAAGAAAAGGTGCCATGTACTTCAGTTAATAAAAAGCACTCATTTTTTAACAACAGGCAAGATGGATTCTGTGGTATGGGACATAGAGTGAGCAGCACAGCAATTTGATTCATCACCTCTTTTATATGAGGAGTCACAACTGTAAAGCTGGAGCTCTGTAGAAAAAAATAAAAGAGGAATTAAGATATTTGAAATCTTATGTATCACACATTTATATTACATGTGCTCTTACAGAAGGACTTAGTCAGCAGAGGACTGTTAGAACGCCTAAACACAGAGAATGTCAAAGATTCACAGTTGGATCATCTTTCTTGGCTCCTCATCTTAATCAAGACACACATTGCCTCAAGTCACTTTGAACGACAAGCCTCTTTGTTAAGGGGATTTATTGTGAAAGCAGCATAATGAATTGAACAATTCTGAAGTCAGTTGTAAGCACAAAGGCAAATAATGATTGCTTCCAACTTCTCACTCTAAGAAATTTACATAGTCATTGAGCTGATATTCAAGCTTTCATGACTGAATTAAAATTAAACATTTATAATTAGGTTGCTTTGCATGCAAGGCAGAAATCTTAGCATCTTATAAAATCTATTTGCTTGTAAAATGAAAAAGACCACAACACAATTTGTTACAGATTTTCACTTTGGGTTTTTCATCAGTCATATTCAACTGGCTGCTCCACCCAGGATAAAGACCTTCCATAGTTACAAGCTGGGAGAAAATTACAGTAATGTCTTAACAACACTAGTAAAACAAGTGTGTAAAAGTTAGTGCACTAGTTTCTTGAAAAAAATAGCTTTTCAGATTATATAAAGATCTTTCTGCTTTTATTAAAACATCTATTTAGGATTACCACAATAGGAATGAACTTTAACACACTTCTTTACATCATCTCTATGCCAGCACAAGTTTAGAGCAAAGTATACAAGTGTTATTCTGTCATTCTATAAAAATAATTTTTAAAAGATATATTCACTAAGTCACAAGCTTTGTTTAGGTAGTGGAGTACTCGTGCAAAACTTCTGATTAGTTATTATCATCAGGGGTCTTATTTATAAGCAAACCACATTAAGATTTTCTCTAGAACCAACAGCAAACTGGCCTTGGACAGTGATGAAAAAACAATTTTTAACAGGTCTTTACAAAATGCAGAATCATAGAAGCAGTATCAACCTGCTAGAAGTAACTAAAGAGCAGAATTGAGAATTCTCTCTTTCTCAGTACAGTTGTCATACAGACAAGTCCATTACAGCCTTTGATAACAGCAGGAGATAAAACAATAATCCACCTTAGAGATGATATCAAAACAAGAGAGGAACTGAGCATTTCCATGACAGACCTGCTTTTGTTTGGCCATCTCACTGCTATTCTATGATGGTAAAACAAAAAAATCCAAAAAATGTTTATTCAAAAGGAATTCTTAATGCTTTTTTTCACATGTGGAAATCTGCAAGCAACAAGACAGTTAAGGAGGCTTTCACTCAACTCCATGAAAGCTCAACTGCTTATGAAAGCTCAGATACTCCCCAAGATGCTTGTGACATAACCCTCAGCTATTCCAGAGTTAAAATCTGTGAGTATTTGGCTTACTAGTCAGAGTTTATCATGTTCAAGCTACTCACTAAAAACTAATTCTCCTTTTCCAAGGACAATGATGATCCTCGAAGTAACTTCTTAAAGACACTTCAATACAAAAGTATCAAGATCCACTGAGGAAAGAATTCTCATGCAGGAATTCATGAAATTTATTTCATTAACGTCATATGGATTTTCTTGCCTGAGAATTAGGGGCTTACTCTGCCTCAGCATGCAGAAAGAATTCAATCTAAGGAAACAATTACCAGTGAAATATATTCTAAAAATTATTTTACTTCTTCCTAAGGCAATTTCCCATGCACACAGGGAAGTTCTGATTTGACCATGATGCCTGTAATAATTAGATTGGATCAAAAGACTCAGTGAAAAAATTCTAACTTCACTGTTAAAAATTTACATCTTAATGGTAAAATGTAATATATACTATTAAATTCAACTATAAGTATGAGTATTTGTCTTCATGGAAATGCAGTCTTCCCAAAGATGATGCAGAAAACAGTCCTGGTCAAAGTCTTCAGCCACTTGACAATCATAGAGTAATTAGGCATTAATTATATTTCATATTTCTAAGTCAAACATGTTAAGGCATGATAAACATGATGTATATAGACTTAGGTCACTCATATGAATACAAAAAACCCCTACATGCCAATATCAAGGCTGACAGACAAAAAGTCTTTTGTTAAAACCAAGACTGCCAGACAGATGAATTACTAACCAGTTCTCTTATCCTTGACTGATATTCCTACATGGTTCTAATGTTCCTCTTTAAAGAGATAATACAGATTGTGTCATATGACCTAGGTCAGCCTTTTCCAAAGGTCTCTGGGAAATCAGTTTTTAAATACATAAAGAGCAGACCAAAGGCAGCCAATTTTATATCTGGGTATCAATCAACAGCACCCACGAATGGCAGATGAACTGCTCTGTAAACACAGACGCCTAAGCCTTGCTAAATGACACTGAAAAAAGATGGTTAAAAGTTCTCTTTAGTTGCACGGAGAAATAAAAACAATTAGAATATTATATCAGCTAAGGGAGGCTGCCTTTTGATAACCAGTGCTCATAACTTTGTTGTTTTTTTTTAAATTCTCCATTGCAATTCTTCATGTAATCAGGAACAGATCTTCCCTATACGTCATGTCAGGAGACACATGGCACAGCTGTTGCAACACTCTTTTCAAGAATGAGAATAGGAATGAAAAAGCTGCAGTTGGTTCGAAATGCAGCACCTCACTTATCTTCCTGTACAGTGTAGGATGATTTCAGTATCTTGTCCATGACATTCTGAATGCTAACTTGTCCCTTCACTGAGTGCCAAATATAATTTAGACTTCTACCCATAACTTGTAGCCTTGTGACTGCTAAAACTCTCATCACTGATCTCTCTGTATCAAAACATACACTCAAAGAAAAAATATTACTTGGTTTAGATCCTCCATAAGTCAATGTGACAAAGAATGAATGTATCTGAAGAGGAAGAAATAATGTCTTCCTGACTTAGAAAAATCTTTTTGGAAACACTTTGTGAGCTTTCCAAAAAAAGGAAACATTTCCAAAACAAATTTTGTAGAAAATCCAAAACCCTGCTGAAAGAAAAGGCTTGATTGAAAATTTCAGTATTTTCCATCTATTTTATACAAATTCTTTCTTGTGCTATATGTTTAAAGACTGAGAATATTTTTAGATTTTGAAAATGGTGTGACACCTACCCTGGAAAAAGTTGAGAATCTGATACACCTTGCTGACCAACATAACTGATTTTACGTAGCATACAGCAGAAAAAAACATGCAAGGACATCTCCACTGTTATTTTGGGACACTTTGTTCTAGAAATGGACAAGATAAAGGAGAAACACGAAAGTGAGCTGAGGGGAAAAAAAAAAACAAAACACAAGATGAAACAAAACAAAAAAACAAACCAAAACAAAAAAAAAAAAAAAAAAAAAAAAAAAAAAAAAGGAAGAAAACGTCCTGGCACCTGAGCAGAGCCCTTTTGAACAGGTTGTTGTTTCACCCAGCTGTGTCTGTACACAAGCAAAAGCCACAGCTTCTTTGTCTTCCTAGATAACACTCATCTCAAATGGAACTTGTATGAACAGTACTTGAAAAGGCTAGCACATCCAAGGTTAGCCCTTGTGCAGAATGCCTGAAAATGAAGAAAATTTCTTGTGCTTGCTTTCTTTCTTACCTCCCATGAACTAACAAAGAACAGAACCACAATCTGTTACTCCTTTGGGAGGAAGCTTAAAAGTCAAATTCAAGCTTCAGTGCTGAGTACCTGCTGTGTGTTTGCTCTAAAATACTTATCACATGAAACCAGTTCCAGTTGGTTGAGATATAAGTTGTAAGAACACTGAGTGGAAACAGATTGCTCACAGCTATGTTTATTTGTGTTTAAACATCTTTTGATTACTTTCACTTAGTAGAATTTTAGAGACTGCATTGCTCTTTGCAACAACACCCTGAGGACATGCTCTTTTTATTACTGTATTAGCCCAATTTATTATTTGAGCCAATTAAAACCATAACATTTCCATTTGTGCCAAGTTAGTATCAAGATGCATCTTCTTTTACCTGTCATGGGGAAAAATTTTCTTTGGTCCTGATTCCAAAAAGTCCTAAACTCCAAAAGAGATGCTTTATTATGTGACACCTGTATAACTGTTTCCATGTTGCTATGGTAATCTCAGCTTCTTGTACCTTTGAAATAATTAGGACTCAAGTAATGATTGTTGATTATCATAAGGCCTGGCAGAATAATGTTTGTCAAACAATTTGATTAATTATGCCATAATAATAATAATTGGCATGATCTGAGGGGTGCTGGATCACTTGTTATAATGTGACAACCAATTCAGTGTCACTGTCAACAGATAATGATAGTCTCTCATGCAAAAGTTTAGATCAGGATGATCAAAAGTACTGGAAGACAAAATAATTCTGAGAGAGAAAGCTGGCCTGCTTTGTAATACAGAAAAGTTCTTTATAAGTTTAATTTGTGTGATATACATACTGTTTTTAAGATTACTCAATTAGAATAAAGGGACAGCTTCAAATGTATACGTTGAAAAAATATATAAGTGGCTATGTATTCTTCAAAAGGTCTACAAGTCAGAGGGAACACATGCCTAACTTCTTTACATTTTCCTTGAAAATACCACGTATAACTCAAACACAAAATCAGTTCTGCTGCCATGCAGTCATGAATCTGACCACTGCTGTGATTTGTCTTCTCCCTCTAGGAGCTTTGAACAGTGTTAGGCTTAAAGTCCTGATTATATGATCTTTGGATTTTTGTGGGGTTTTAAAAATTGTTTTGTTTTTTTCATTGGTGAATATTTGCCTCTGTAATGATTGATGGATTTTGATCATCACAACTTGTTATTTTTTACCACAAATTCTTTGAAAAAGATCCTTTACCTTTGGTTGCAGAAATTTTGCTGTGTCAATGCAGCTAACTACATCTCCAGACGTTAACCCAGCACTGGCGGCATAGGAATAATAGAACTTTTCACCAACACCAAATTCATGTAGGAAAAAAAAATAAATCACAAGAATGGTGACCTTGTTCCTGAAGGTAACATGAATCTAAGCTATTTTCTTTCACTAGGACACTTAAAGTAACACAGACATTCATCATAAGCACTGACAACATTTTAGAGAAAATCAATATATCTGTAGTCTTGTTTTTGAACAAATGATAGTGCCTTTTATGGAAAGCAAATGGAGGATATGCTTAAAATCTTAAAAGTTTTCCAGAGATGACAACACTAGCTTATTTACTGTCCTGGTTTGAGCCAGGATAAAGGTGATTTTCTAGTTTGCACTTTTGCTTTCAGCTAAGTTTCTTGTAAGTAGCTGCACTTGCTGAAATTAACAGAAGTTTCTCAGACAGTGTCTGCTTCTAGGACTGATAACACTGGATGTTTATAGTTACTGCTAGAAGTTGGTATGCAGACCCAAGGACACTGTTGCTTCTGAGGAAAACACTTTACCCTGCAGAAGGAGTAAAGAGGTCCCACCTGAACCCCTCCTTTGGGGAGGCCCGAGACAAGATAGATGCCAGAACTGACCAAACAGAGTATTCCATCCCATACACGTCATACTCAGTATAAATTTGAGGGATCACGAGGGTCAACACCTTTCCTTCCTTTTCTTTTTCTTTCCCTTCCCTCTTGTCCTGCCTTCCTTCACCTGTTCCCTGTTTGCTTCGGCATCCTGGGAGGATTCCGTCCCGTTCCTCTGCCTGTGATCCTGATCCGTGCCAGCCTGAATCTGTGTGTTCCTGCCTCCAGCTCCCGACTGCTCCTGACCCCAGGGTCCAGCCTGGACTTTCCCAGGGCTGCCCTGCAGCCTCCGTGGTGATGTGAGAGTTATTGGGGGAAAGGGGGGAGGAACGTGGGATCAATCTTTTCCTGTATATTTGTATATATTTAGTAATTTTACCTGTTTATCAACTAATTGATTTCCTGTAAAGGTTCTAAATAGACTTAAAACTAATGTTAAATTCCAATGTACATAACAAACACAGACGAGATAGAAAGAGTTAGACGGAAGCATAAAAATCTATGGAGGAAAATCATAGAATGGTTTGAGTTGGAAGGGACCATAAAGATCATTGTCTTGTGTTAGTGCAGTGGTATTTTGCAAGGGGGTAGGGGAGGAGCCACAGGGGTGGTTCCTATGAGAAGCTTCTGGAAGCTCCCCTGTTTCCAATTTTGTCCCCATCTCTGTTCAAGTCTGAGCAGATATGGGCAGCTGGATGCACTCCTGTGAGTAACATATTCAAAAAAGGAAAAAAAAAAACCTTCAAAGATATATTAAAAAAAGATGTGCAGAGCAGAGAAGAGAAGAAGGTGAAAGCAATGTCAGAGCACAGACACCAAGGTCAGTGCAGAAGGAGAGGGAGAAGATGTCTAAGGCAGTCTGTGGTGAGACGGTAGCTGTCCCCCTGAAATCCACAGAGGAGTATGGTGGAGCAGTCCCTGAAGAAGCATGATGGGGTAAATGTGGATTTGCAGCCCCTGATGTGTCACAGGTGGGCAGATGCAAATCTGCAGCCTGTGTGGGATCACTCCACGTTGGAGTAGGGAAGACTGTGAAGTGTCCTTGCTCTGAGAAGGAAGGAGGAGCAGGAAGAACATGTGATGAACTCACCCTACACCTCCACTCCCTGTCCCCCTGTGCCACTGAGGGAGAGGCAGAAATGATGCAATTCAGGCCCGAGGGAATTGCTTCAGAAGGGAGGGTGGTGTGGGGGGAAGATATTAAGATCTGGCCATGTTTTCTCTTTCTTCTTGTAGATTAAATTAGGTTTTTTCTTTCTAAGTTGAGCTTGTCTGGTTCTGCCTGTTAGTGTAGTTGGGGAATGCAAACCTCCCTGGCCTTGTCTTAAGGAGCCTTTGGGTGGAATTTCTCCTCCCTGTCCCACAGTAGGGGTGGGGGTGAGTGAATGGAGATCCAGTTGATACCAGATGGGCCTAAAACTACAGTCATCTATTTGCAACAGCCCTGCCATGGGCAGAGACACTTTCAACAACATCACATTGCTCAAAGCTCCATCTAACCTGGCCTTGAACACTTCCAGAGAGGGGGCATTCACAACTTACCTCAGAAACCTGTGCCAGTGTTTTACAACATTCATAATAAAGAATTTCTTCCTAATGTCTAAAATAAATCTACCTGCTTTCAGGTTAAAGTCACTACCTCCTGTTCTATCACTACATGCCCTAATAAAAAGTCCCTCCCCGTCTTTCCTGCAGGCTCCCTTCATCCTGTGCTTGTGCTTGGGATTGTCCTGACCCATGTTCCAGACTTTGCACTTGATCTTGTTGAACTTCCTGAGGTTGTCTTGGGCCCACTTCTCAAGCCTGTCAAGGTCCCTCTGAGCGCTATCCCTTCCCTCTAGCATGTTGACCACACCACACCTTGATATCCCACACAATTTGGTGTTTTCACCAAATATAAATGTTCAGGCAATAGGCTTATGCAATCAATATCCCAGAAGATAAGATGTCCCAAAATTAAGGAAAGGGCTAAGGAACACTTCTGAGACCAGATTTTGTAGCCAACGTGTGGGTTTACAGATGTCTCATTTTGTTTCCCGTAATGTATCCGGATCTTATCTTTGAAAGGAAAAACATAACAGACATTTTTCACAAGGTTTTTCCTGATATATTAAAACAGAGATGCTCAAACACCTAGATTTCTTAAAAAACTCAGGCAAAGATGTATTTTTAAAAGCCAGCAATCTCACCTATCTCCTGTAGTTCCAGCTTTAAGGAGACTGAAGTGGCATGTCTCTTTCAGAACTAGTTAGAGGTACAGATTACAGTCTAAGTGAGAAAAAATGTAAATTCTTTTAGGAAATAAACTATTTTCCAAAACAAACAGTTGTGGGTATTATGCAGCTTGTTCATTCAGTTGGAGACTTATAAGATATGAATCTAAATTGTGCCTTCCTAAAATAATGTCATATTTCTAAATTGAGCTTTGGTCCATGAGACCCTAACACTGCTTTTTCATAGGTTAAGTTTCACCTTTCATTGAATACTCTGTTGTCATCAGAAACCATTATCTACAATCTAATCAATATAACATTTACCTAATGAGAGATACTGGACATGTGAATTGCATGTCCTGATAAAAAGGGATAGTTAAGTTTTCCATCAAATATACTACTTCAACAAAATAAAGGAAGAGCATTCCTGTTCCAAAATCCCCTAAAGCATTGTAATGTAAGCCTCTGTGGGATTCAGATAGAGACTGGATTTGAAAGATGTATTCCAAGTGAGTCACAAAAGTACTACACTAACAGGCAAAAGCCAGAAATTGGATTAGATCAAACTCTAGATTCTTCATTTCCATTGCTTTTCCTTCTGCTGAAAATACCTGAAATAAAAAGTACAATCTTTGTTTCATGTTCAACTCACAAACTTATAGAAAACTGATACCCATGCCATAATTCTAGTTAGAAGCACCAAAACTCACAGTGGTTTTGTAGTTGTTCAGAAAATGTCAAAATGAAATTGTTTTATATCTTGCTGCTGCTTTGTCTCCACACTCACTTCATTTTGTTCTTTGCTAGCTTATAGCACGTTAAACAATTTTGTTTAAGAACTCATCATTTTGTCTGTTTCTCCTGTTCATTTTCACTCCCTTACTGCACTCTCATGCTGCAGTGTCACATTTCTCATACAGGTCAAACCACACAGCTGTGGACATAGTTCAGTAGTACAGAGCTACTCTGTCAGCTCTAAGATCACACCAACAATCACTAGAACATTTTTTACCATTATTTCACAAGAAGCATGTACAGTGAATATAATGTAATCAGCTGAGGAGTGATTTCAGACAAAATACATAACCAACAGTCTACACCAAAAATCAAGTACTAGGTTAGGAAAAAATGTTAATTATTTTTTTCTTTTTGAAGAAAGGGTTGGGTAGAGAACCAAAAAGCTCATCCCATCTGTCTTCTTCTTTTTTATTCTGTGTTTCTAGTGAACAGAATTGAATGTTCCAGTAATGTCAGTGTTCAAGGAACTTGTTTTTCCATACATCATCATTTTAGATGTTAATTCTGTACAGTTTTTAATAAAAGCCTTTGTGTTCCCTAGCAAGTATGGCTGTTCAAATTCAAATAAATGAGTTAAATACTTTCACTTTTCCCTTTCAAAAAGAGATACCTATTAAATCAACATTGATAGAATGATGGCACATCACATGCATACATATATTCATTGAAAAGACCTGGCATAACATTTGGTGACAAAGTAATTACAGTCTATATTAACACAATATGCATGGTATGCCACTGCTTCAACGTTGATTTATGTTTGATGTCAATCATTCCTGGATTTTTTTTCTTCTTTACTGAATTCATATATTGCCAGAGTGCTGAGAGAATAGTAAAAAATGGAAGGGGGTTGTTTTCTTCAGACTACCCCTTTGAAGGCAGGGAAAAAGATTATTGTTAACAACGTTATAATAAGTTAAGCATTATTTAAGTATTTTCTCCACAAGATTTAAACATGAAACGTAATCCAAAAACATTACAATGGAGGAGTCAATGATACCTTTTTGTTTCCCAACCACCACAAGTGCCACGCACTTGTACCTAGAACACTTTGCAATAATCCTTTGTGTCCTGGGACCAAGGCTGAAGGGGTAACATTTTGAGCACTACAGAATGCAGTATGACATAGTCTCAAAATCACTACCTTCCTACTTACACCATAAAAATTTTCATTATAAACAGATTTCAAAGAATGTCTCGCTACAGTGAGTCACACTTTTAACAATGTCTGTTTATTTGGTGAATATTATTTTATCTGGTTATCTCATAATGAGAAAAACATGAAGAGCATACACTGTTTTGACACTGAATAAGTTTTTAAAGTGAAAATTTCAAATGATAGGAAAAAAAAAATCACCAAAACCTAAAGCATCTGTCAGTTTATTTGAACTGAAACCTGCTTCATACTCATTCATAGCAGAAAGAAACATTCAATACTATTTGCCTTTTCAAGTTTCATATTGTTTAGACCAAAATCTCTTCAGAGGTTTGAGGTTCATAGTTGCTTTCCTAACCATTATCAAGACCTTTATGGCCAGTTGGCTCTCTGAGGATATGTAATGCGTTGAGAGCGGATGCACAGTAAGTTAATGCCTTATCTCTAAAATATGATAATGATGGAAAATACTTTTTGTCCCTATGTTGAGATACGGTGTTTTTCTCTTACTAACCAGGTTATTTTTTAGAAAAAACATCCTTTGAAAACTAAGAAAGTGTCTGAAACTCAGTACAAAATCCTTAATTCTTTACATACTCCCAACAACAGGGCTTTTATACAACCAGCCCCACTCCCCTACCACTTGAAAAGTCCTTAAAATCTCTTTAGAGAGTTACCATTGCTAGTTTTCCCACATAATGAGATTTCTTGAAGATCACTAAACACCATATCCTTTAAGACAGTCTTATGGGACACAGGGGTTTTTCTGCATTTTTTGCAGTACCTGGTCATATTCCCAAAAATATAGCAGTGCAAACATTCAGACATCCAGGGAAACAGCTGCTGAGCAGATTTTCTTAACAGTCCTGAGCATGTGCAGAACTTAGAGTGTAACTGACTATACTTTCTCACTTTTCACATAACATACAGTTCACCCATCCTGTCCACAGAACACAAGTCCCAGTGCTGTGCCCAGGGGATCCAGAATTCTAAGCTAAGTTTGCTTGTTTTAAAACAATTAAGATTTATGATTTTTCCTGGTACTGAAGGCATGTCTAATCCAGTTAAAAACTGAGTATCTGTATAAACTCAAAACCTCTAGGATGCTTCTTAAAGGTGAGTTATCAGACAATTTACCTTTTGATAATGACAAATTGTCCAGAGTTATATACTGAATATACTGAATATACCAGTTATATACTGAATATACCAGTACTTTACCTGAATGATCACTGACTGGAACCAAACAAATCTTTTCTCCACCACAGATACTGCACTTCTTTATTATGCTTATAAATATGACTGAATGGTAAATTGTTTGTTCTGCTTCCTAGGAGATTAATACATATCCATACAGAGCAGAAACTGTTGAGATTTGTATACCTTGGCACAGACTGATACCAAGTTGACACGATGTTTTAAAAAAGGATATATTAATTTATCTCTATCAAGTTGTATGTTAACTGCAGGGTAACAGTCCGTAACTCATGAGGTGACTGTAATGCTACTAATTTGTGCTGTTGAGTAAACTTAAGAACTTTCATGCTTCATACTTGAATTAACAGAGAGCTGTAGAATAAAGAATGGCAAGTGGGGATTTGAAAGTTTTTGCAAAAATCATGTTAATAATCTTACCCTATTTTTAGAACAAAGTCTTAGCTCCACACATACTTCTATACTTTTGTATAGTTAATGTTCTAAATATTTAAAATGTGTCATGTGGTTTAAGTACTTTTGCTTTGATTTCTTAGTAAAACGTATGTATATTGTCCTCAACAAGGATATTCTGAAACATCACTCCTTCTGTCCCTGTGATTGCTATAGAAATCATGAACTCATATCAACAAGGATTGCTTGATTCATTAGGATAGAAGAATTCAGATTCAATAGAGAGCTCTCAAAAAGCCTAAAGGTGATGTCTGTGACTCCAAATAAATACCTAATAAGCAAATGCTACAAAAGAGAGTTTCAGGGTAATCAAGACTTACTGAGTGTATAAGAAAGAGGAGATGTGGAAGGAAAGAATTTTTTAATTGACAGGGATACTTTGTTGAAATATTATTTTGATTCACTTTGACTTCAGAGACTCCAGTGCAATGGCCCCTTTTCTATCTGTTTTCTTACATTCAAAACACGCAGCTAAATATTTGTAACAAATATTCATTACTGTAAATCCTATGAAAATGCTCTATCCTGCCCCCAGTCTGTGCATATATTCAGGTTTGCACTCTGTACTGCTATATTAAAATTCATAGGAGTTTTATGCACTTAAGAAATGCACACAAACCAAATCTTCATATGGAAAATGGCAAATATCAGAAATACGGAGCCCATTTCCCTAGACAGGGCATTAACTTCATATTTGTTTGCTGTGCAGAGAGCTGACAACTGGCTACCCTCATCCTCAAGGTGTTGATTACAATTTGTATTGTGTAAGCACTTTTAAGTGTGTACGCATGCATCTTTAAAAAAATATGTACATATTTAATTGTAGATATGTATGGAAAAGAGGAAGCAAGTGCAGTTGTATAAATACCCAGAAATTGTAACTGCATTATGGTGCTGTTTACCATCTACTTTAAGTGATTCATCTAGGCTTCCTTATGTCACTTCAATGCATGGTGCAAGAATGTATACACATATAAACAATAATGAAGATCAAAGTGAAAATGAAGTGCAAAGATCAAAGCGCAGATGAACCATAAGTGATGTTGTCTATAAATATACATTTGCATTGCATCTGTAGTTACGTCAATAGAAACAGGGGCACTTCTTATTACCCACAAAACAGACTACCCAACGCTATTAGACAACACAAGCCTCTGTTTGACAGTATCAACTATACAAAATCAGAAAATCTAGATACTAAAAGACTATTCTTTCAGCAGACCATCCATTAGACAGAAATGGTAGTAAAAAGAATTACAAAAGGCTCCTTTAGAAATGTCTTTTTAGTACATAGTAATACATATATCAATATAATATGAATACTAATATTATACCAATACCACTGATCTAGTTTAACTGGTAATCCCTGTTTGTGCCACATTTCATAAAATGTAGTTGGAGTTGGGGTTTTTTTGGTTTTTTTTAATTCCCATACATTTCTTTCACTCGTTATCTTATGAAAACATTCTGCCTGGCCCCTGCCTTAGAAACTCACATTAAATATTGAAAGTTGTAATAGCCCAGGAAAGCTTTCTGATCAATGATCAATGATCAATGAACCTAGCAATTTACAGAGTAAATTCAAAGGACACCTACCTATAAGTCCAACATTTCCCTTACAAAACCCCAAAATTAATTTTAATTTCCTCTAAGATATTTACAGGACAAGTCTCAACAAACTAGATGCATTTATAAACAGTAGAACAAGGTAGCTCCTTTTGCATTTTGAGCTGTAAGACTATGTAAATACAGTTTGATTTGTATGTTACTGATCAAATTACTTCAGATTACTTCCCTCATTCAGAAGACCTAAAATAAAAAAGAAAATCAGAACCAGCTAAAATCAGAGATTTTGCCTTTATTCAATATTTGTGCAGTGATGATAAAAATTGCCAGATTAAGAGTGTTGATACCTTCACAAGCTACAAGACTATTAAATGATACTCTGACATTTTTCTTGTTTCCAAAAATAAAGGGGGATGGAGATGTAGGGTAACATGGATGTGATATTTGATTTTTTTTTTTTTTTTTTTTTTTTTTTTTTTTTTTTTTTTTTTTTGGTGATAAACAGATATTATTAAACCATTGCTGTCAAAAGTTTGATTGCTTCAGCTAGTGCTCAGCTAATTTAACCACAGTGTTAAAACTGTCAGTGCTACCCTTTGTGCAGTAATTGAATGGTGCTAAGGAGCTTTATGACCTTTGAAAATGCCAGCTCCCAACCAAGACCTGACGAAAAGTCTTTGCAAGCACACACATCCTTCTACAAGATGTAACTGCTACAGCTGTCACACAGTTTTTTTCTAATGTCAAACTCAGTTTGTCCTGTTTGGTGTATTGAGTTCTGTGAATACTGGTAGATGCCTTTTAATTTAGAATTTTTTAAAAAATGGTAGAGGTCTTTTTATTTATTTCATTTAATGGCTTTTAGAAACATAAGCAAAACCACAGTGTTAGATAGGTTTTGTCTAAAAATTGAAAGATATCTTCTTTCTGACTATGTCCTAAGGCTTATGCATTAATAGTAATTACCTGAAAACTCAGAGTTTCCACTTTTTGTGAGAATGTTATTTCACCAAAAGAATGTCAGCATTTATTTCACAACATGTAATGGAATTGATTATGATGAAATTAAAGAGGGCTTCTTATTATGAAAAGGTACCACAGGAAAAATGACCTATTCTTGTTTCTATTTTATTGATACTGTGTGCATATATTTCTATGCATTAATTTATAATGAGCTAATATTTCCACACAGAGTAGCAAAATAAAAGGTTAGAAAAGAATATGAATCATAGGAAAAAGGAGGTGGTATTTCACACTTCAGATTCTGAGCTCAGTGAAAATTGTTTTAGGTAGTTCTCAGGAACACCGAAGAAGGAGTCAATGCCTCCTGACACCTCTGCCAAATATTACAATGCACCCTTAAGAAAGAATGAAAATAAGTCTGTGTAAACAATAAAATACATTATCAATGCAAATATTCTGGCAGCATGGGAGAAAGATTGTAATGCAAGACAGACAAATATACAACTGTAAACAGAGATAGAGAAATATAACTATTATTTTGTCAATATTATTTAAATAACAGATTTTGGGCCAATCTAGTTGCTCAATCAAAAATAATAAAAATAATATCAATAATTTTAAAAATAATATTTGCTTGGGGGTCTGCTTGTTTGTTTTCCTAGCTGAAAAAAATGAAATATCAGGATGCAACATTTCCACAAGAGTATCTTACCAGACTTT
The DNA here is from genome assembly GCA_038090715.1 of Florisuga fusca. Classification (NCBI taxonomy): domain Eukaryota; kingdom Metazoa; phylum Chordata; class Aves; order Apodiformes; family Trochilidae; genus Florisuga; species Florisuga fusca. Next base: position 67,273,287 of record JAAWXA010000002.1, read on the forward strand.
GGGTATTCCAAATGGACTCTCCATCAGCCTCTTTTGCTGGAGCTATGTTATATTACTTGGAGCAGCTGGAGGTCTCAGATGGGAGGAGGATAGAGAATCACAGACTCAGAATTAGGACAACAGTTTGAAGATAGGACCTCCAACCAAAAAAATGAAATCATGAAGTCTTTCTCAGTTTCAACAAAACCAACAGAGACTGCAAGGCATTTAGAGAAATTATTTCAAGTTAGAAAACTGTGTGACCTTTCTCTAAAGAATCGATGCCACTCCCTAGCAGTCATGGATTTCTTTAGACAAACAGGATTTTTTGTTGTGATTTCTCAGTTGTTTTTTCCTCAGCTGTGTTAGAAATCCCTGGTTAAAATTTCCCTGAGAAATTAACTTGATTATCTTCTGTTTTCAACATCTACATACTATATTATCTTATATTTATTTGTTCCGTTTGAAGGTAAAAGACAAATTAATTTTTATTTTTCCAGATTGCCTACACATGTTCACATGTGTCACAGTTTAACCCTGGGCCAGCAATTAAATGAATGATAGATGATCTCTATTAATCCCCCTCTCTGACAGAGAGAGACAATAAGGGAGACTTACAGTTTTGAAACTAAAACACACAGTTTTAATAAACAGTAATGATGAAAGAGAAAGGTTATTAAAGATATACAAATATATACAAAATAATATCACATTCCTCTTCCCTTTTCCCCCACTAATGCCCAGGCTGCAGGGCAGCCTGTGAGAAGTCACAGGCTGGGCTCCTGGAGTCAGTGGCAGGCAGGATCTGAAGGCAAGAGCACACAAATTCAGGAGATGACTCATTGGGATCAAAGGCAGATGAACGAATGGATGGAATCCTCCCTGGTGGACCCGTGAGCCCTCAAATTTATACAGAGTATGATGTGTATGGGATGGAATACTCTGTTCAATTTTGGTCACCTATCTGGTCTGCTCCTCCCTAAATGAGGGTTGCAGGTGTGACCCCTTTACACCCTTTCTTTCCCTGGGGTGTAATATAATTTTCAGAACTCAGCAGTAGCCTCAGCTCTGCATACCATTCTCAAGCCATAACATCAAGTTATAATTATAAACATCAAGTGTTATCCATTCTAGAAGCAGACACTGACTGAGAAACATGCTGCTAACTTCAGCAAGTGCAGCTGCTAAGAAGAGACTTAGCTGAAGGTGAAATTACAAGAAAGGAAATTAGTCCTATCCTGGCCTAAACCAGGGCATGGTATAAAAAATGTGTCATTCTGTGGTCAAAAGAAGAGATGAGTAAGGTAAACCCCGGAACTGTGCACTCGGAACTGTGCACTGTACAATAAAGTTGTTTTGTTCCTGATGGAACATGAAACCTATGTAACCAAAACCTTCTGGTTCCTTAGACTTTTATTCTTGCTCTTAGAGGTATACTGTCCTAAATATGTACACACAGTAAAAATTAACCTCTTAACTCAAATACTTCATCTTGAAAATAAAGCCAACACAGAGTTTAACAACCAGAAGAAAATTTCTCGGATAAAATCAGAGCAGAAATGTTGACTTTAGGGTTTTATTTATTACATCTTCTGACAGGAAAACTACATATATGATGAACATATAGGCTTTTGGTTTTCACTGGCCTTACAAAGAAATAGTAGGTATGCTAAACCTAGGTATTACTATGATGGCACGTATCCAAACATTCATCCTGCATTTCTTGTCCTGAATATTGCCCTTAGTTTTTTCTTTATAGCACTCAGGTCTAGAGAACAAATAAAAATGTAAATTTCCAGTGCAGAACTCAAACACCAAGAACACCTTTTTTTAATGTATTCTGACATACTAGGGGCCCAATAACCTTTATAATGTTAATATTAAAAATATGAAGGTAGATCAAATCCAAGATTAACAATGATGCAAATAACTCTCGTTTTCCATTAGTAAGTTATTATTTGGAGTTATTATTTGAAACAAAAAAAAAAAAAAAAAAAAAGGAGTTTTATACAAAGACACTTATATAAACTTGTTATGATAGAACAAAAAATATAAAAAATGTACAGTGAAAATCAACAGTTTGACTTAAAAGTACAGTTTTCCATGGACTAAAACTAGTTTCTCTACATTAACAACACGATTTTGTTAACTGACTTTGAAGCAGAAGTCATTTCTATGTCCAACAGTACAGGCCTGATCAAAAAAACAATTAAGTCAATCAAAATGTACTCACTGACTTGACTGGGTTTTGGGTCAGTATATAAATTGCATAAGTAATAAACTCCAAGTTTTACTGCTAGGCTTTGAAAGGTACTTTCATGTTATTTATCAGAAAGGTTGTCAAATTAAAATTACTAGTTTCTGACATTGTAATTTAGTTTGCAAGATTTTATGAACAGTAAAATGTTGTGGTACAGCTACTTCTTCACAAATGTCTCACTTGATACAAAATTTGCCTGCAATACAATGAAAATTATACTTTCTGGTCCTGTTTTTTTTTTGGTTTTTTTGTTGTATTTTTTTTAATTGTAAAATCTGGTTATTTAGTGCATTGTAGAAAGAAATTCTTCTTCTGTTATTATGCCAAGAGGCTATTGTATTGATGTTTTCTACAGCAGTGTTTGAATTCTTGTGTGCTGGACATTAGACATGGCCTCTGGGAAGAAAAAAATGAAGAGTTTTACAAGTATGGTCACCTCAGTGACCATTTTCTGTAAACATACCTGGTAACCAAGTATGTCCTCTGAACAGTCACATTGCACTGCTAGTGGTCTGAATCAGAGTAGAAGTATAAATTATCTGATTAAAGGAATTCTGCCTGCGGAGCACGTAGGTAAACATCAGACACCTGAGGATTTCTCCAGAGGTGACTGCTGAGGTAAACTGCCTGCTATTGAAGATTTAGTTTCCTTGAACTTGAATTTCCTTTAAATATTTATTGTTTCTCCTTCACAAACTTAGATTGGTGCCATTTTACAGTGATTCCTACTTCAGCCCCCTGCTTCACAGACCTCTTCTAGCTTTAAATTTTGAATAAAATGTGTAGCCTTCTGCAAGTACATCTGCACATCTGCAAGTAGCATTAGCACAATATATTCAAGATGTGTAACATTCAAAAGTTGCTGGGTCTGGCCCTTCAAGTTGAATCAATTGATGTAAGACTACTTGCTGGTGTTGTGCTCCCTAGTTCTGCTCTGGAATAAGGTAGGTGTCTTGAGGTGTCTTATGCTAAGTAATTGTAACTGCAACAATTTCATATCACATAAACCATTGCTGAATTTTGTGCAGGTTTAAGCAATTCTTAGTTTGTTGTCTCAGCAAACTCTATTTCAGAATTGAGTTCTACACAAAGAATTGCACATCTAAGACCAAACCAATTCTTCTGACTTTAAATGTCCAGTTTCCTGAAGGATTCACCCATCCCTGAACAAGCTAAAGGCCAATATTAATCTGGGTTAATGAATATGAGATGAAGATGTAGCAAAACGAAAAACCAGGCACAGGAAAACATGCATTGTAGCTGAATATGAAAGCATCACTGAGGCAAAATCTTCAGTCAACTATATGTTGCTTATAATTCAAATCAGTTAAACATGCACACAGATGGGCTGTCAATAGTGATGATATAGATGATTCTCCTGTTTTTTCCTTACAGTGCCCTATTATCACTATTATTTGTAACCTGGTACTGTCTGCTCAGAATTAATCTAGCTCCACTACAGAAAGTCATTAGGGGTCAGGTCACTGATCTTCACAAAAGAGTGCAAACCAACAGCAGAGGTACAGGAGATTCATCAGCGTTCATGACAGAGTGCAAAAAACATAATCAATTTGTTTACAGACAAAGGTGTGGGTTTTTTCCAGCTATTGATTTGTATTTATTGTTCTACACCCTTAGGAAATGAAGTTTTATGATTTCTGAATAAAATTGTACTCTTTTGTTTTGTAATGACAAGTGGATGATTGAATTACCATTTGCATGTGCCAGATAGAGCTCATGCACTACTAGCAATCAAACTCCTAAATGTTTTGTATGGTCCATTATGAAGCAGAAGCATAATCAAGCCTTAAAGATGCTTGACAGAAAGTAACAAATATTATGTAAGTATTGACTGAAAGTAGCTAAGCAACATAAACTTCAAAACTTTCCTGGAAATCCAAAAATCCACAAAACTTTCTGTAAAGGTAAGAGAACAGGAACATTCCTGTGATTATTCCAAGTGCAAACCTCCTTACAGTGCCCTGTTAGTGGTCCTTAGCCGAGATACAGAAATGAAAACAAATCAGGCATCCAGGCCAATTTCTTTACAAAGTTCCACTGAGCAAGCCAGAGGTAATACCATCAGTAAGAGTGTCTCAGTGGGGTAGAGAAGCTGGTCATCATGTTTGATCAGAGCCCATCATCCTATTAAAGGATTTTGCTGGTATAGAGAACTAGAGGAAGAAAAGAAGAAAACAGAAGGAAAAGTGCATTTTGGTACCTCTTTTGTCATGGGGAGACAGAAGGGAGGGAAGAGAGGAAAGGGAGGGGAGG